>CM046452.1:77556924-77874424 GCA_025506515.1 Flaveria trinervia
TGTCCTGTTTGAGTGTTAATTGGCCAATTTGAGATGTTATAATGTTTTTTTGTGGGGGGTTTATTTGTTTGACAAACGTTTTAGACCTCTGATCTGTTATGTAAACCAATCACTTGGTTAACCTTTACTAGTTATTTAATTTTTCTATTTTTGAAATTTACAATCATGTACGTGTATTATATACGTAATTCATTTTGATCATTTAAAACCTTTAATGCAAACAATTGATTTTGAGAAAATAAAATAAAATCATTTCAAACTATTAAAACCAAACCTCCAAGCTGTTCAAATCAATTAGTCTGGACCACTGACCTAAGTCAACTGAGTTTGTTTACGTTTTGCTAAAACTATAGTTAGTTGTTGAGCTCATAACTTTTCATTAGGTTCAAATGAGCATCATGAATGTCAAAATAAAATGTAAAAAGTTGACTCATAAGATCAGACAAAGTAAATGTAAATTAAAATTTCCATTTTAAGTTTCAAAGGTTTCAAACTTATTTTGCATGTATTACCATCGGGAAAGAATTTGATCAAAAGTCCAACCCAGGTTAATTTTGATTTTGAACAATGTGTGTTGACATTAAAAGTCAAACTGCAAGAAAACTATAAAATACTCACCAAACAATGCATTTGCAAGGCTATTATTTTCCAAATACTCATAAACAAGCAACAGCTGGTCTCCTTCAATGCAACATCCATGGAGTTTAACAAGATTAGGATGTTGTAAACATGAAATCACACCGATCTCATTCAAGAACTCGCGGTTTCCCTGCTTTGAGTGAGATGAAAGCTGCTTCACTGCAACCACAGTGCCATCAGTCAATGTACCCTGCAACCATCACACACGCGTTATAAATACAAAACTAATATCACCTCAAATGACTTCTTTGTGCTAGGTTATAACCTTGTAAACAGCCCCAAAACCTCCTTCCCCGATTTTGTTTGAAGCATTGAAGTTGTTTGTAGCTATCTTAAGTTGTTTCAAAGAAAACGAAAGTGTTTTCAGCTCCATTCCTTCAAAATCTGTTCAAGAAAATCATTCGTTGCATAAGCAATGAGCTAATGGATCAAGAAAGTTAAAAGAGAAGTAAATTCTTCACATTTATCATTCCCTCTCCGGCCTTTATAGCGTCTTTTCCACCACAAAACTACCAAGATCAGCAAAACAAGTAACGGAACACCAATCCCTACACCTATATACACGCCTTTATTCGACCCTTTCCCACCCGTTGAACATGTTTTAAAATACGGGTCAACACCAATAGCTGATACAAGGGGCCCGTAAACTCTCTTCTAGGAAAACGGGTCGTCCCTTTACCAGCCCAGTAAAACCGGATCTCCAAGATGTTATTAGTCACACTAGCGTTAAATGGCACAACCAAAGGCCTTCCAACACACCAGCCTCATTTTCAATGTTAAAATTCCTTTTAACACGCCTCCCCTAAATCACATAGAACTCAGTTAGCATGTCAGATAACACATTTGCCGGCAGTTGGATGACCCATCAGAATCTGATGGGTCAATCACTCAATCCAACAGCTGTTAAAAACACATCATACGAGTATCACCTGAATATAGATATCAAACATCCGCCTGCCCAAGCTTCTATACGTGCTATCATTAGTGAACTGTAACTCTGCAAAATGCAGTTTAACTGAATATTCACCGTTCTCCAAACAATAGCTGAAGTAAGTGAGTGTAAGTGGTGAGAGACGCGCAGTTCTATAAAGTGCAGGTAAGCTAGTGTTTCCTTGTAAAGATTCTATGTAATGTGTATTTTGAAATATGTTGTCATCCATGAAGTCACCAGTGCTGCTAAATCCCCAGCTCCTAGCGGCTTTATACAGCCTCGCGGTACCACCATCCACATGGGCGTCTCCTTCATAAAGAACAGACTGCCCGTTGCTTTCCCTGATTGTTAAATCATCCCCGCCACAGTTAACATGTAAAGAGCACGCGTCTGTCATGGGATCAATGGTTTAAAACCATATTAAGATGGGGCAGTCTCACACTTATATTGGGTTTTAAATTGTTTTCATTTGAACTCGCCCCTATTATAGACAGAGGTAGAATGTACTCACATCTTGGACACGTGGGATTCTTTGTGCACGGGAGCACATCTTTTCTGTTGAGAATACCATCACAAGAACAACAAACATTATATGTGTATGAGAACATATAAATGCTACTAAAAGCAATGGATGCTGTCTTACATTGGGTTTCCTGTCGAGGAGCTTCTGAACAAGTTTACATAGAAATTCCTAACATGAAGATAATCGAAAAAAACAAGTTAACAAACTACAAAGAAAATCTCAAGTAGCATAAGAAGTCATTTAAAACATATTCTTTGCTGCATTTCACAGATAACAACTCAGGTTCTATACAAAATCCATTGACACGCGATCTTCAAATAAAAAAACTTACGTGTTTTCTCGGCATGTGGGTTCATTAGGTCCTTGCCATGTAAGATTGTTGTAGGAAAGGTCACTATAATACATTTGTCAGCTAAAAATGTTATTCTTAAGAAACATAGTTAATTTCTTTAAAAAACTTGGTCTGCAACATGAAATTGTAACCTAATTATTCAGGAAACAAACTTACATACTAGCTCCATTTACCAAAAGTGTATCTGGTATGTCTCCAGTTAGCATATTATTGGTTAAAAACCTGTTCAAAACCGCATTAAGATGCTTAATCAGTAACATGTAGCTTCATAAAGTCAGTATACCACAAAAAATGTCAAATGCACTATAAGCTTACACTAATCTCAAGCTACTTCCAAAGATATTGTTAGATATTCTCCCTACTAACTGATTAAAACTTACATCCCTGTTATATGCATAAGAAAGTAATATCATTAGACACATAAATCATGAAGGAATAGTATTACAACAGTACATTATGTGCATACTTACAACAATTCAAGTTCTCTCACTAGCCAGATATAATCCGGTATTTCTCCAGATATGTTGCAGTTTCTCAAGATCCTAAATTAATGAATGATACATCAGAATTCAATCGAGTCAAGACAAAAGTCAACGCTAGAAATATCCACATACAATTTAAATAATCCACTAGCATTGTTGAGCCGAGGAAAACCTTGAGCCGGTCCAGTTATATCACTAACTCTCCTGCAGAACAAGTGATGCAGTCGGAAACAGAAAGATAGATAATTGAACCTGTTGATTCACGAGAATACCAGGAATTGTTCTAACTATCGTTGATTCACAAAGAATACCGATAATCAGGGTTTACACTAACACAAACCGTGATAGAGAGAAAAACAGATTTTTTTATGAACTTCAATAATATTTCATCCATCCCTTACAAGCATATAAAGAAACAAAACTAAAGTCGAATGAGCCACGAAACATAAACAGACCAAAAACTGGGCCAAAGGTAAAGTCCAACAAAATGTCAAAATAAGACAAAAATTGAAATAACTCATAACATAAGCCGTTTTGGGCCGAAATGATGACCCAAACTCGGTCCAACGGTTGTTTTGACTGGTCCGAGGCCCAAAACGAAGAATTCTAGCCCAAGTTATGGCCATTTCAGTAAAGCCTCTTTTGATAAGCGATCTTAGGTCTCCAAAAAAGCTAAAGTTTGCTTATCTACACTTGGACCCACATTAACAAGTGTAACCATAAGCAAGTTAAACTTAATATGGAGAAAGTTAAGAAAGATATTCCAAACTTACAGATCAGATAGATTTTCAAGAAGTGATATGTTTGAAGGAATAGGTCCAGTGAGTCCACTCGCCCCAAGCTCTCTTTGAAAGCATCCAAAAATTATAAAATATTAAATTTCTTGAGTGTGTTATGTAAATACTTAAGTATGCTATTAGAAGACAGCATTGTAACATATACTGACATTAAGAAGAAAACATGAAACATCTTAATCTTACAATCTGGTAAGTAGTCTCCAGTTTTGTATAAAGTCAGGTATCGGCCCACTGAAGTTGTTTTCGTTTATCCTACTGCATAATGCAAGAAAAGAATGGAAGTTTAACCTTAGAAAATGGTAGAACCGAAAAAATACGGCTTATGGAATAAAGTAAAGATTTTACAAATTTGTTAGATTTTCTAGTTGACCAAGGGTCGTTGGCAGCCTGCCGGTCAACCTGTTTGAAGACAACATCCTGAAATATAATATTATGGTGCAAATAACTTGATCATTATTCAATTGACAGAAGAAAATATGTAACTGAAAAACATAAACAAACTTACAATGAACTCAAATTTTTTAATCTCCCAAAGTCAGATGGAATAGTTCCTAAAAGCTGGTTTGCTTCAAGGTCCCTGATAAAGAATTTTGCTAGATGAGTACACTTTGTGCAGGAGGTTGTTTATCATGGCTTGAACCCATGATCTCAAAGTCACAAAGCAACAACATTACCAATTGCTAGATGAGCATATAAAACCATATAAACTCAAAAATTGACTATGATGAAAATTGACATCATCTAAAGATTTTGGCCTTATGGTATAAAGAGGTCAAAGTTCACCAGAGAAGAATGAAAAACAAATGCATACAGTCTTGTGAGGGTGCTAATATTGGCTAGTTCCCGTGGGATTTCTCCAGTTATCCGGTTACCAAGAAGAGAGCTGCATATGGAAGGATATGTACAAAGTTTACAACTTCAATATTCATACAGTAAAAACTATAAAAGTATGAAACTTAATGGTAAAACAGAGATCTCACATTTCTTGTAACTGTGTTAGACCCCATTCAGGTGGTATTGTGCCACTTAAGTAATTGTAAGCAAGATCTCTGAAAATATAACAAGAAATACTTCAGGTTCATTAAATCTTGACTATCTAAAAAGATTGCCATTTAAGTTAATCATATGTTTAAAGAAGACTTACATCGAGCGTAGGTAAGGAAGCTTTACTAATTCAGGTGATAGTATTCCATTAAGACTGTAAAACTTGTGTATGCTGCATATGCCAAAGAAAAAACAGATGAGCTCCCACAAGTTGCGTTGGTTGTAATCGAAGAATGTTGACTTTAAGGTCAAGGATATGCTAATCGACCAATTACACTGCACTAGGTTTCTTTGTATGATTTCAAGAACAGGGAGTATACAAATTTGGAGGGAACATACAAAGTTGATTACATTGATTGATGCTTTTACATTCATATATACAGACGTTTATGTTACTTATCATCAACTGCAAATAACTGTACTAGCAGGTAATCCTACTTTATCTAAACCGACCCACCTACATAATACTTATACTATACATAATACTATCACACTAATAATTATATATGTGAATCTATTTACATAATTGAACTTAATGACAAGATTATCTTCCAACAATAATGTAAAGAAAACCAATATGATAGCATTATGAAATCATAAGTGCCCTCTTTTATGAACTTAAGATTTATTTACTTGAAAATTGAAATTGAACATAAGTAAACAGGACTTAAAGACAGAGCTTTATACATCCTTACGACATGACAATCATTATCATCTCCAATGTTGCAATCACATTCGATGCTAGCAGTAGCTTCTTGAGATAGCTTTGGCACTTCTGAAACCATATCAAGATCACAATCATCGCCATCGAATCTCCAATTTGTTGCATTCATGGCAGCAAGAAAGTTCTCAACAGCTTCCACTAAATCATATTAAACAAAAGGTAAAAGAAGATAATTTGGTAAGTATTTTCAGTGCATAGCTCATTTCTAAAGAATAATAGTCAAACTTAAGTCAAACCACTCATTTGGGATTTCAATCATCTGGTTGAATAAATCATTAGATTCAGTTAATCACTTAATCTTTAACCAGCCCACTGAATAAAAGATTGATACACTTCCAATCATAACAACTGGGAAGACATATTGTTTGACTTTTAAAGTCAAACCAGCTCATTTCAAGTCTCCACTACAAAATCCATATGAATTCTTAAAACTTATTAAAAGAAATTGATAAAGATGCTAAACAAAATAACCTTTTGCTATGAAATCACAACACATAATCCATATAAGTGATATAATTTGAATATTCAGCTTGTTAACTGCTAATGAACATACAAATTAAGATGCTTGCAGCAACAATCATATAATTTGAAGATGAACTGGATCAAGAATCCACAACCCACTTTCTTGAAGCCAAGAAAGATGATGTTTTTAACATATCCACTGACACACACAAAACTTTTTTACCTTCTTCTTGTGGCACAAGGGGTTCAGCGCATCTAAGCAAGATGACAAGATTGACAGCCACAAGCAGCATGAATTCAGGGGTTCTTGCTGCCATTGTTACAAAGGTCAAGAATTTATTAGGAAAAGGAAGGTAAAAATTGATTGGATGATGGGTGTGAAATAATTGGAGACAAACAAACAAACTTGCTTGCATGTCGTACGTATAGCTATTAGTAAAGTTTAGGAGGGGTAGGAGCCTTTCCTCTGTAGATTAACTACTTCCAATGAGACATGACTTAAAATTTTCAACATAACAGTAAACATATATCATATAATAGGGTAACATATAAAAATAAAACATACACAAGTGGCGTACTAATGAGAGTATCATCATTTTGTCGAAATTTTGCGAAGAAACTTTACGAATCTTGGAGATTACTTGGTTACGTTTGGTTTTTAAACATGATAAGTCGTGTTTGTTTATGTGCCTAGATAGTATTATGGTCATTTATGTACCAAGAATGTATCCTTATTTATATTTTGAACATTAGCTTAATGCTAGAAATTAAGTTAATAGTTTTTGTTTGGATATGTACATGTTTTTGTTTTTAAGTATATTTTTAATTATTAACTTTTTTATGAATTAAGTGTTGTATCTTATGTTTAATGGGTTGTATCGTTGGTTTTTTTTATCTGTAGTTTTTTTTTATTTTTAACTCTAATTTAACATGTATATTTTTTACGAGTTAACACACCAAAACATGCACGTGTGGTTCCACGTTTACAATTATTTTTTCCCCTTTAATGGTTCGTCGCAACACGCGGGTCTTAGATCATTTTAGTTTTTATTATTTTACGTTTCATGTGCGTGATTCAATGTTTTTACGTTTATTTTCCGTTCGATGTTATATTTTTTTTGTTTTTATTTTTTAATACGAGATTTTCCTGTGTTAGTGATCGTTGACGGTGATATGACATTGTTGTTACTTGTCACGATTTTACGCCCCTTGATATAACGCGTGACTTGATATAACGCGTGAGTTTAATACTAATTATAATCTAAATTGTAACATGCGGTTGTTTCTGAATATTCACTTATCGGGAAAAAGTAGAAAATGAGAGACGTCATAATAAAGTTGATATTTCATAATGCCCTTCATAAATCAATGATTTCTTTTCTAGTTAGGCAGCAGATCAACCTCATCTATATTCCTCTTGATTTTTATGCATTTGTTGAAAAGTTTAACGTTATTTTAAAATCAGTCAAACCGTATAATACTTTATAGTAAACTTCACTTTTGGTTTCCTGTTTTTAGTCAAAAAAAATAATGATTTTTTCACACGTTTTAAAATCGTGATAATCATGATTTTACTCCCTGCGGTTTGAAACTCATCTCAATTAACTCCAAATCACTATCGACGTTAAATTTTTTTTAACTATAAGAGTATTTTGATCATTATTCTAATAAAAAGGATTAACAATAATATAAATTATTCAAACCTCTTTATAAAATTAAATAAAGGGACTATCTGTATATTACTTAAAAATCCAAAACACATTTTGACATCTACTAACCACCACTACAACGATGACACCACCAGCCACCACAACACCACCACCATCACCATCATCATCGCTAACAACCATAACCATCGGTCACCAAAATCAAACCTTAATCGAAGCACAAGTTCGCCTTAGAAATTGATCTATTCAAGAAAGAACACAACAATAACAAACCCACCATAAACATCCTTTTATCTGCCTCAGATCTCCACACTCGCCACAATCGATCTGCTAAGAAGTTAATTTGTTTAAGAAAAACCCTTGCAGTGTAAACCCTAAATAGATTTAGGTTGCCATGGTAGTGGTGCAGATAATGAAGATGATAGTGGTGTTGGAGAGACTGGTGGGGGGTATAGTGGTGGAGCAGTGGGTGAGATTCGAGAACCCGCCACCCTTCTTAACTTCCCCGATTCAAATCAAGATTGGCAACTTGAACAATTGTGGTGATGGTGGTAACCAATTGTGATACCGGTGGTTGGTGGTTATGATGTTGCAGGTGCTTGTGGTGGGTGGTGGTGGTGGTCGATTCTGGTTCTTAGATGGTGATTGTGATGGTTGAAGAAGATGTGGGTGATGGTTATATGATAACAATTTGAGTAAATGACTATTTTAGTCTACCTGGTTTCTTAGTTATAAAGATTTTTATGTAATAATTCGGTTTAATCATTGTAGTTTGAATTTTGCCATAATCAACAACATTCTATTAATACCTTCTAAATATCTAGTTGTGAAAAGACAAAAATAACCCTAACAATAAAATAATACATTTTAATAATCCCCACCTCCACACTCATCCATATTTTCCCTTAAACCAATAACCACAACACCATCTCCATCACACCATCACCATCTCCATCACACCATCACCATCTCCATCACACCATCACCATCTCCATCTCCATAAGACCACCACCATCTTCATCATACCACCACCACCTTGACTCTAGTTTAAGCAACCACCACAGCTGCCACAACACCATTACCACACCTATGTCTATGACTACCATCTGCTTCAGGTGTTGTTTGTTTTTTCTGTAGGAAAACGTCTGCAGTATGCGGACCACATCTGCAGAGATCTGCAACAGAAGAGGTGGACCAAACGTCTGCAGTTTGCAAGAAAACTACTGTTTGTTTTTAACATCTGCAGAATGATAAAAAAATATTCTGTAATTAACTCTATTTCAACCAGATATTTCAAGCTTCTTATTCCACTGACAACCGATACAATTTCCCCCAAATCAAAGAGATTTCAAACAATTTGATTCTCAACTTCTCATATTCTTCAATCAATTTGATGAGCGGAAGTGAAGGAAGCTCCGGCCACTCCGGCGATGCCCCGGCGAAAAGGAAAGACAAAGCCAAAGTCAATCGGACGTCGTTGATACTATGGCACACTCACCAAAACGATGCCGCTACAATGAAGAAGCTTCTGGAGGAAGATCGGTCTCTGGTAATTGCTAGGGATTACGATAACCGGACTCCGCTTCACGTTGCTTCGCTTCAGTCTGTAGAATGCTAGGGATTTTGACGGGCGAGGTGGGGGGGGGATCGGAGCAGGTGGGGGGATGGGGAGGGGGAGGCGGGGGCGGCGGTGGTCCGGCCGGTGGGGGTGGTGGGGCAGCGGTGGTCCGGGCGGTAGGGGAGGTGGGGCGGCAGTGGTCTGGCCGGTGGGGAAGGTAGGGCGGAGGTGGTCCAATCGGTAGGGGAGGTGGGGCGGCCGGTGGGGGAGGTGAGAAGAGGTTAGAAGATCTCAGAAGTCATAAGTCCACATCTTCTCCATGTAAACCTTAGGAAGACATTTTTTAATGAAATGTTTTCCAAAAAACAACACTCCGCGCACTCAAAACCTCTTCCCGTGTTTGCATGCACGCAGATGAAGAGGTGGGCAAGAGGTTTTGGTAAAAAAACAAATACCACTTTACTCTCCTTCTCTTCCTCCTCCTCCTCTCTCTCTTTCTTTCTTTTTATGATGAAGGTGGTTCAAATCTATTTCATTATAGCTTTGGTCGACAAACCCACACCACCGCACCACCACCATTTGAAAGAATCGTCTTTTTTTTTCAGATTTGTGTTTGTTAAAGAGGGACATGAAAGTTTCTTGTGGCCGCTAATAATAACAACCGAGGTTGGCAATCGAGGTCGGCCGGTGGAGGTGACGGTATTGTCCGGTCGAAGATGGAATCGATAGGGTTTAAAGTTTTGTTCAAATCTGAGCGAGTGCTGGTGGTGGTTGCTAGTGAGTGTTGGGTGGTGGTGTTGTGGTTGCCGGAGAGTGGCGGTGTGATTGCGACGAGTGGGTGGTGGTTGTTGTTTAGATGTGGTCAAACAAGAAAAAGAAGATGGGGGTTAAGGATTGGTATAGTGGTGTGGAGTAGGACCCACATTTTGTTTTTATGTATTATAATACCACTTTTAGTTTAAGGGTAATTTTGTCTTTTTTAAAATTATATAAAAATTGATGGAGGTAATGGTTTGGATTTAATTATAACAAAATTTAAACCATAGTGGTCAAACTTTATGTTTTTAAACTATTAGATGAAAAATGTTATAACCACCAAATCAAAAGGAATAAATAAGTAATTTACTCTAAAAATTATTATTTTTTGATTAAGTCCCTTTAAATAGATAAATTACAAAATAAGTGCTCAAATATAAAATGATCAAAATACTCATGTAATTAACAAAAAAGTTTAACGTTGTTAGTGGCTTAGTGTTAATTGAGATGAATTGCAAACCGGAGTAAAATCACAATTTTAAAATGTTTGAAGGAAAATTATTATTTTTACCAAACTAAAGGGAGCATATATGAAGTTTACTCAAATATACTCTAATAGCTCTATTAGACTCGTGTATTACACGAGTTGAATAAAAAAACATTAAATAAAATAAAATTATTAATTATAAAAGGATATATTCTAATATAATATATGATTGAAATCTTCTTTATTATAAATAGAATAAAAGCTTTATTTCAAAACAAACACTTCAAAAATATCATTTTTAAAAACCTTTTATTATAACTCTTAATTTTAATTATTTGTATTTATAATATGTTTAATATTTAAAAACACTAATTTTAAAATATTTTGTTTATTTTTAAGCAAGTTTGATGTTTTATAAAATTTTCTTTTAAAAAAATTATTTTTTAGAAATAACATTAATAGAAAAAATCTCATACTTAATTTATTAAAACACGTTTTAATTTAAAAAGAATTAAATAATATTATTAGTAACTAATATGATTATTTAATATAAGAGAAATAAGAAAAAATCTGATAAAGAGGAATGCAGTGCTACCATGTGTCACTACTAGTTATCATTTTATTAGAGTAGTAATTTTTTTACTTTACACGGTCTTTATAGGGTTTTTTTTTAAATATCGATACGGTTCATTTTACTATACAACCGATAGGTCATTACTATCCCTCATGGTTGATCAGTCCCGAATAAAATTTACACGAAAAAAATAGAAAAACAAAAGAAAAGAATTGTTAAAAAACAAGAAAAATTAAAATATATATACCAAAAAGACCAAGGAAAAAAGAAGCAATGCAAAGAAATTAAATATATACTAATTACCAACTCTTATGTGTTTTAGAGTTTGTACATTATGCATTAGTGAGTTGTACATGCTATTGGTTTCTTTCTTCTTCTATTTTTTAATAACGTGTGCGTGTGATTCAACGTTGTTACGCCTATATTTTTTTCATTTAACAGTCCCGTCGCAACGTGTGGGTGGTCCTAATTGGCACAGCTATTGTTTTTAATGTTTTACGTTTCACATGTATGGTCCAACATTTTTACATATACTTTTCATTTGGTTTTATTTGTTTCATTCTTATTTTTTATAATACGAGTTTTTCTGGTGTCGGTGATCACTTACAGTGGTTTGAAATTGATGCTACTTGGCATGGTATTACCCCCCCCCCCCCCCGCCGCAACACGGGGGCTTAATACTAGTTATAACAAAAAAGAAGAAAAAGAGGGCAAACCCAAACCCGGATGTCCTACAAGGAGAATGGGTGCTTTTAGCAATGAGCCGGTCCATGTCTTTACTTACACTAAACATACATGTCTATTTAACACGTACATGTGACATGATGAATAAATAGAACAAAATAGAAAACGTCACATGGTACTCTCCCGTAGACTACACTATTCTTAGGTACTAAAGGGTATCCCACTCATAAACCCCAACTCTTTTTAATAGTAATTATAATGTGTTTGTAAAATTGTAATTATGTGAAATCGGCTTTGATCCCGGTTAATTTAAATGGTAGCAAAAAGGGCTACTTGTTAATTTGGATGGAACTATTATGTTGGAATCATTGTTTTAAAAAGCGGTTGAGGCGTGCGCCTTGAGGCGAGGCACCTACAAAACGAGTATGAGGTGGCGCCTCAGGGGTTAATTTGGTACGTGTGCCTCATGGGGTTGAGGCTTTAAGAAAGGCTGCGCCTCAGGGGATTTCTCTTTTTATTTTCGATGTTTTAGACTCTTTATGTTAATTTCAAACATTTCATGTTATTTTAATGTATGTTTTTGATGTTTTTGATGAATTCGGTTATGAAATTAGTCTGTATTTTATTTTTTATAAGATATATAATTTTTATGTTTATTTTTAATTCCACCTCGAGCTTACACCACGTTTCGCCTCGAGGCTTACGCCTCATGAGGCAAAGGGAAAACGCCTCGAGGCTTGATTTTGTACTTTTAAAACCTTGGTTGGAATTGGTGTTTTCGTAAATTAATGTGCTCGAAATAAGCATACATATGTGTCAGTGTCAACACCAATGAGCCTCGATGGTGAAGTTGGGTGGTGATAGATGTGAAAGGTGATGTTTTTTAAAGTTGAAATTCATAGTCTTGAAAATAAAATCGACAAAGATGATCTTGAAATCCTTGGCTTTATATGTTGCAGCCTTGTGTGGGTTGGTTCAGACTTCATATGTGTTCAACAAATTATATGTCATTGATGTAAGTTCATTTCTAGCTCTATAAATAAACATTTGTTCAAAAACACTAAGTGTGAAACCTAACTAGACAATGCAAATGGTAATTGCCATATATGGGTTTAGTATACGTAAGGTTGAAAATATACGTTCATTATTTCATTAAAAACAACCATTACTTCGAAAAAAATACAATCTACCTGATTTGGTTGTCAAGACTCGACCAAAAACAATGTAATCATAAGGTTTTAGCTATCTTTATTGTGCATGAGTAAGGAAGATCATCTCATCAATGAATTGATGGAATGTGTTTAACTAAATTATATACAAGAAGCTTTTAAAAACAAAATTGAATTTGAATGATTTTGAGAACCGCAATTGTAAAATGCAACGAACTTTAGACGAGAATTTTAATAATTACGAGAAATTAATCACTTTTAGGTTTTCAATTCCGCAAGATCAATTATTAACATGTTAAACTATAGATTGTGTAAACAACATAATTTTAAGATTTTAACTTTTTATTATAGTAATAACAAAAGGAAAATATTTTAAGATTTCTTCTTTCACAATACTATACGATGCAAGGGAACCAAAAACTGATAATCAAGCAAGTAATTTTATTTATAAACAAAACTTTTAAACCAACCAAAACTTATATTACGTTCATGGATCAATTGTAATCACACTTTTAAACTTATATCTGCTTGGGATGTTCTTCAACAGTGGTTAAAATGAATGGTGATGCTTGAAATAGTTCAACCAACAAGTGGTTCAAAGAGGACGAACTCGAAGATGCCAAAAATGGCTATAAGTAAGGAGATGCATGTGGTTTCGTTGATCCCAACAAAGATGACACAAATGAAGCACCACTCAAACCAAAATGTCCTATCAAGATGGCAAAGCAAAATGGGCTATAAATTTTTCTTTGATCGAAGAAATATGAGTCAAACATGTGGTGTATGATTACATGTGCAGGTGTAGCTGGTGGAATAATGGATCAATTGTTAACCCAGTTAGTTCTTTTAGTTGTTAGTTTGTTGAGTATTTTTGTGTCTTTCTTTGATATTTAATCCAGCTTGTACTCTGCTTTATGTCTACTTCACAATCATCAAAAAATCTACTTGTGTTTCATTGTTTCTTATGTTCATTTAATATCAAAATTTCCAACAATTTTTGTTTTCAGAGCATTTGTGGCTCCTCTCAACCTCTCATTGTTCCTTCTTCCTCAACCATGGCTGAAAACCCATCACACTCAAACCCCATGACTATCATCCTCATCCCGGTGTGTAAAGGTGAAGGATATGAACATTGGAGTATCCAGATGACGACCATACTAAAATAACGTGAGTAATGGGAAATCGTCTTTCTGTGTGTCGCAACCATCAATGATGGGTCTTGTGATCATCATGAAGCAAAACAAAAGGATGTGTTAGTCATGTCCATCATCCAACAGGGTGTTCACGACCAACTGTTCGCCCATATTGCTATCGCGGAATTAGCAAAAGCGACTTGGGATACACTCCGGGCTGAGTTTTAAGGAGATTCATAGGTACAATCGGTGAAACTACAAGGGCTCCGGTGAGTTTTTGAAAATCTTTCCATGAAGGATGACAAAGTCATAGGCAATTAATGTGGGACGGAAACAATCCTATAGTGAGGAATTAACCGATCAAAATGTTGTAGAGAAAATTCTACGAAGCTTATCAATGAAGTATGACCACGTGATACCTTTGATAGAGGTTGTGTTTGATCTTGCAGATGTTACTCCGGTCAAGTTGATAGGGCTACTCCAATCCCAATAATAGTGAATTAACAGTCGAGCACAGATCAATAGTCCTATTAAAAGAACTGAACACCAAGATGAGCAAGCGTTGTAGGTCATTCAAGATAAGGCCAGACCCGTACATGGGCACAGTCGCAGTCGTGGAGCATTGTTGGGACGAGGTTCAGGTTGCGGTTTTGGTTTTATGGATTGTAGAAAAGTACCCCAATGTCATGTATGAAAAAAATATGGTTATCTCAAAAAGGATTGTTGGTACAATGATGATCCTCAAGTGAATGTTGCTGAGAATGAAGAACAACATGAAGAAGCCGATGATGAACCCCAACACTTGCTATTGGCCTGAAATTGATCCGGACTTGCTTGCGTTAATGACACTCACAAGAGAGACTCGAGATGCATCATACAAGTGGTTTGTAGACTCCGGGTGCTCAAACCACATGACTGGAACAAAGACAAGCTTTCTTCATCTTGTTGAATCCTTCAAACTAGGAGTAAAGCTGAGTGATAAGAATCACCTAGCACTTGAAGGGAGAGGGTTCGTAGGATCCAAACTCGAAATAGAGACTACAAAATCCTTGATGACATGTATTATGCCCCAAAGCTCGAATACAATCTCTTAAGGGTTAGCCAACTGATGAGAAAGGGATTTTCGATTCTATTTGATGATGACGGGTGTGTTGTGAGAAACAAGGTCGCGGGTCAAGTTGTTATGGAAATTTTGGTTGTTGTTAATAACATGTTTTTATGTGACACCACTTGCTTGATTATAACGGGGGATGGTGTTCCGAGCAAACTTAAAACTAAATCTCGTCATTGGCACCACAGGTACGGTCACTTACACTTCAATAGCCATAACAACTATATATATAACAAAGACATGGTAATTGGCAGCATGCATATCTAGAAAACAAACTAGGAAACCTTTTAAACACACTTCTTGGCATGCGAAAACAAAGTTAGGACTTGTGCACATAGATCTCTGTGGGCCCATGCAATCTCCTAGTCTCAGTTCCAGTCGGTATTACCTTCTCTTTGTTGATGATTTTACACATATGTGTTGGGTGTACTTCTTAAGTAGCAAAAGTAAAGCTTTCAAAAGATTCAAGATCTTCAAGTCTCTTGTTGAAAATAAATGCAACAACTCGATTAAGGTCATCCAATCTGACATGGGAGGTGAATTTTGCTCTCAAGAGCTTAACACCTTCTATGAGCATGCTAGAAATAGACGGGAAGTCATTATACCCTACACTCCCCAGCACAACGGGGTCATAGAACGGAAGAACAGGACCATCATGAATCTTACTTGAAGCATGTTATAAGAAAAGGAACTCCGTAGTTTCCTTTGGGCAGAGGTTGTTGCTACAACAATTTACACAATTAATAGATCACCAACCAAGGCTCTCGTGGACCAAACTCTGTTGGTTCATACCTCAATCGACACACACACAAAATGAAGATCCCAGGGGTCTGTGTTTGAGAGAGAATTCTATGAAATTCTAGAGATGCATTATTCACAAATGAATGTTTACATGGGTATTTATACCCTTGCGTTTCCTGGGGTGCAAGTAACATAACCACCCCTTAACTAACTTACTTATGCTATACAATAACAATACATAATAATAATAACACTTATAATAACAAGAATTATGGTCTAACATTCACCCCCCTAATTCTTGATTCCTTTTGCTAGGTCTTTAACTCCAATAACGCTTCTCATTTCCATAAACTTGATCCTTGGTAAAGCTTTAATGAGTATGTCGGCTCTTTGCATTTCTCCACTTATGTGCTCCACTTGAATCTGCTTATTCTCTATACATTTTCTGATAAAATGATATCTTGTGTTGATATGATTTGATCTTCCATGAAATACTGGATTCTTCATGAGTAGTATGGCTGACTTGTTATCAACTCTTAGTGTTATCTTCTTTGGTTCTTCTCCTGTAAGTTCACTTAGTAGTCCTTATAACCATAATGCTTGACATGCTGCTGATGTAGCTGCCATAAATTCTGATTCACACGATGATAGTGCTACCGTATTCTGCTTGTGACTTGACCATGTAATAGGTGCTTCATTGTAGTAAAATATAGTTCCAGTTGTTCCTTTTCCATCATCTGCATCTACACCATAACTGCTATCGCTAAATCCAATGATTTCTTTGTTTCTTCCTTGGTGTATTCTATTCCATAATTTAACATTCCTTTAATATATCTCATCAAATGCTTTACTGCTTGCATGTGAATTTCTCTTGGTTTCTCCATGTATCTACTTACGTATCCAACTGCGTAAGTTATATCAGGTCTTGTATGCGTGAGGTATCTTAATCATCCAATTAGTTTTCTATATTCTATTGCGTTGACTAAATCACTTTTGTCTTCTCTTGTCAACTTTAAACCTGCTTCCATTGCATACTTTGTTGGGTTACAATCTTCTAATCTTGCTTCTTTAAGAACTTTCTTTGCATAGGCTGATTGCTTTAACTTTATCTTTCCTGATTCTTGATGCACTTCATTTCCTAAGTAGTATGTAAGTGGCCCTAGGTCATTCATTTCAAACTTGCCTTCCATTTCTTTCTTGAAGCTTGCTATGTCCTTCATTGAACTTCCTGTCACTATGATGTCATCAACATAAACACCAATTATTATAGTAGTGTTTTTAAGAGTTCTCTTGTAGACTGCTTGTTCTTGAGGACATCTTTTAAATCCAATTCCCTTTAACATGTTATCTAGTCTAAGATTCCATGCTCTTGGTGCTTGCTTTAAACCATATAAAGCTTTCTTTAATTTGTAGACTAGTTTCTCTTTTCCTTTCTTCACAAATCCATCTGGTTGTGTTACATATACGTCTTCCTTTAAATCACCATGTAAGAATGTTGATTTTACATCTAAATGATGTACTGGTCATCCTTCTTGTGGTGCTATTGCTATCAGTAGTCTTATGGTCTCCATTCTTGCAACGGGTGCAAATACTTCATTATAATCTATACCTTCCTTTTGTACATAACCCTTTGCTACTAACCTTGCCTTGTGCTTGGTGATTTCTCCATTTGCATCTTTCTTGACCTTAAAAATCTATTTTAGACCTATTGCCTTTTGATTTATAGGAAGTGATGTGAGTGTCCACGTATTATTCTTTTCTATCGAATCTAGCTCACTTTCCATTGTTGTTATCCATTGAGGATATTCTGCTGCTTCCTTATAGTTGACAGGTTCTTCATCATATGCTAGGTATAATTGTTCATATTCTTCTGGTTCGAGAGGTCTAGTTTCATTATAGATGCTGCTTAGTGATCTTGGTCGTTGAACTGGTCTATTTAATGAACCGAGTGAACTATCAATTTCTTGAACACTTACTGGTGTTTCTTGAATTTCTTGGACTGTTATTGGAGATCTTGTAGTTGAGATTGGTGTAACCATATCTTCAAATATTGGTTCTTGATGATCTTGAGTATCTTCACCTTCACTATCTTGATCTTGGCTATTTCCACTGTCTTGATCTCCACGGATTACAAACCTTTTCAGTGTAGGTCCATTATTACTCACTTCTTCTAAGTAAGTATTCCAATTCCATGATTCATTCTCAATAAATAAAACATCTCTACTTATACAAATCTTGTTTTCTTCTGGATCATATAGTCTATAGGCTTTTGTTCCACTTTCATTTCCTAAATGTACTATTTTCTTGCTTCTATCATCTAGCTTCTTCAAATGAGGTGTCGGTATCTTCATGTATGCTATGCATCCAAATACTTTAATATGCTTTAAGCTAGGAGGTTTACCTTTTACTGCTTCATAGGGTGTAATTCCCTGTAGTGCTTTGGTTGGAACACGATTTAGTAAGTTACTGCTTGTCGTGTTGCTTCTGCCCATAGGTTTTGTGGTACATTCATAGCCTTTAACATGCTTCTTGTCATGCTCATCACTGAACGGTTTCTTCGTTCTACTACACCATTTTGTTGAGGTGTGTAAGGTGCTGTGAGTTGTCTTAAGATTCCTTCATCTTCACAGTATGTAGTTAAGGTATTTGAGGTAAATTCACCTCCACGATCGGTTCTCAATGTCTTGAGCTTATGCCTTGCTTCTGTTTGAGCTTCGTTTCTAAACTTCTTGAAAATATCATATACTTGGTCTTTTGACTTAAGCATGTAGATCCACATATATCTTGAATAGTCATCGACTAGTAAAAAGAAATAGTTGTTACCAGCTAAGGATGTGGGTGAGATCGGTCCACATAAATCTGCATGTACTAGTTCTAGAGGTTCTTCGGCTCTAAACTTTGCTTGAGAGGGAAATGGTAATCTACTTTGCTTTCCCGCGAGACATGCATCACAAATCTGGGTAGGATGGTCTATAGTCGGTAATCCACGTGCCATACCTTTAGTACTTAGCTGTTTTAATGAATCAAAGTTAATATGTCCCATACGTGCATGCCATAACCATGTTGGGGTGTCTATCCTTGCTTGTAGACAAATAGGACTTGGTATTCTTAACTTAACTTTGTAAAGTCTATTCGTTGCTTTAGGGACTTTCAGTAACAAATAATCATGAGGATCAAACATCCAAAGATACTTATCTTTCATAATAATCTTGCATCCAGTTTTAGTAATTTGCCCTAGGCTTAGGATACTGCTTTGGAGGTGTGGAATGAAGTAGACGTCGGTGATTAACTTCTGTTCACCATTCTTGCATTCCAATAAGATTGATCCTTTTCCTTTTATGTTGACACATGATCCATCTCCAAACTTGACATTTCTTGTTATTCTTTCATTTAACTCTGTAAAATAAGAGCGTTCACCTGTCATGTGATTGCTAGCTCCATTGTCCAAATACCATATACCATCTTTCGTGTTATCCCCTTGATAACATTGTGGTAGGACTTTCGTTTCATCTAGAACTACTACTCTCTCTTCACCAACAGTCATAAGTAATATAGGGTCTTCATCCTCCATTACAAGGTAAGATTCTTCTTGCTTACTTCGAGGTTTAGGACATTTTGTTGCGATATGTCCTAGTTCATTGTAATTGTAACACTTTACATTGCTCATATCTTTTCTAGGTCGGTTGTTGTCAAACTGACGCCTTTTAGTGAAACTCTTCTCACTTCTTTGATCTCCTTGGCCATTCTTGTCAAAGCTTCTCTTCTCATATCTTTGACTCTTGCCATAGTTGTTGAACTTTCTAAAGTTCAACTTACCTCGATTCTGATTGTAGTTCTTTTGGTTGTTGTAAGGCTTTTTCTCGTACCTTGTAAACAATAGCTTCTCTTGACCTGTAGGTCCTAATTTCTTCTCTTCTCTAGACTTAAGTCGTTCCTCATAAGCTTTAAGTCTTCCAATTGCTTCGTCAAGTGTCATTGTGTCCATATCTGAATATTGCTCTATCGATGCAATAATTTGCAAAAAATTATCGGGTATTGAATCTAATAATTTACGTACCATGGTTGCTTCATCAATCTTCGTTCCTAGGCTCTTTGACTTTGTATTATTGCGTTTAGTCTTCCTGGAAACTGATCTACGGTCTTTGTCTCTCTCATTGAAAGCATCTCAAATTCTGTGTGCAATGATTGAAGTCTATCCTTTTGAACTCTATCAATACCAACGTGCCTTGTCTTTAAGGCTTCCCAAATATCTTTCGCTGTAGTATAAGATGCCACCTGCATCACCATATTTTCGGGTATTGCTTGAAATAGATAGGCAATCGTTGTCCTATCTTTCTGGTCATCTACTTTTGTACCTTCTCGTGGTTCAATTGCTTCTAAAAGGTTATTGGCATTCAAAATTGCCTTTACACGAACAGACCAAATCGTGTAATTTGTAGATGTTAACATTGGTGTTTGTAGGCTAATAGAGAGTGTGTCCTTGCTGACCGTCTCTTCTTTATTATCTTTCGTCATCTTGGGTTTTGATGGGGACTTTGTCGGTGTCTTCTTCTTTTTCCCAATTGTTCAGCGTACTTTGAACTTCCCGGGGCTTAGTGGAACTTGTTTGACTTTTCCTTTGTCAAACTTGAATTAATTTTGACTTTTCTTTTCTTTAAAAATCAAATTAATATTTATTTGATTTATTCTTAAAAAACAAAACTTAATATTTTGTTTTATAAAATATTAAAATCTTGTTTTGTAAGAATTCACCAAAAATAATATTCCAATGAAATCTTCCAAACTTCTCGGTCAAAGATCTTCAAAAAATCTAGACTTTCTTTTCTTAATCCAATTTAATCTTCTTTCCAAAATCTGCTGTTGACTTACCAAAAAGTCAAAATTGACAAACCAAATTTCGTATCTTCTTCAAGACCTTAATCAATCGAACAAATCAACTTTGTAGGCTTGGTTTGATTTCGGTTTTCCTTAATCAAAGTCTTTTACGGTCTGTCACTCCACTAATCAAATACTTGATTAACTTGATTTTCAATTTCTTCTTCGACTTGATATTGAACGCGTTCGGGGAAGATGACTCTAGATCGATCTTTTGTTCTTGATTTCTAAAACCGGATCTTTTCGTAATTGACTCTTAAAGGCGTTTGGGAATCAAATTTGAATCGTTGTTCTTTCGATTTGTAGTGGTTCTCTGTTGATTATCTTGTCGGAGTATCGCCGGAATTTTTATAAAAAATCCGATCGGTTCTTGAATAATCGTTTCTGGGTTTCAAGATCAATTGATCTTCTTAATCAATTGATGATATTGATCGCTTTCTTGATCTATTGGTGACTGAATGATCTGTAAATCGATATCCACTTCTTTGATATCGAATTCGTTCCACTGCGTGTCTCTGTTCCTTACTCGCAAAACAGAGGATGAATTATCGATGTGTTCTTCGCTTGAATTCGATGGAACGGTGGGAAATTGGCTCTGATACCAATTGAAGATCCCAGAGGGGTCTGTGTTTGAGAGAGAATTCTATGAAATTCTAGAGATGCATTATTCACAAACGAATGTTTACATGGGTATTTATATCCTTACGTTTCTTGGGATGCAAGTAACATAACCACCCCTTAACCAACTTACTTATGCTATACAATAACAATATATAATAATAATAACACTTATAATAACAAGAATTATGGTCTAACACAAAACACGAAGTTTACTGCTTGAACTCTCTTATTGTTCATTCATGATCAATATTACATTTAATAGGAAAAATAAACCTTGCTCCTAAAGATATGGAAAACTACTAACCCACTAACCAATTACTTTAACTCAACGAATTAATAATAAACATGCGACTAAATATATCTGTATTCCACTCTGTGACCCGTACATGACCCACTATTAAACCCCATCAAGATTAATCCAACAAACTCCATTTCAGGCGTGATTAGGCATCAAGCCCTTAATCAGTCACATGAAGATCTTTGGTTGTGTTGCACACGGGGCGATTCCTAACCATATGAGAAGAAAATTAGACAAAAGATCTAAAAGAGTTGTTTTAATTGGTTACTCAAATTCTTCTAGGTGTGTACAGGCTTTATAACCCGGACACTAAAAAATTCAGTGTGAAAATAGATGTTGAATTTATGGAAGATGCCAAGTAGGATTGGAAAGCCCATGTTAAAAGTTGCAGTAGTACTCATCCATACCACTTTATTGAACCTTTTC
Source organism: Flaveria trinervia (assembly GCA_025506515.1). Lineage (NCBI taxonomy): Eukaryota > Viridiplantae > Streptophyta > Magnoliopsida > Asterales > Asteraceae > Flaveria > Flaveria trinervia. The sequence goes on from CM046452.1 coordinate 77,578,979, forward strand.
CTATTGATATTTATCATGATAATACCATTGAAAACACAAGTGACTCCCTTGTACCCAACCATAGCAAGAACAACTCTCAAAGTACACGTAATACCCATCATAGCCCTATTTTTGACCCTACATGTACATCCACCATAAATACTTCACAACTAAATTCAAGATTAACCCAACAACCACGTCTAAGTAATGGATCGAAGCCATGAACCCAGAGATTCAAACCATCAAACGGAATCAGACATGGGAACTCGTTTCCCTTCCTCCTGATCTGCATAGAGTTGGAGTGAAATGGCTATACAAAACCAAAGTGGGTATGGATGGTGAAGTTCTCAAACACAAGGTGCGACTCATTTCTAAAGGATATTCTCAACTTCCGAGCATCGACTTTCACGAGACATATGTGCCGGTTGCTCATTTTGAAACAATTCGAGTACCGATTGTTATTGCTGCACAACGGGAATAGAGAGGGCACCGATTGGACGTCAGGTCCGCATTCCTGAATGGAGAACTAACTGAAGAAATATATGTGGATCATCCAAAGGGTTTTATGTCCAAGGAACATCCGGATATGTTGTATAAGTTAAAGAAAGCACTGTATGGGTTAAAGCAATCCCCTCAAGCATGGTATTCAAAAGTTGACAAGTACTTCGACTCTCATGGTTAAAAGAAAAATTCAAGTGAGCCTACTCTTTACATTAAACATGCGACTAAGGAACGCATGAAACATTCATTTGAGATGACAGATTTTGGTCTACTTCGTCTGTTTCGGGGTCTCGAAATAATTCCAAGTGAAGATGACATCTTTCTTCACCAAAAGGGGTATGCTCAGACGCTACTGACTTGTTTCTTTATACCCTCCAATAAGGCAGAAGACACTCCGATAAAATTCAACGAGAAGATATTAAATCAATATGGAGCTGAGAAAGCTAACGATGAAATCTATAGAAGCATTGTGGGAGGACTTATTTATCTAACGCACACAAGGCCGCACCTAGCCTATACTGTGAGCATGGTGTCGCGATTCATGAAAAATCCATCTAAGATTCATATGGGGGTTGTACGAAGGTTGCTAAGGTATGTAGCTAGAACTACTAATCTCGGGTTGTGGTATGCCAAAAGAACTATAATCACTTTAACCGGATATAGCGACAGCGATTGGGCCAGCTGCGTAGATGATTGGAATAGTGTATCGGCCTATGTTTTCTTATTGGGTAACGTTGCTGTAGCATGGAGCTCAAAGAAGCAACTATCAGTGGTTCTATCAACTACCAAAACCGAGTATATCTCGGCTCTAGGGCAACATGTCAAGCGATTTGGATGTGATGTCTGTTAGCAGACATGGGAATAAGTCAAGACTAACCGACTACTATCTTCTGTGATAACAAGTCAGCCATTAGCCTATCCAAGAACCATATTCATCATAAGCGGTCTAAACATATAGAGCTACGGTGCCGGTTAATAAAAAAATCTACTTGAGTTTTATTGTTTCTTTGTGTTCATTTGAATACAAAATTTCCAATATTGATTGATGAGAAATTTAATAAAGTTTTAGCTATGAAAAATTTAGCAAAAAAATATGAGGTCGAAAATAAATTTAAAAAAAAAGAAAGATAAATACTCCATTTGATAGAAATTGCAAATCATCTGTTTATTAGGTTTGTGGTGTACTTTTGATAGTTCTAAGTCATAGGAATTTTAGGGTTTATGAGATCGTGGTTGCTGATAAACCCATGATCGGATTGAATCAATTGGTACAAGCAATACCAGCAATAACTGAGATCTTTTGATGATGATGACCTTGCGATTATCTAAGATATCAAAGGTTGTGATGAGACCAGGATGCTTCTAAGCTGTTAACCCACAAGCATAACATTTTCTTGGGTTCATAATGCACATTCATATGGTATATAAGAATCTTGACTTTTTATAAGATTGGTTTAATCAAGGGCGTATTAGATTGTAATTGTGAAAACGAATCCTGTTTTATGTGATCTTGAATGTTTTTGAATTGTTGATAGAAAAATGATTGTTAGACACGGTTGTGCCACATGCTGCTCTTCTAAGCCAATGCTTTGGTTTGCCTTTGTTAGATGTGATCCTTAACCGTAAGTTGCAAATTCTGAAAAATACTACTTATTTGTGGCCAATCGGCAATGATGATTAAAACTCAGATTCATTGTTTGGCCCGACTATCGTGATGTTAATATGATTTCGTACATGTTTATGCTACATTTGCGGTATTTGCAGCCACAATGAATAATGAACTCTGAGCCAACATACCCTTTATAGGTTGTTTTAGTAACTTCAAATGTTACCTAGTTGTCATGATATAAAATGGTGTATTTTAGTAAGTGTTTTATATTCTTTTGTGTTGATGCTTTGTATTCTATTTCATCATAAAGAAAGCGTATACTTGGTTCAAGTTTAGTGCTTTAACCTTTTTAGTAGAATCTGTAGGTTGATATGTTTGCTGACATTGGGCTTGAAATCAATTAGAAGGACGTCGAATCCGTATAATTACAATGATAAGTCACGCCTAAAAAAACTTGCACGATGCGCGAGAGAGTATACCTAGTTACTAAATGTATTACAAATCACATGGTTGATTATAGTTTTTTTCTAATGGTCCTACTACTTTTCCAGAAACTTTTAATTATACTAACATAACTATTGAAGCAAGACATTACTTTTAAGAGAAATATTATAATGTGAACTAACCCACAATAGGTTTGATTACAGATATGATGCATCTAAATGGCTATCAGTAATCAAAAAACAATTATAAATGTTAATAAAGTAACAATGACAAAAGATTCACACCAAACTACTAAAGGATCCGATGCATAAAAATATATAAATTACACAGCTCATTGCGATCTCCCACATTCTCTCTATGGTTTTGGCTTGTTGGGAGGCCCGAGGAGTGATCAAAGCTTAAAATCGTGTTCCTTCACGTTGATTTGCGTAGGAGTGCTCCTAGAAGCTCTCAGTTTCGTTGTGGTAGATCACTTAGTTGAGGTCGTGGACACGTTGACAAGTGAGGTTGTGCTTCTGATCTACTATAGGGTTTAATATGCTCACTGAAAAAAAATTAGACACTTATCATAAAAGCTCATCAATTTGAGTCTAACCGCTCACTTGTCTTAAATGTTTTGGGCTTGCATCCTAACTATTTAGAGGACTTGATGAAAATGTTTTTAATTGTGTTCAAAGAAGTAAATTAATTTGGAGATCTAGGCAACCAAGGACAGATATTTCCAGACCGATGGAGGGCGCTACTCACGCTAGGCACGAACAAATCATTAAGGTAAAGATAGTATTACTAGTAGGTAATGTTTGGCTCAAACCTCGGGGAATATGTGCGTTTATTCAGATTGTAGATAAAATTAGACTAGTTCGAGGGCACAATAGAGACTATAGATAGAACTTGGGGATGATGATAGTCTGTGGGCATAGTAGTGATCTATATATTAGGCTAGTCTGAGGCCACAATGGAGACTATGTATAGGGTTGAGTTTGATTGATGGCGTGGGATTTAGTTGGTCGTTATGCCTTTAACATACCCTCCTATTGTTTATATAATAAAACTTGAAGTGGCACATATGTTATTGAAACTGATGCACGTTGCCACAAATTCGGTAGATATTGATTTGTTAATATTTACTTGCACATAATGTTATGTTGTCTAACTTTTTTAGAGTTATTGGTTATGACTCACCAATAATGTTTTACTATGTTTAAATAAGGTATTCCATAGAAGATGTTGTCTGAGTTAAATCTTTTGGGGTGGTGCATTTGTATTATGTTTTATAATTTGTATGCTATGGATGCATGGATTCATGTAGCAATGTTAAAGTTTTAATTCAATCTAAATTATGATCTTAACTGTTAAGTCTTCCTTTGTATATGGTTGGTAGTATGATGCAATAGGTCATGTTCGTGGATTAGGGTGTGATAGTCGGGATCCAGCCTTTGGTTTATAGTCTTATACAGAGAGATTGAATTAAGGTGAAAGGGTGTTGGAGGGAGGCTTTGGGTTTTTACAAGAAGCACTTATTGAGAGGGTTTAAGTTGTAGCCATGAGATGTTTTGGGCTTCATCCTACATTAGTGATCCAACTGATGGTACCCCATTTCCTTCTGTTTTGCATATCTCTCTCTTCGTCAATGATGATAGGGTTGAAGTTCACCTGAGATCTCAATGTTGAGAGTTTTTGTTTAGGAGTTTATGCTTTTTGCCAACACACTAGTTTTCTCATACGGTTGGGAAGGGCTTAAATTTGCCTACTTTTCACCCCATTAAGTATGTGATTCCTAAGGTTTATAGTCTTATACAGAGAGATTGAATTAAGGTGAAAGGGTGTTGGAGGGAGGCTTTGGGTTTTTACAAGAAGCACTTATTGAGAGGGTTTAAGTTGTAGCCATGAGATGTTTTGGGCTTCATCCTACATTAGTGATCCAACTGATGGTACCCCATTTCCTTCTGTTTTGCATATCTCTCTCTTCGTCAATGATGATAGGGTTAAAGTTCACCTGAGATCTCAATGTTGAGAGTTTTTGTTTAGGAGTTTATGCTTTTTGCCAACACACTAGTTTTCTCATACGGTTGGAAAGGGCCTAAATTTGCCTACTTTTCACCCCATTAAGTATGTGATTCCTAAGGTTTTGCTTTTTGTGATTTTTAAGTTTATTTGGTTGTTTAATGTGAAGATCTGTATCTTGATTTTCATGTTCGTGACCTCTTGGCGCCAAATGTTTGTGGTTATCGTCTATTTTTGTGCTTCGTGTTGCATTCTAGGGCTTACTGTTGTCCATTTGAAGCATATCATGTTCTCTATTTTCGTCCATATGCTAGTTAGTGATATTGAGCTTATACTCAGTTGAGACTATTTTTAGGTCTATTATACGATGTTGGTTATATTCGTCCCTAATTTGACTTGGATTGTTAGTTAACTTATGATGGTGGCCATAAACTTAAGAAAATGATGTTATTGTTAACTGATTCTTGGTTATGTAGAGTGTGATAATCTCTAGCACGTGGGTGATGATGAAATGTTGTTCATCAAAGTCGTGCGTCAGGTCGATAATGTTATATATACGCTTATATAAGACATAACATCATTAATATCATTATCTGTAATAACTAGTCGTTGACGAAACTGTTTTGTTAGCCTAAGTCAAGGCTTCGGGTCAATGATGTAGAGTGTAGGCTCATACATCTTAGAAGTAGCTTGAATTGTTTTTTGATGTAATATTATGCTACTGAGATTGCTAGATGCTTCAAATATATTTATAATGCTGGATGATTCAACTGAGACGGGTTGTGTCAGGTCTATACCATCATTTAAGACGTTGAGGTTGTAGTTGTGAGGCTTATAGATGTACGTTGTTATTTTCGTTCGATTATTAACATATAATATATTATGCATACTAAGGTTATGATGATACCAAAAAAGGGGGTCTGTAGTTTGACATGGCATCTCTTCTTGTTTATAGCTACAATGGTTCGTCTATTTTGAGCCTTTCAAGCTATTAGTTGAGATCGATGGTGTTTCGCTAAGCATTGATGATTCACGCAACAAGTGTAACTAAATACAATTAAACACTTGTAGTTTATATAGAGTGATGTAACTTTGCCCTTTATTGTTGAATAAATAATTTATTAAATCACTATTTCTAGAATAAAATTGAATTAACAAAATATTTTGCCTTGATTGCAGGTCCCTTATTTCAATCATCATACACATTACAAGTGTTCATTTAAAAATGATGTTACTAATCTAATAAAACAGTAAATGAGTGTACCACTTGTCACTATCATATTCATTCTCATCAAACTTTTCCCGTTTTCCTTTTTTATTAAATAACCATATTAATTACTAATAATATTATCTATTTATATTTATATTATAATTAGCTTTTTAATAAAACTAAGAAACAGATTTTTTTTATTAATGTTATTTATATAGGAGATAGTTTTTTATAAAATGATTTTTTTAAATAAAACTACTTTTATGTAATATTTCAAAATTGGTTTTTTAAAGTAATTTTTTTATTAAACAAAAATAAATTAAATAAGGAGTTATAGTAAGAAAATTTTTAAAAATAAAAAAAAATTAAAACGTTATTTTAAAACAAAATATTTAATTTATCTTTGAAAAAAACAAAAAATATAATAAATTTTCATATTATTGTTTTATTACTAATAGTTGTTACTCATACATATTTTAATCATATCATGTCTTACTCTATTATTTTATAATTAATAATTTTTATTTTATTTATTCAACCCATGTAATACACGAATAATTAAAGTTAGTTTAATATATTTTTAAGGGTGACAGGTAATTGGAAAAGCTTTACTACACTACTTAAGGATCTTACATGCATAAAACATACACAAATTACAAGTGATATAATATTATTAAATTGTGGTTATTAATGTTATTTGTAACTTATGAGTGGTTTTTATTTCTCATTAACTTAGCTTTATTGTATTAAGTATTAAACTTCTTATATATATGGGTCATGGTTGTATGAAGATGATACTCATGAATAAGAGTTTTCTTTTTCTCATCTTTATCTTCTCTATATTCTCTCTATGTTATATTCATACTGAGATGCTAATAGGTTGTTGTTATACATCACGTTATCAGCACAAGTTATTATTTGGAGTTAGATCATATTATCACAAGGTAAATATCTTTGTTCTTGTCTCGATCCATTAAACCAAAAATCCATATTGTATTTCATACAATTTTAGATTATGTTGAATTTAGTATCATTTTTATTGTTTTGATCTTGTCATATAAAACATATTATACTTCATATTATATATATATAGGGGATGGTTTTTGAAAAAACCAATAGTTATAAAGAAAACCAAGAAAAACAATTGCATAATTCATAACTTTTACGTTATTTTAATTGTTAAAAGATTATTTAAACGTTTTTTACATATATGTTGAACATAAATATGAGAATGAAGAGTGTTACGTATACGTAACACTATGTTGAATGAAAATGGTGACGTATACGTAACCTATATGTGACGTATGTGTAAAACCAGGCTACGGTTTTTTATTTGATCCATACCCTTGTTTATATATATACACACACAAATATAAGGGGTAGTGATAAAAAATTTATAAGTTATGTGACCGATTTTATTAGTTTTCTCTAGTTTTCACATAACTTTGTGGTTTTTTTAGGATCACTCCTATATATATATAGACACGCGCACACACGCGCGCGCGCGCGCGCACACACACATATATATATATATATATAGTTTTAATAAATTATCAATAATGCGTTTTCTTGAACAAAGACAGATTTACATTTGTTAAAACCATCTTATACTATCAAAGAAATAAAAGTTAATAATAAGGATTTTCAACCCGAAAAAAAACACACACACACACACATATATATATATTATATATATATATATATATATATTTATGATTATCTCAAACAATGAATTGATGAATATTTTTGTTTTTTGCAAAATGATATTGATTATGCTTTACATACCATATCATTAAAAATTTTATGTATTAGTAAATTTACTTACTAAATTATGTGTTATGAAAAATAACTAAAAATAAAAAAAAATTATTATAATTGTAATGACAATGCATTATAAATTAATAATTATATTTCATATTCATAATATTAAATTCCATATAATGCATGGTAGTTTCAAATGTGATAGTTATTATATTAATTAAATTTAAAATGATGATTACATATGTTATACATGTATTACTTAATTTGTAATTGATTTATTTAAAAAAAAGATAATTATTCTTATATTTATATATGACATTATCATTAAAAGATGGTTATCAATATTACTTAAATTATAGTAGTTACATAATGTATTCCAAAAGTAGAATATTGTTATAATATTGTTTTGTTTTCAAATTATATGAAAAATATGAATTGTCTAATTGAATAAACCGTGAAGATTTTGAAAGTAAGATAAAATAGAATAAATATAAATATGAATTGATCATCATGCTATGAGCTTATGAATCTTATGTCATTATAAATTGTAACTAATGTTGTTGATTTAATTTGAAATTTACGTTATTTCTACATCATATAATAAAAAAAATCTTTTTTATCACTTGTTTTTCTTTTAGCTCATGTTTTTGTCATTTGTTTTTTTTTCTAAACATTCATACATCAATTTTCCCTCCAGAAGGGTATTATACTAATTTAATTACTCATGCAAATTTATCTCTCTTATTAAAATTAATTTTTATTGATTGCTATGTTTCTTTCACTTATCTAATTTTTTTAAAATCAAACTATTTTTTTATAAAACAGATTTTATGAAAGAAAATAGAAATCACATATATTAATTAAAATCTAAATAACAGAAAACTAAAGTTTTATATAATATAAAATTTTCTAAAACACTGATCATTTTTTAAACAAAATATTTTAAATCTTTTTGTTTTTAAAAAATTATAAATGGTTAAATATTTAAAACACTCTTATTGAAACAACCCGAATAATTATAAACTAGACTTTTAAAAAATACGATTTTTATTAAAATTTATTTTTTTATACAAAATCTTAAAACGAATGTTTAAAAATAAAACTATTTATATAAAAGAGTTAAAAATGGTATAACTATTTTATTTCTTGAACTATTACATATATATATATATACATATATATATAATTTTAATTATATTTTACATTAGAATATTATACTATAACTATTCATGTTTATTTTATATATATATATATATATATATATATATATATATATATATATATATATATTCATTAAAATTTAATCCATTTATGTAATGAGTTTTTAGGCTATTAATCTATTTATAAAAAAAACTAAAATAAGCATGAAACAATTGTAAATCTCATTATACTTACTTTCTTATTTCTTTATATATTAATAATAATATTGAATACTAATAATATTACTCATGCCATTATCAAATTAAAAATGTATAATTTAATAAATAAAAAACCTATTTTTTTATTAAAAACACACTTTTAAAAACAAATATTTTATAAAATACTAAATACAGCGAAATATATTTAAAACCCCTGTTTTCTTAAAACAATATATTTAAAAATCACAATTTTTTATAAAACAAAAGTTTAAGAATAATACATTATTGTTTATTTACTTAAAGTAGCTATTTATACATAATTATAATTATATTTTATCTTTAAACGTGATTTTCTAATACATAAACTTTTATTAATAATTGTTTAATATTTTATTTATTCAATTCGTATATTACACGAAAACTAACCTGATAACAAAATATAATATCCTTTATAATGACAAGATAAGCTAAGCGTTGTATTTGAATAGACACTTCACTAATTCATATTTATTATTATTGATTATAATTTAATCAAAGAAAACTAAGTATGTCACATTATTGGTTTGTAGTTCATGTGATTTAAACAAATTATATACATATGGTATGTTACAATTTTCATATGAATATACTTTACGATCATTTAATATTAATAGCTTTTGTTGGATACAAAACATATTAAAAATGATGCCTAGTGGTTTTTATTAAGAATATCGTAATACGCGTATAGGTCTTGGTCGTATGGGTGTGGAACGCATCTCCACCGACACCTATACGCCGTGTATGGGTCCATACGCGGCGTATAGGTGTCGGTGGAGATGCGTCCCACACCCATACGACCCAGGCCTATACGCCGCTTATGGACCCATACGCGGTGTATAGACCCGCTGAATGACTGATTTGACTTCGCCAGTTTGGTCTTCTGAAAAGCCTATACGCCGCGTATGGGTCCATACGCGACGTATAGGCTTTATTTCGAATTATATTGACGCGACTTAAGATTCTTTTGATGATATATAAATGCACCGAATATCAAACGAATGCGTTCATATTTTGTTTGTTACGAAGGAAACGTTTGATCTTAATCGAAAGAAATTAGCGTTATGTGGTTCAACATTTTCTTCTGTCACATAATTACTCGGTAAACATTTGATTCTTATTTCATTAAGTATTTACATACATATATACATATATTTGAATTGCATACTTAAAAAATCGTTTCAACTAACTCGGATTCCATCAATGCTAGTCGGTTACGGTAAACTTAATTAATTTTCAAGTTTTTTTATCATAACCGACTAGTATCGTGAAACCCAAGTTAGTTGAAATGATTATTAAGTAATCAAGACATTTATGTGTATGTAAGTATGTATATAAAAGAAATAAGAGTTATAGTTTTAGAGAAAAATTATTATTTTAAAGAAATAGTTGAACCACAAAACTTTATTTTCTTTAAAAAAATCTCATTTGTCTTATAGGGCTGCCACAGAACGTATAGCACGGTTGAATTTGAAGTGATCCAAGATTCTTCGTTCGTTATGTCGTATTGGGATGGTAACTATTTGTTTGGTGAATATTCAAGCGTTTCGTACGTGGCAGATAGTAATCAAGATGATTCGTACGTTCAATCTGCTTACGAAAAACGATTGTCGGATTTAAACCAACCTTATGTTCCCGATGATGAGTTCTAGTTTTGCCGAGAATCAAGTTATGACCCGCAACAAAGTAATATAAACTATCTCTCGAGTGCTGAAAATCAAAACACAAAAGTATCGTTTGAAACATGTCAAGAATTTTTATCATTCGATGAGCTAGTCTGTTGGGTTGTTAATAGGGGACGCGGTAATGGTTACTTTATTATTACACGAAGATCGGAGAAAAAAGAAGGTCAGGTCGTAAAGGTGTGGCTTATCTGTGATCGTGGTGGTGAACACAAAAGTAAAGCAACAATTAGACGATCTGGTAGCAAAAAAAACGAATGTCCTTTTAAATTAGTGGGGATATACGACAACAAACGTCGTTCGTGAAAATTAGAGGTGAGAAATGACGAACATAGCCATGATCCCGCTCAACATATGGAGGGGCACCCATTTGTAAGAAGGTTTTTTCAAAACGAATACAATTTGGTGGAACAACTTACTGATCAGAACATGGAGCCTCGTAACATCTTATCAGCTTTGAAAAAGCAAAATCCAAAGAACGCATCCATAACCAGAGATGTATACAACGCTCAATATAAGATAAGAAGTGAAAAGAAAATCGGTGAAACACCAACGCAAGTTTTAGAAAACTTTTTATCTTCTAAAAGGCGTGTTTATTACACCCGGGAAGAACCCGATACAAATACCGTAGAAGATATATATTTTTTTGTCATCCAAAATCATACAACACTTGGCGTGCATTCCCGCACGTGCTGATGATAGACACGACACATAAAACAAACATGTACAAACTTCCGTTTGTTTAGATTGTTGGTGTGACCTCGACACACAAGACATTTTGTGTTGCTCATGCATTTATTAGTAAAGAACGAGAAGATAATTTTGAGTGGGTGCTTAATAGATTGAAAGATACGTTAAACAGGTGTATGGAGCCGCGAGTCATAATAACAGACAGAGATCTTGCTTTAATAAACGCATGTGTTAAAGTATTTCTGAATGCTTCAAAGTATTTATGCAGGTGGCATATTAATGAGAATATCGCGAAACACTGTAAAGCAAGTTTTACGAAAGATGACTAGCGAAAGTTTAAATATGCATGGGCACATTTGTGTGAGTCTCCCCCACCGGAGATTTACGAGTATAACTATAACCTTCTTTACGAACGACTAGTTGAAGCGAAGCGAGAAAGTAAGTTTTTCATTACATAATACATACAATACCGTTAAATATAACGCTTAATTTAATTTTGTTTTAATATATTTTCAGAAGTATTGTCATATATAAACAAAAACTGGTTAGAGAGTTACAAAAAAATATTTGTATCAGCCTGGACTAACTCAAACCGCAATTTTGGCCAACACACAACAAACAGAGTCGAGAGTCAACATGCAAATTTAAAAGGATATCTTAAATCAACAAATAGCTCACTGGATAGACTTGTGAAATTTGTAGATCAATTGGTAAATGTACAAGAGGTAAATTTAAAAGAAAGTTTTAAGACAAGCAAAATTAAAATTATGAATCATCATAATGTCCCGTTGTTTGATTACCTACGAGGCAAAGTGTCACACAAAGCTCTTGATTTATTAGTTGCCGAAAACATTAAATTGAATGTGATGCGCTCAGCAAATGCAACGTGTGGTTGTCAACTTTCACTAGTTGTGGGTTGCCTTGTGCTTGTCGGCTGGAAAAATATGAACATTCTGGTAATAGTCATTCCATATTTATTATTTTTATGTTACAGTAATGATTTTATATAGATTTATAATTTATAATGCAGACACTAAAATTCCATAGAGTTCCATACGAGGCACACACCCCATACGTGGGTTCCTATACGCGGCGTATAGGACTATACGTGGCGTATAGGGCCCATACGAGGCACACAACCCATACGTGGGTTCCTATACGCGGCGTATAGGACTATACATGGTGTATAGTCCCCTATACGAGGCACACAACCCCATATGTGGGGTCCTATACGCGGCGTATAGGCCATATACGCAGTTCTTAAAATTTTTCGTTTTCTTGTGTAGATGTGTCTTCTGATTATGAGATTGAGGTTGACGTTGATGTTATTGCCAATCATCCATGGTTACAGTTTGAGCCCGGGTCTATTGAGCATGCAAAGTGCTCAAAATTCATTCGTATGAAGACCGGTCATCAAAAGGCAGTGAATTGGGAGGTGATGGCCGAGCTTGGGGAGCGCGATAGACTCGTTGGTATTATCGGAGATAATACGCCATGGAGTCGCTTATTTGAGCTGGCGTTCTTACCTTCTTACCGAGAGCTGACGGTGGAGTTTTTATCAACCTTTATTTATATTCATCCTGATGAGATGGTGGAGGACGATGAGCGATCTGAGATTTCGTTTATGCTATGTGGACGATCTCATCAGATGTCGATTGAGCAGTTTGTCATTTTCTCGGGACTTTATTATGAGCCGAAGACTATTACCCCTCTATTTACAAAGGGAATTACTGAGATTGAGGAGACCCGATTAAGAGATTGGTGGCCTCAGATTGCCGGAGGTCCGTTTCAAAGGACTAAGGGCAGGGTCACTGGCATTAGAGATCCTCTCATTCGTTACTTGCATCGCATGATCGCCACATCTATCACGGGACGTGGAAAGAGTCGGGAGTGGTGTACCATTCCCGACTTATTTTACTTATATTGTTTGCTTACGGGGACCAGGTGCAACCTAGCGAGATGTTTGGCAGAGTATTACGCTTCATATTATCATCGCCAGGAGCGAGGAACGGTGTATGGCGGCGCGTACATTACGATGATTGCACGTTGTCTTGGTTATCTTCCTCACCATGCTACTGATGTATCTCCTCCGATCGAGCCGGTGAGATTAGATCGTCGTACGTTATTCGGCATGCGTATTATACGCCAGTTTCCGGGTGGCATACGGTTCTCACTTCGACCCGGTGAGATCTAGCATCCAGCACCTGTTCAGCAAGTCAGCGATGACCATCCACACCAGCAGCAGGAGCATATTCCACATGATTAGCCGCCACACGACCAGCCGCCTCCTCAGCCACAGTTCCCTCAACATATTTATAGAGATGTAAGGGTGCCTGCACGTATGGAGACATTTATGCATGAGATTACTACGAGATTACGGGATCAGGGTCGTCGCCTCGATAGAGTTGAGGATCTTATGGATTGGCACGTTCAGCTTGAGATTGCACGAGTCCGTGCTGCTGGTATTGATCCTCCAGACTTGCCACCGCCTCGACATTACCCAGATTCACCGTAGTTTTTTATATTATTAGTTGTACTTTTATTTTGTTATGTATTAAAACTTCATTATTTATTTATATTATCATTTAATGTTTGTTTTGTTTTATATGTTTTATTTGTTAACTAAGATTTAAAATTATCGATTAATATGTTACCAAATATAACTTATACGCAAAGTGTCAACCTTAACGTACAAAATAAAGCCGACAAAAATTTTTATACCCACAATAATATATAAAAAACATCCTAACCTATACGCCGCGTATGGGTCCATACGCGGCGTATAGGTTCTTCACCATACATCGAAATTTTGAAGAAAAAATTTGAGAAAATTATACGTCGCGTATGAACCCATACGTGGCGTATAGCCACCTGGACACGAGTCTGACACGGGTCTTGTCAGAACATACCCTATACGCCGCGTATGGGTCCATACGTGACGTATATGGTATGTTTTATCTCGTGTCAGTCGACCTATATGCGACGTATGGACCCATACGCAACGTATAGGATCAACGGGTGTTGATTTAAAATTTATGGATGTTAAAATAAAACCATTTGCTTATAGTAAATGATACATCAATTTATTGCAATAATTTATTGTAAAGAAAGGACATCTCAAGTTTCATATTCATTAAAGCTCCTTAGAGCATCTACAACAACAAACCTTTATTTTAAAATCAAACGTGACACATCAGCTGCCACATCAACTTTTCACTCGTTCATTTTCAAACACTAAAAACTTTTGTATTTCCTCCAATAATATGTCCAGTTTCAAACACGCTTCCATTTCCAAATCATCACCTATTTTTAATTCTAAAACATTAAAATTACATATGTTTTATAGTGGTGGGTTTCACACTCCCATGTTTGCTTGGGTTTGGAATTCTAGACATGAAAAGCAAATTACAGAAGCAAACCTCATCTCAATGGTGTGATGTTCGTTTGCTTTTTCCACCTCAGACTGGACGAAAGAAAACCCCCTTGATGTAGATGCTCTTATAAACTTACAAAAGATTGAAAGATTTTTGGAAACATAAAATGAACATAACTCATCAGAATCATATTATATGATGAGAATATTAGTTATGAGCAAAAGTTGAATAATACAATTTTTATATATGCTTTAGAAGTGATAATATTATTGCAAGTTTAAAAATCACCATGAAAATTACGTGGTTTTAATCCATTCTCTAGCGTGAATCTGATATATATAATGATCTCAGAATCAAGTAATTAACTGATAAAAAGATAAAGATCAAGCTACACATCATTGACCATGGAAGATCAAAACTCAATAATTGATGTTAGAGGTTATATAAATCATGGGGACTAATACGTGCTACACCTTTTTTTTCTTTTAACTATAATTTTGTCTCACTTTTTTTAATGAGGCAGCGTATCCAAGTGCATCGATAACCAAAGGAGAGTATTATAATATTATTGAATTATGGTATCAATGTTATTTGTAACTTATGAATATTTATTATTTATCATTAATTTAGCTTTAATGTATTAAGTACTAAACACTAAATATATATAGGTAATGACTGTATGAAGATAACACTCATAAATAAGAATTTTCTGTTTCTTTTTCTAATATTTATCTTCTCAGTATTCTCTCTATGTTATATTTATATTGAGTTGCTAATAGTTGCAGAGCTCATTGTTTATTTTAATTTATACAAATCATATAATATAAAAAATTATTAATACTAAATTTGTGAAATTGAAAAGACAAGCACCTCATCCTGCAGGGCACCACCGTGATCCACTCTCTACCGATCATCAAACGCCATTTTTTCCGGTCATTTGCTTCTCACAAAACAACATGGGACACATACTCACACCGATTGAATTCTACAAATCGACATATGTTCGTTCAACCATGAAGAACAATCGAACCTCAATTTCAGTACGATCTCGTATCAACTGATCGGATCTCAAACGCGTCATCCGAAGACGTCAACGAACTGTTCATATCAGTTCGAATCGTGTTCCAGTTTTGCGTTTGAGTCGTTTGATCATCCCTGTGACTTCCTTCGCCTTTCATCTCACGTCGGAAGTCTCTCATCGCTTTGAATCTCAGATCATCGGAGCTACCACGTGCTTCCGGCACTACTTCCGGCACACACGTTTTTCCTTCGAGCATGTTCACAACCTCCGGCATCGTCGGCCTCATCGACGGCGAGCCGTTGGTGCACAGAAGCGCTACTTTCACGACGGTTTCAGCTTCTTCGTTGTTGATCGTCGACTCCAATCGCTCGTCGAACAGCTCTGCGTATTGCTTACTTGTTTCCAATCGACAAGCCTGCATAATCGATCGATTCAATTGATGAATAATTGTCAATTGAACATGTAAACATCCAATAACTGATTCTGGTATCTAGGGTTTCGCTCGAATCATACCCAATCTAGAAGACAAATGCAGTCGTTCGTCGGTATGTAACTGGTGTTGCTTTTGCCGCTAACGATCTCCAATAGAACGACTCCGTAGCTGTAAACATCTGCCTTGTCGCTCAAGTAACCCCAAAGTGCATACTCAGGTGCCATGTAACCACTGTAAATTCATCGTTCATTATTCATCCATGAGAAGTGTTAACAGATAGGTCAGATGACAATTAAAGGAATGTCAGTGTGAATTATGGACAATGTACATTGTTCCTGCGACGCGTGTGCTAACGTGAGTTTTATCGTCTTCGTTCAGTCTTGCCAATCCAAAGTCTGAAATTTTCGGGTTTAGATCTTTGTCGAGGAGGACGTTTGTGGCTTTGATGTCGCGGTGGACGATTTTGAGCCTTGATTCGTCGTGTAAAAAGGCGAGACCTCGAGCAATCCCGATACATATGTTGAACCTTGTTGGCCAGTCTAGTGTTACCGGACCTTTACCTGGATAAGAATTAAGAGAAGTTAAGTAGGGATGTTTATAAGTCGTTGAAACGTATGAAATTGAAATCCATGGATTGAAGTAAGTTGTACTGTTTGGCCAATTTGAGATGTTATATTGTTTTGTTGTGACGGTTTATTTGCTTGACTAATGGTTTAGGCCTTTGAGCTTTTAGAGGCTGTTTGGCAACTTGTTAAGGATTAAATGTTGAATCAATAAAAAGTCTGATTCACTAAGTGATGTCATTAAAAGCTAGTATATCGTTTAACTATTAAAATGTAAATGTCTGACCAATTTAGATAAGATATCTTAATCATTCAGACATATGCTCGCGAACAAATAGTCTAAACCATTAGTTGTTAAACCATTCAGACATCTGAACCATTAAAAGGCTATCAAATAACCCTTTAGTAAAATCAAACGCTAAAACCAAACCTCCAAACTATAAAGTCGATTAGTTTGGATGACTGACTAAATTCAACTAAGTTTGTTTACGGTTTGTTAAAACCATAGTTAGTTGTTCAGCCGATAATTTTTCATAAGGTTCATACCAGTGTTGTGAACGCAAAAATAAAAAGTAAAAGGTTGACTTAAGGTCAGACAAGGTAAACGTAAATTTAAAGTTCCATTTTAAGTTACTTATTTTGCATTTATTACCATTGGGAAAGAATTTGATCAAAAATCCAGGTTAATTTTGACTTTCAACAATGTGTATGTTGACATTAAAAGTCAAACTGCAAGAAAACTATTAAACACTCACCAAACAAAGCATTTGCAAGGCTATTATTTTCCAAATACTCATAAACAAGCAACAGCTGATCTCCTTCAATGCAACATCCATGGAGTTTAACCAGATTAGGATGTTGTAAACACGAAATCACACCGATCTCATTCAAGAACTCGCGGTTTCCCTGCTTGGAGTGAGATGAAAGCTGCTTCACTGCAACCACAGTGCCATCAGTCAATGTACCCTGCAACCATCACGCGTTATAACACAAAACTAAATTCACTTATAAAACTTCTTTTTTCTAGGTTATAACCTTGTAAACAGCCCCAAAACCTCCTTCCCCGATTTTGTTTGAAGCATTGAAGTTGTTTGTAGCTATCTTAAGTTGTTTCAAAGAAAATGAAAGTGTTTTCAGCTCCATTCCTTCAAAATCTGTTCAAGAAAATCATTCGTTGCATAAGCAATGAGCTAATGGATCAAGAAAGCTAAAAGAGAAGTAAAGTATTCACATTTATCGTTCCCTTTCCGGCCTTTATAGCATCTTTTCCACCACAAAACTACCAAGATCAGCAAAACAAGTAATGGAACACCAATCCCTACACCTATATACACGCCTTTATTCGACCTTTTCCCACCCGTTGAACATGTTTTAAAATACGGGTCAACACCAATAGCTGATACAAGGGGCCCGTAAACTCCTCTTCTAGGAAAACGGGTCGTCCCTTTACCAGCCCAGTAAAACCGAATCTCCAAGATGTTATTAGTCACACTAGCGTTAAATGGCACAACCAAAGGCCTTCTAACACCACCGGCCTCATCTTCAATGTTAAAATCCCTTTTAACAAGCCTCCCCTAAATCACATAGAACTCAGTTAGCATGTCAGATAACACATTTGCCGGCAGTTGGATGACCCATCAGAATCTGATGGGTCAATCCAACAGCTGTTAAAAACACATCATATGAGTATCACCTGAATATAGATATCAAACACCCGCCTGCCCAAGCTTCTATACGTGCTATCGTTAGTAAACTGTAACTCTGTAAAATGCAGTTTAACAGAATATTCACCATTCTCCAAACAATAGCTGTAGTAAGTGAGTGTCAGTGGTGAGAGACGCGCAGTTTTATAAAGTGCAGGTAAGCTAGTGTTCTCTGGTAAGGATTCTATGTAATGTGTGTTTTGAAATATGTTGTCATCCATGAAGTCACCAGTGCTGCTGAATCCCCAGCTCCTGGCGGCTTATACAGCCTGGCGGCACCACCATCCACATGGGCGTCTCCTTCATAAAGAATAGACTGCCCGCTGCTTTCCCTGATTGTTAAATCATCCCCGCCACAGTTAACATGTAAAGAGCACACGTCTGTCATATGGTCAATGGATTAAAACCATATTAAGATGGTGTAGTCTCATATAGTCATACGTATAATATGTTTTAAAAGGTATTTAATTCTTGAACGGTTCTCATCTGAACTCCCCCTTTGTTATAGGTTTAGAGGTAGAATGTACTCACATCTTGGACACGTAGGATTCTCTGTGCACGGGAGCACATCTCTTCTGTTGAGAAAACATCACATATGTATTGAGAACATAAGATGCATATAAATGCTACTAAAAGCAATGGAAACCGTCTTACATTGGGTTTCCAGTCGAGGAGCTTCTGAACAAATTTATATAGAAATTCCTAACATGAAGATCATCGAATAAAACAAGTTATAAAGAAAATCTCAAGGAGCATAAAGATTCATTCAAAGCATATTCTTTGCTACATTTCAAAGATAACTTAAGTTTCTATACAAAAACCATTGACACGTGATCTTTAAATAGAAAAGCTTACGTGTTTTCTCGGCATGTGGGTTCATTAGGTCCTTGCCATGTAAGATTGTTGTAGGAAAGGTCACTACAATACATTAGTCAGCTAAAAATGTTAATTTCTTAAAAAACTTAGTCTGCAACATGAAATTATAACAAAATTCTTCAGGAAACAAACTTACATACTAGCTCCATTTACCAAGAGTGTATCTGGTATGTCTCCAGTTAGCATGTTATTGGTTAAAAACCTGTTCAAAACCACATTAAGATGCTTAATCAGTAACATGTAGCTTCATAAAGTCAATGAACCTCAAGGAAAGTTAAATGTACTATAAGCATACACTAATCTCAAGCTCCTTCCTAGGATATTGTTAGATATTCTCCCAACTAATTGATTAAAACTTACATCCCTGTTATATGCATAAGAAAGTGATATCATTAGACACATAAATAATGAAGGATTAGTATTACAACAGTACATTATGTGCATACTTACAACAATTCAAGTTCTCTCACTAGCCAGATATAATCCGGTATTTCTCCAGAGATGTTGCAGTTTCTCAAGATCCTAAATTTATGAATGATACATCATAATTCAATCGAGTCAAGACAAAAGTCAACGCTAGAAATATCCACATACAATCTTAATAATCCACTAGCATTGTTGAGCCGAGGAAAACCTTGAGCCGGTCCGGTTATATCACTGACTCTCCTGCAAACAAGTGTAACCATATGCAAGTTAAACTTAATATTAGAGCAAGTTAAAGAAGATATTCCAAACTTACAGATCAGATAGTTTCTCGAGAAGTGATATGTTTGAAGGAATAGGTCCGGTGAGTCCACTCGCCCCAATCTCCCTTTGAAAGCATCCAAACATTAAAAAATATTAAGTGTGTTATGTAAATACTCAAGTAGTTAAGTATGCTATTAGAAGACAGCATTGTAACATATACTGACATTAAGAACAAAACATGAACATCTTAATCTTACAATCTAGTAAGTAGTCTCCAGTTTTGTATAAAGTCAGGTATCGGACCGCTGAAGTTGTTTTCGTTTATCCTACTGCATAATGAAAGAAAAGATTTGAAGTTTTAGCCTTAGAAAATGCTGGAACCAAAAAACTGCGACTTAAGTAATAAAGTAAAGATTTTACAAATCTGTTAGATTTCCTAGTTGACCGAGGGTCGTTGGCAGCCTGCCACTCAACCTGTTTGAAGACAGCATCCTGATATATATATGGTGCAAATAAATTAATCAGTTTCCAATTCTTATGAAATAATTTAATTGAATGAAGAAAATATGTTAATAATCAAACTTACAATGAACTCAAATTTGTTAATCTCCCAAAGTCAGATGGAATAGTTCCTGAAAGCTGGTTTGCTTCAAAGTCCCTGATCAAGAATTTTGCTAGATGAGTATATTAGGGCATAACCTGTTCTTGACTTACCTCCTGCTTTGCACAGGTGACAAATTGTTTCGTGATATGATTAATGTATCCTTACCCTACACTTTGTGCAGGAGGCTATTTCTCATGGCTTGAACCCATGACATTAGGTTATTTATTTAGGTCACAAAGAAACAACCTTACCGGGTGCTAGAGCATATAAAACCATATAATTTCACAAATTGACCCTGACGAAAATTTGACATCATCTAAAGATTTTGGCCTTTGTGGTAAAAAGAGATCAAAATTCACTAGAGAAGAATGAAAAACAAATGCATACAGTTTTGTGAGGGTGCTGATATTGGCTAGTTCCCGTGGGATTTCTCCGGTTATCCGATTACCAAGAATAGAGCTGCATATGGAAGGATATGTACAAAATTTACAAATTTAATATTCATACTGTAAAAACTATGAAGTATGAAACTAAATGGTAAAACAGAGATCTCACATTTCTTGTAACTGTGTTAGACCCCATTCAGGTGGTATCGTGCCACTTAAGTAATTGTAAGCAAGATCTCTGAAAATATAACAAGATATACTTCAGTTTCGTTAAATCTTGACTATTTAAAAAGTTTGGCACTTAAGTTAATCATATGTTTAAAGAAGGCTTACATCGAGCGTAGGTAAGGAAGCTTTACTAATTCAGGTGATAGTATGCCATTAAGACTGTAAAACTTGTGTATGCTGCATATGCCAAAAAAAACAGATGAGTTCCCACAAGTTGAGTCGGTTGTAATCGAAGAACGTTGACTTTAAGGTCAAGGATATGCTAATCTCATCTAAACAAATTCATAAAAGTTTCTGAATAAACATGGTCATGTAATGATGTAAAGAAAACCAATATGAATAGCATTATGAAATTATAGTTTGACTTTAAGTCAAAGTGCCCTCTTTTATGAACATAAGAACTCTTTACTTGAAATTTGAAATTGAACATAAGTAAACAAGACATAAAGACAGAAGTTTATACATCCTTATGACATGACAATCAGTATCGTTGCCAATTTTGCAATCACATTCGATGCTAGCAATAGCTTCTTGAGATAGCTTTGGCACTTCTGAAACCATATCAAGATTGCAATCATCGCCATCGAATCTCCAACTTGTTGCATTCATGGCAGCAAGAAAGTTCTCAACAGCTTCCACTAAATCAGATTAAACAAAAGGTAGAAGAAGATAATTTGGTAATTATTTTCAGCGCATAGCTCATTTGTAAAGAATAATAGTCAAACTTAGAAGTCAAACCACTCATTTTGGATTTCAATCATTTGGTTTAATAAATCATTAGATTCAGTTAAGCACTTAATTTTTAAATAACCCACTGAATAAAAGATTAATACACTTCCAATCATGAAAACTGAGAAGACATGTTGTTTGACTTTCAAAGTCAAACCAGCTCAATTTAAGTTTCCACTCCAAAATCCATATAAAATTCTTAAATCTTATGAAAAAGATTGATAAAGATGTTAAACAAGATAACCTTTTGCTAGGAAATCATAACACTTAATCCATATAAATGATATACTTTGAATATTCAGCTTCTAAACTGCTAGTGAACATACAAATCAAGATACTTGCAGCAACAATCATATAATTTGAAGATGAACTTGATCAAGAATCCTCAACCCACTTTCTTGAAACCAAAAAAGATGATACTTTAACAAAATACACACACATAACTGTTACCTTCTCCTTGTGGCACAAGGGGTTCAGCGCATCTTAGCAAGATGACAAGATTGACAGCCAGAAGCAGCATGAATTCAGGGGTTCTTGCTGCCATTGAGGCAGAGGTCATGAATTGATTGGGGGAAGAAATGTAGAGATTGCTTGGTTGATGGGTGTGAAATAATTGGAGACAAATCTATAGTAATTCTTGAAGAATGAATAGGACCATTAGTCAAATACACAAATGACAAACGTGTGTATGTATGGTAAGTTGCGTCGGTCTGAATCAAGTAGTCATACATGACAATCGTTGTTTATTTTATATTTAAAGGGTCCTACTTGAAAACTACTTATAAAGTATTTATTATATATATACTAATTACTAATTTTCTTATGTATATTAGGTTGTACATTATACAAATTTGATTGTACGACATTTTTTGAGGCGGTTTTGGGGGAATTTTTGTGGCGGTTTTAGGAGCATTTTTTGTGGTGGTTTTGTGGTATATTTTTATGGGTGTGTTTTTTTCTTTTTTTGTATTTGATTGGGTTTGGGGTATTTTTTGTATTTTGCGGTTGGTTTTGGTATTTTATACGACAGTTTTGGTATTTCTTTGGTATTGTTTTCGACAAGTCGTGACAATAATAAACACACTGACGCTACATAATATGAACAAAACCGATAAAATTCTCACCGCTTTGCGCATGCGAAAACCTAAGACTTTTTTGTTTGGGTTTTATTTTTTCCTTTTTTTATATTTTTTTAATATAAGTTTTTTCAATACTGGTGAACACTAACGTTGGTGTGTCATTGATGCTACTGGTATGATTTTACGCCCCCGTTGCAATGCGGGGGACTTAACACTAGTTATGATCTAAATTCTAACATGCCGGTGTTTCTTAATTTTGACTTATTGGGAAAATAAAAAAGAAACGAGAGGTAACGAACTAAATTTGATATCATAATATCCAAAATAAATCTGTGGTGTATAGAAAAACATATTTACTGTGAACAAAAGGAAAACAAATAATATTTATTGGTGTAAGAGGATGCCGGTGAGATTCTTTTATTTTTTGATTTGTATGTATTAGAAGTAATTAAGATTTGATTTTATAAGCATTGTGTTAACACGTAACTAGTGATAAAAGCAATTTTATAAGTTTTTTTCTAACTTTTGTTTTGTTAAATATTAGAGTAAATTACTGTTTTCGTCCTTGTGGTTTGACGAAAATCACGCTTTCAGTTCATACTTCATTTA
Organism: Flaveria trinervia; assembly: GCA_025506515.1. Classification (NCBI taxonomy): domain Eukaryota; kingdom Viridiplantae; phylum Streptophyta; class Magnoliopsida; order Asterales; family Asteraceae; genus Flaveria; species Flaveria trinervia. The sequence goes on from CM046452.1 coordinate 77,602,545, forward strand.
TTACAATGACGGTCCAATAGTTTCAAGTTTTGTTACAATTTCACCCAAGTCATTAGCTCTGTTACTGTAATTCTGTTGAGTTAACGTGAATTGACTATATTACCCTTAGTAAATAAAAATAAAAATATATCATCATCATCTAATTATTATCACCATAATCTAACCCTAACACATCTCTTTTCTTGCTATTCCTTCATCACCACCATCATTGCTCACCACCACCACCCACCACCATCACAGGCAACCATCTCCAGCCTTCACCACCAAACTACATCCTCTTCTCTCTCATCTCAAGAACCACCCCACCTCCATCATTTTGGTCTCCTCCCACACTCTTTTTCAAACACAATTAGATCTACTCCTAAAATCTAAGATCTAGCGGGTTTCTGTGGTGGTGGGTGGTGGTCGGCGGTGCAGGTGGCGGCGAGGATGGCGATGCAGGTGGCGGCGAGGATGGCGATGCAGGTGGCGGGCGGTGCAGGTGGGGTAAAACAATGTAATGACTTGAATATTCTCCATCTTCTCATTAGATTTTTATGTGTTTCAAATGAGAGAAATCAAGCTAGTATTTATACTAGATCTAAGAAGAATCTAGAACTAGAAACTAACATCTAACAAACTCAAACTAACTCAACAACCATAACAAACTTAAACTAACTCAACAACCATAACAAATCAACCTCTCAAAATATCTCTAATATGCCCCTCAAGCTGAACGGGGAGACAAAACGTGAAGCTTGGATCGTAAGTCATCAAAACGAGAGGAGGAGAGACCTTTGGTCAATAAATCCGCCAACTGCAAAACAGTAGAAACATACCGAACACAAAGTTGGCGAGATAAAACCATATCTCGTATAAAATGAAGATCAATCTCAATATGCTTGGTACGTTGATGAAAAACAAGATTAACTGCGAGGTAAGTGGCACCAATATTATCACACCAAAGAGTAAGGGGTGATGACTGAGGAACCTGCAGCTCCTGTAATAAAGACATAATCCAACGAATCTCAGCAGCTGTGTGAGCAAGAGCACGATACTCAGCCTCAGTGCTAGAACGAGCAACAGTATGTTGTTTCTTGGAACTCCAACTAATAAGATTGGAACCCAGAAACACACAAAAACCCGTCGTCGAACGACGATCATCAGGACAACCGGCCCAGTCAGCATCAGAATAACCATGAATATCAAAGCAAGTGGAGCGACGAAAAGTCAGCCCATGAGTAAGAGTACCACGAAGATAGCGTAAAATCCGCTTGACAGCAGCCCAGTGACGATCAGTAGGAGCCTGTAGAAACTGAGACACCTTACTAACCGCATAAGCAATCTCTGGACGGGTAAGAACAAGATACTGCAAAGCACCCACTGTGCTACGATAGAGCACAGGATCAGGTAACAAAGTACCAGAGTAGCGGATAACTGTCTCCCGGATACAACAGGGGTGGAGAGAGGGCGACACTGAGTCAATCCAGTACGCTGCAGTAAATCAAGAAGATAACGCTGCTATGATAAGTGCAAACAATCATCAGTAAAGGTAGCCTGGATACCCAAGAAATAGGACAGAGTGCCTAAATCCTTGAGTGTAAACTGAGAGTCCAAACGAGTAATCAAAGAAGCAACAAACTCTGATGAGCTCCCAGTAATAATAATGTCATCCACATACACCAAGACATAACAAGAAAGGCCATCACGCTGATAAACAAACAAGGAAGTGTCAGATACACACTGGATAAAGCCACTAGTCAGAACAGCAGAAGAAAGCTTAGAGAACCAAGCACGAGGAGCCTGCTTGAGACCATAAAGAGCCTTGCGAAGAAGGCAAACATGATCAGGACAAGAGGAGTCAACAAGCCAGGTGGCTGAGACATATAAACAGTCTCAGAGAGATCACCATGAAGAAAAGCATTGTTGACATCAACCTGACGAATAGTCCAACCACGAGAGAATGCAAGAGATAGAACAAGACGAATAGTAGTGGGTTTAACCACTGGACTAAAAGTCTCAGTATAATCAATGCCCTCTGTCTGATGAAAGCCCTTGGCAACAAGCCGGGCTTTATAACGACTGACAGAACCATCAGGATTATGCTTAATCTTGTAAACCCACTTACTACCAACAATATTGGCAGAAGGAGGAGGAGGTACAAGATCCCAAGTGTGATTGGACTGCAGCGCACCAAACTCAGTACGCATAGCATCCCACCAAACAGAATGACGTTGAGCCTGAGAAAATGAAGAAGGCTCAGTGGTAGGAGCAGTAGTAGTGTGAAAAAGAACATGATCAGGAAGTGTTTAGGCTGACGAGTATGATCACGAGAGCGAGTGACCATAGGATGTACAGGAGGAGGAGGTGGGGAAGAAGAAGGAGGAGGGGAAGGAGGAGGAGGAGGGGGAGGAGGAGGAGGGGAAGGAGGAGGAGGAGGTGTAGTGGAAGAGGAAGATACAGTAGGATAGGAAGGTGAAGGAATAACAAAATCAGAAAAGATAGAAGCGGAAGAAGCAGAAGGAGGAGCAGAACCAGGAATATAAAACACAGACTCATGAAAAATAACATGACGAGAAGTGATAGTACGAGAAGTACTAGGATCATAACAGAGATAACCATGATGATTAGGAGCATAGCCAAGAAAGAAGCAAGGAGTGGATTTGGGTGAAAGTTTATCCGTACGAATATCACCAAGATAAGGATAACATAAGCACCCAAATGTACGAAGTATGGAATAGTCAGGACGGGTACCGAAAAGAACCTCGTAAGGTGTATAAAAGTGTTTTGATCATTTTAATAATAATGACTAAAAATTTAAATAATAAAAAAATTATTAAATTAAAACGACTATTTCTTTATATTAAAACACACTTTGACATCGACTGACCACCACTGTCCACCACCGCCAGCCACCACAACACCACCAAGCCTTAACTTCCAACACCGTCACCGCCACAAGCCATCGGCCCTAAAAACCACCACCACCACTATCACGTCCACCACAACATCACCGCCACTCCCACACCTTTTGGCCCTTAGATCATTGACCAAAATCGTCAGAAATTCCACCACAAAACCGCCGCCGCCCAAAATCGTCAGAAATAGATTTGTTTAAAACCCAACTATAAAAACCCTAAATTGATTTTGGTTGCGATGGTAGTGATGCAGATGATGAAGATGACAGTGGTGTCGGAGGGTCTGTGGGTAAGATTCGAGAACCCACCACCATCTTAACTTCCCCGATTTAAATCAAGATTGGCGACTTGAACAACCGATGGTGATGGTGGTGGTCGATTATGGTTCTTAAATGGTGATAATGACATGGGTGATGGTGTTTGATGACGATGGATAAAGAAGATGTGGGTGGTGGTTATATGATGACAATTTATGTATTTTGTTTAAGTTCTTTTAAATAGGCAAATTACAAAATTAGTGCTCCCATATAAAATGACAAAAATACACTTGTAACTAATAGAACAGTTTAACGTCGTTGATGGTTTGTAGTTAAGTGAGATGAATTGCAAATCACAAGGATTAAAATTATAATTTTAAAACGTTTGAAAAAAACCGTTCTTTTAATCAAACCAAAGGTAGCAAAAGTGAAGTTTACTCAAGTATACTTTATTTTTTTTACTTTACATGATTTTTATGGTATTTTTAAAATATTAATATGGTTCATTTTTAATATATAACCAAGGGGTAATTAGTATCACTCATGGTTGATCGGTCTTGTAAAAGTTTATACAAAAAAAAAAGTTTTTGAAAAAACAAAATGTGTCAACACTTGTCCGGTAGGGACACTTTTTTGATAACTATTTTTAAAGGGACATTTAGAGATTTTTGTTAGGAAAATGATATCTTGAGAATTTTTTAATTACAACAAAAAATTCATAAGCTAAAAAGAAAATTGTATGTATAACATATTAATATTAACAAGTGAGTGATATGATAATTTTCACTAAAAGCTATGAGTGACATGGCTCTTTTTAATTGAAGGGTTTATACCCGCTCAACTATGTGCCATAGCTTGCAAAGGCCGATTCTACTTCGTCCCATTTTTTATTTTTGAACGTTGGGATAGCCCCCACGGTAATATTAAATTAAGTATTTAAAAATAAAACTTTTTTTACTCTATTAAATACTCATTAACTCATATTTAACACACTAAATACCCACCATCTCATATCTATTTAACGCATAAAATTTTCTTTTTTCTCATACTTCTTTGAAATTCAAAGCAATGGATAGGAAGTTATACCTTCCGCTAGATTTGTTGGACGAGCTTCTATCAAACATTAGTAGTCTCCATTTTTTGACAGAGATTGTCACCTAAGCCGAAGTTGAAGACACAATAACATCATCGGGAAAAGTTCTTGAAACTATAATGGTGGATTATTTTTGGGACTCATCAAAATATGATGACGAAATGTTTCGAGTCAGGTATTGCATGTCGAACACATTGTTATTAAAAATTACAGGAGACATTAAAGCGACGTATGAATGGTTTCAAAAGGGCGTAGACCGAAGGATGAAAAAGAGTTTCACGCCGTTACAAAAATACATATCAACATTGAAAGAACTAGCAACAGGTAATCCCACCCACGAATTCGATGAATATTTATGCATGGCGGCTAGGACTTGACGTGAATGCCTAAAATTTTTCAATGATTCAATAATTAAATTATATAGCCAAGAATTCTTATGTTGACCTCCAAGCCACAATATTGCACTTTTATACCAAGCACGTGAAGTTGGGATGCTCATTAGCATCGACTGTACATATTTCCTTTGACGAATGTGTCCATGTAGGTTGCGAGGTAATATATGAGAGGTGATCACGAATACCCGACGATCATGCTCAAAGCTTTGACTTCAAATGATACATGGTTTTGGCGTGCGTACTGTAGTCCCCAGGGATCAAACAATGATATAAATGTTCTTCAATGATCTCCCTTATATCTTACCAATCAGAATAGAACCACGCCTAAGTGTTTTTTTATGTATATAGTAGAGAAAACAAATGTGGATACTATCTAGCCGATGAGATCTACCCTACTTGTCGACATTTGTGAAAGCAACTTCATATCCGGTTGATCCAAATGGAAAAGGTTCAAGAAAGTGCAAGAGTCAGATAGGAAAGATGTCGAGTAAGCTTTTGGTATTCTAAAAGTTAAGTGGGGCATACTTAAGTATCCCCTCCTAGCTATGAGTGTATCAAAGATTAGGAACAAGATTTACATTTGCATCATATTACACACATGATCATAAAAGATGACAACTAATGCTATATAGCTAGTTCATTGCATAAGATATCCCCCTATGCAACCAGTTATTAACGATAATGACCTTAAGAAGTTGCAAGATCTAAGTATACATTTTTTATTTCATTGTGATCTAATGAAACATCTTGCAACTCTAAATTTGAATTGTCTGGAGTCATACAATAATGATTGTCTGGAGTCGTACGATAATGATTGTCTGGAGTCGTACGATAATGATTGTCTGGAGTCGTATGATAACGAAAAGTAGCTTTAGATATCTTTATTTTTTATATTTTATTATTACACTTTTTTGTTTTATTAAGAATAAATTACTTTTTGAAAATTATTTGTGATTTCAAAATTTAAAATTTATATTTTGTTTAAAAAATAAAGAAATATGATGGTAGTAGTGCCACCACTTAAGATACTTAGGGGTTAAGGATAAATGGTAGTAGTTGTCACACCCCGACCAAAGCGGCGGAACATGCCGGAGCGCAACTAAGATTGTTCAAATGCACACGACACTATTAAAGTGACAATATTTAATCAACTCATTCATTTCATAACATGTTCTTACAAATACAAGAAAATAAATAGTTCTTAACTAATAACCTAACGGTCCAAAATAAAGTAACGTCTTTAAATCTTCAATCAACCGATAATCAAACCTGTAGCATGCATAAAATATGTTTTGTCAACATGTATGTTGGTGAGCAATTCCATGACTTTATAAATATAATATAAGGTAAAAATCCACAACTCAAATATGTGAAGCCGTAAATAAAAGTGACAATTGAGGTATATCAATCATAAATAAATGAGGCTCCTTTCTAATTGATAAAACTATCATATTACAAGGAGGAGCGTATGATCATACTTATTGAGGATGAGGATGAGGCTAAACGATCAAAAGCAATAAACATGTAGCAATTAATCATATGAGGTATATACCATACAATTGGACAATTATTCTAAGCAACACATAACCTAGTGGTTGTGGGTTGAGGATCTAGATGTTAAATCATTTTTTTTGGTTGAGTAAGTATGCTTGCTACCCCCAAGTATAGAAGAGAAAACGGGGATGAAATTACTCACATGGAATAAAATGATGTGATGAATAAATTTTGAATAAAATCCTCAAGTAAGCGAGTCCGACGGTTTTAACGTGCGTGTCCTAGATTGAAAGATCTTGAGTAAGTATTGAGTATTGAAGATGAAAATATAATGGTATAAAAGTTCATAAAAATAAGGCTTGGGTTTTTGGGAGTTTTAGTTATATTTTACAAAGTGTGTTTAAATAACGTAAGTATAAAATGAGTTTTACAAGAAAACGGGTCTTGATGTTTAGTTTTACTCAACCATTGTTAAGTTTTACATATGGGAGTTGGTTTAGTGCTAGTATGCACGATCCCATTAATGTAAGCATCAAGGTCTGACTTACACTCTCTTAAACCCGAGTTTGAGACTTTAATTAATAAAGAAATTCGCTTAAACCCGATATTAGTATAAAACCAAGTTTGGTTTCGTCATACCATAATATTATAATACAAATAACATAAAACGAAACATAAGTTAAAAAAATTAGGAAAGATTTTTCTTTTGGCGTTTTGAACGGTGACTAGCTCGTTAAGACGATAAGTTCGACTTTTACTCGGGTTTATTCTTACCCGAAACTTGGTTTGAGCTAATATTTGTTTTAACACTTCCAAAATCTTAAGTAATATGAGTAATATAAATTAAAACATAACTAAAAAGATAGGTTGAACTTTTGGTGGTTTGAACATTGACTAACTCGTTAAAACGGGTGTTCGGTTTTACTCGGTTTTTACCCGAAACTTGGGTTCAAGCCAAGATTTGTTCTACACCTCCATATCAACCATATAATAACTAAAATATCAAGAAAAACTTAAAAGTTATTTAAAGTGCTTAAACGAGCGTTCGGGTTGGTTCGGTCTTTGACTCGGTATGAACCCGAGGATGGTTACCACATGTCCAAAACCATTGAACTAAAAATAAGGTAAAACTTCCAGATCTAAACTCAACAGAAAGTAATCGATGTAAACTTCCCGAAAACGACCCAAACGGGTCTAAAATGCATAAATATGAGTTTGAATGCCCACAAGACTTAAATAAAGATGAAAATAGTTTTTTGAACATAAAATAACTTAGAAAAACTGAAAATAACCAAAATTACATACCCGAAATGATTTGAAATGCAAGATTCGGTTCCGTTGACTTTATAAAGTCAAACTTAAGCAAAACTAGCTAGAACAACTTACAAGATCAAAACTTTTGGGAGAAGAAGATGAAAATGTGCAGGTGAAATGGTTGAGAATGAGTGGTATTTATAGAGAAAGATTAGGGTTTGAGGAAATGGGTAATGCGTTTGTCCGGTGGGTAAAAGGGTGCACTTTGATTCTTTTATTAAAAATAAATTTTAATTTTAATAAATTATGACCAGGCATTTACATGTTTGGAGGGTTCTAGAATAGTTATGGGTTAGGTCTTGGTTGGTTTGGATGGTTAAAATACAAGTCCGGACCTTAAACGAACCGAAAACGTTAAAAAAACTGATTTTGCTGAAACGAACTGTGGGTCACGCCACGACAAGTATGAAATATGATTACAACATAAAATCCATCATTTTATTAATATTCAAGATCCAAAGACAAAACGAGTCGGGTTTACAATACAGGATAACAAATACAAAGCTAGTCGAAAATGACGAATGTCACAGTATTCCCTACTTTTGGAAATTTCGTCTCGAAATTAGGAAGAAGCTACGACAAAGAGATGCGGGTACTTTTCCTTCATGACGTTCTCTTTCCCAAGTAAATTCGGCACCACGTCTTGATTCCCAACGAACTTTCACTAACCGAATACGGCTTCGTTTGGTTCGTTTCTCGTTGCGATCCATAATTTCTACGGGTCTTTCAACAAGTTGCATTGTCTCATCGATATGTACTTCGTCGAGTGGTATGTGTAGATTACCCTCAGCTAAGCATTTCTTAAGATTTGAGACATGAAAGGTAGGATGAACACCGGAAAGTTCTTTCGGTAAATCGAGTCTATAAGCCACTTTTCCAATCCTTTCGAGGATCTTGAATGGGCCTATGAAACGAGGAGCTAGTTTTCCTTTCTTTCCAAAACGGACTACCCCCTTCCAAGGAGATACTTTGAGGAGGACAAGGTCGTCGACGTGAAATTCTAGAGGCTTTCGTCGTTTATCGGCATAACTCTTTTGACGGCTTCTAGCGGCGAGTAGATTCTTGCGGATATGATCGATATGATCGGTAGTGTCTTGAACCATCTCAGGACCGGTGATTTGAGTTTCACCAATCTCGTTCCAACAAATCAGAGAACGACACTTTCGACCATAGAGAGCTTCAAAAGGAGCCATACCAATGCTAGAATGGAAACTATTATTGTAGGAGAATTCAATAAGCGGAATATGAGAGTCCCAATTTCCACCAAAGTCTAGTACGCATGATCGAAGCATATCCTCGAGGGTTTGGATTGTACGCTCGGATTGGCCATCGGTTTAAGGGTGGTAAGCGGTACTAAGGTCAAGGCGAGTACCTAGAGCATTTTGAAGCGATTTCCAAAAATGAGACGTGAAACAAGCATCACGATCAGAGATGATGGTCATTGGTATACCATGGCGGCACACGATTTCTCGGACATAGATTTGAGCTAGTTGTTCCACGGAATACTTTTCTCGGATCGGAATGAAGTGAGCCGATTTGGTCAATCGATCGATGATTACCCAAATACTATCATTTTGGTTTCGGGTATTTGGGAGCTTAGTGATGAATCCATGGCAATGTCTTCCCATTTCCAAACAGGAATCGAGGTTGCTTGAGTAAACCGAAAGGTCTTTGATGCTCGGCTTTAACCTTTGAGCATGTAAGACATTTTGAAACGTAAAGTGCCACATCCTTTTTCATACCGGGCCACCAATAAATGGGACGAAGATCGAAGTACATTTTATCCGCACCGGGATGCACAGAATAGCATGACTTATGAGCCTCGTCAAGAATGAAAGTACGAAGTTCGTCACGATCGGGAACCCATAAACGATTGAGAAAGTAAAGTAAGCCATCGGGTTTAGTTTCGAGTTGAAGTTCGGCTCCACATGACATTTCTTCGTACATGTTACCTTCATCAACGGAGGTGCACTGGGCTTGATAGATGCGGTTTTGAAGATCGGTTTGGATGATAATGCTATGGAGCAAAATAGATTTAACATTAACTTTTCGACTAAGGGCATCGGCCACGACATTCGCTTTACCGGGATGGTAACGAATTTCGCAATCATAGTCACTAAGTAATTCGGCCCATCGCTGTTGTCTCATGTTCAGATCTTTTTGGTCGAAAATGTGTTGAAGACTTTTATGATCGGTAATACTACACATTTTGTACCATAAAGATAGTGTCTCCAGATTTTTAAAGCGAAAACGACGGCACCAAGTTCGAGATCGTGAGTTGTGTAATTTTTCTCGTGAACTTTGAGTTTTCTTGAGACATAAGCAATAACTTGACCTCGTTGCATGAGAACGCAACCGAGACCTTGGTTGGATGCATCACAAAATACCACAAAATCGTCGTTTCCTTCAGGAGGGCTAAGATAGGAGCATTGCAAAGCATATGCTTAAGAGTTTGAAAAGCTTCTTCTTGTTTTGGTCCCCATTCATAAGATTTTCTCTTATGAGTTAATGCGGTGAGGGGTAGCGAGATTTTAGAGAAGTTTAGAATAAAACGACGATAATAATCATCCAAACCAAGGAAGGATCGAACTTCGGTAGGTGTGGATGGAGTCTTCCAATCTTTTACGGCCTCAATTTTAACGGGATCAACATGAATACCTTTATCGTTAACGATGTGACCCAAAATTGAACTTCTTTTAGCCAAAATTCACATTTCGAAAATTTGGCATAAAGTTGTTCTTTTCTTAGGAGATCGAGCATGGAACGTAAATGATGCTCATGCTCGGCTTCGGATTTAGAAAAGATGAGGATGTCGTCAATAAATACAATTACGAATTTATCCAAAAATGGTTTGCAAACGCGGTTACCGCGGGTGCATTGGTTAATCCAAATGGCATAACCATGAACTCGTAATGTCCATACCGCATACGAAAAGCAGTTTTGGGATGTCGTCTTCGTGAACACGCAATTGATGATAACCCGATCGAAGATCGATTTTGGAGAAGCAAGTTGCACCTTGGAGTTGATCAAAGAGGTCGTCGATTCGAGGCAAAGGGTAACAATTTTTTATGGTGAGTTTATTGAGCTCACGGTAGTCGATACACATGTGAAATGAGCCATCTTTCTTTTTCACGAAGAGAACGGGTGCACCCCAAGGAGGTGAGCTTGGACGGATAAAACCCTTATCTGAGAGTTCTTGGAGTTGGTTTGACAGTTCTTGCATTTCAGAAGGAGCTAAACGATAGGGAGCCTTAGCTACGGGAGTTGCTCCGGGGACAAGATCGATTCGAAATTTGACGGGACGGATGGGTGGAAGACCGGAGACGTCGTCGGGAAAAACATCAGGAAAATCACAAACAACGTGAATGTCTTGAATTTTCCTTTCTCCGGGGTCTTTTGCCACAGCTTGAGCTAGGAACGGAACGTACTTTTGGCGTACGTACTTTTGAGATTGAGAACACGACATGAGGTTGAGCTTTTTGGGAGAAGTTTTGCCGAAGATTTTGAGAGTTTTACCATTGGCGAGTGGAATTCGAATAAACTTATCATAGCAAACAATTTCGGCACGATGCAAGGCTAACCAATCCATGCCTATTATGATGTCGAAACTTCCCATTTGCATCGGGATGAGGTCAATTGAGAATTTACGCTTGCAAAGAGTGAGTATGCAATCGCGGATGACCGAATCGATAGTGATTGAGCTACCATTGGCGACTTCGACTATAAAGGTCAAGAAAGTTTAGTACGGGGTACGGCAAGGGTTGATTCAAATTTAAATGAAATAAAACTCCTATCAGCTCCGGTATCGAATAAAATTGAAGCAAAATGCTTATTAATTAAAAACGTACCGTTCACCACATCGTTGGCAACTTGTGCTTGGTTGACATTCATCATAAAAGCACGCCCTTGGTTGCCGTGGGTGACTTGTGGAGCTTGCGAAGGCGGGGGAGGAGGAGCTTGAATTGATTGGAGCGGTTGAATCGGAGGAGCCATGAGTTATGGGACTTGAGGTTGGTAAGTTTGCAATTGGTAGGCTTGAGTTGTGTAGTATGGTGCAGGCATGATTTGGGCTTGATTTGCAAAAGTGAGTCGGGGACAGGCATTGCAGAAATGATTTGGGTCTCCACAATTGAAACAAGCTCTCGGTTGAGGAGGAGTTTGAGCAAAAGGCATGGGTCGGTTTTGAGGATTATGCGGAACAAACCTTGGTAGAGTGATTTGTCCACGGGAGGCTTCACGACACACATTGCTAAGGTGGCCGTAACGATTGCAATTTGAGCATTGGCGACAAGCGGAGTAAGATGGGTGGTGGTGTTGACAAGCGTTGCACAAGGGATGGGGACCGGTGTAAGGTTTTCGATTTAGGGCAGCTTGAGATTGAGATTGGGGTTGAGTTGGATGAGTGACAGCAAAGTTTCGATGGTTCGGTTTATGCTTCTTTTTAGAGTGGTGAGATGAGTTGGAGTAATTGATGGATTGGGGTTGGGCTTCAACTTTGGAGCTTGGAGATGGATCGGTGATGGCCTTGACATTGGTTTCTTGGAATCCTTTCGGGATAAAGTCCCTGCTTTGACATGGTTCTCCGAAAGGGCGGCGGCAAGAGTGATCGCATCATTAAGCGTTTGTGGCTTCCTACTCATGACGGAATCTCGGATTTGCATTGGCAAACCCGAAACGTATTTGTCGATTGCCCTCTCGAGTGGGGTAACCAAATGGGGCACTAGAAGGCTAAGCTCGTGGAAGTGGTTTGAGTAAGTGGATTTGTTACCGCTATCTTGTTTAAGATCCCAAAATTCGGCCTCCAATTTTTGAATTTCATGCTTGGGGCAAAAATTTTTGAGCATGATATCCTTCAGTTCATTCCAAGGGAGAGTCATAGCGACTTCCGCTCCTTTGGCATTCATGATGCTATTCCACCACGTTAGGGTGGTTAGCTCGAACACACTTGATGTGAAAGTGGTTCGCTTGGCCTCCAGACATTCACAATGCAAGAACACGATTTCCATGCGTTCAAACCATTGAAGGAGCGTGGTAGCACACTCCTCACCCATAAATTTCGGTGGATTGGCGCCCATAAACTGTTTATAAGTAAATGTAGCATGAGAGGGTGTGACTTGAGTAACAACAGGTTGCGGTTGGATAGCTTGAATTTGAGCAACAAGGGTGGGGAGTACAGCAGCCATTTGAGTTGTAACCAATTCGGCTATCTTAAGGTCGGAGTTCTTGGGGAGACGAGTTCGACGTGCTTGACGAGCTTGACGATGAAGAGGAGGCATTCTAAAAATAATAAAAGTGAGACAATATGAGATTTTGGGTAGCTAGTCCAAATATGATGGTGATTAACGTAAATATGAGATTATAGTGAAATATTTTGTGAACCTTATAAAAAAAACCAATTTAACACATGAATATATATATATATGAAATTTGAAATGTTAAGATTTGAGGCGGGAAATACATACATGAATCACCATGACTTGTTGTCCCGACAGTAATCTTAAGGAAATACGAGGTAATGCGGGGAGTCGAAACGTTACACGAATCACCGCGTCTTTCGTGTTTCAACCAAGATCATAAAATGGGATAAAATGAGAAGTCAAGACCACTAGTTCACGTATCAACGTGGCTTTCATGTTTCAACTCAAAACAAATCGAAATCGAGGGAGGGATCAAAACACTAGTCCACATATCACCGTGGCTTTCATATTCCAATCCAACAATATTAATGGAGGTAAACGGAACGGTTACAGTGACTGCTTAAAGTTAGCAACCCATATAACGCGTATTCGCTTTGGCCTATAAGGTCAAACACCTTGACTTGAACATTCCAGGTAAGTAAATCACCTTTGATTCTCAGAATCATTTTGTCAAAGATTCACATCTAGGTATTTTCCCTCTTCCAGTTAGTACGAACCCGTTATAGTGTCACGCTTTAAGGAGATGAGAAATATCGAAAAATTTGGGACCCAAACTCAAATTTTGAGATCCATAATTTGATTTTTTTTAAATAAATTAATTAATTAATTTTTTTTAAGGTAAGGTAAGGATACCTTGGATTTCTATAAAAGTGTGTGTGTGTACATGAGGGTAAATGAAATAAATAAATAAATAAGAGCAAATAAACAATCAAGTAGGGTGACACGTATAGGCAACACGTTTTGGGACCCTAAAGCATAAATTATAATAGGTCGTTACGTCTAACCACCTATACTATAGTCATGGCTCTGATACCAATCTGTCACACCCCGACCAAAGCGGCGGAACATGTCGGGGCGCAACTAAGATTGTTCAAATGCACACGACACTATTAAAGTGACAATATTTAATCAACTCATTCATTTCATAACATGTTCTTACAAATACAAGAAAATAAATAGTTCTTAACTAATAACCTAACGGTCCAAAATAAAGTAACGTCTTTAAATCTTCAATCAATCGATAATCAAACCTGTAGCATTGCATAAAATATGTTTTGTCAACATGTATGTTGGTGAGCAATTCCATGACTTTATAAATATAATATAAGGTAAAAATCCACAACTCAAATATGTGAAGCCGTAAATAAAAGTGATAATTGAGGTATATCAATCATAAATAAATGAGGCTCCTTTCTAATTGATAAAACTATCATATTACAAGGAGGAGCGTATGATCATACTTATTGAGGATGAGGATGAGGCTAAACGATCAAAAGCAATAAACATGTAGCACTTAATCATATGAGGTATATACCATACAATTGGACAATTATTCTAAGCAACACATAACCTAGTGGTTGTGGGTTGAGGATCTGGATGTTAAATCATTTTTTTTTGGTTGAGTAAGTATGCTTGCTACCCTCAAAGTATAGAAGAGAAAACGGGGATGAAATTACTCACATGGAATAAAATGATGTTGATGAATAAATTTTGAATAAAATCCTCAAGTAAGCGAGTCCGACGGTTTTAACGTGCGTGTCCTAGATTGAAAGATCTTGAGTAAGTATTGAGTATTGAAGATGAAATATAAATGGTATAAAAGTTCATAAAAATAAGGCTTGGGTTTTCGGGAGTTTTAGTTATATTTTACAAAGTGTGTTTAAATAACGTAAGTATAAAATGAGTCTTACAAGAAAACGGGTTCTTGATGTTTAGTTTTATTCAACCATTGTTAAGTTTTACATATGGGAGTTGGTTTAGTGCTAGTATGCACGATCCCATTAATGTAAGCATCAAGGTCTGACTTACGCTCTCTTAAACCCGAGTTTGAGACTTTAATTAATAAAGAAATTCGCTTAAACCCGATATTAGTATAAAACCAAGTTTGGTTTCGTCATACCATAATATTATTAATACAAATAACATAAAACGAAACATAAGTTAAAAAAATTAGGAAAGATTTTTCTTTTGGCGTTTTGAACGGTGACTAGCTCGTTAAGACGATAAGTTCGACTTTTACTCGGGTTTATTCTTACCCGAAACTTGGTTTGAGCTAGTATTTGTTTTAACACTTCCAAAATCTTAAGTAATATGAGTAATATAAATTAAAACATAACTAAAAAGATAGGTTGAACTTTTGGTGGTTTGAACATTGACTAACTCGTTAAAACGGGTGTTCGGTTTTACTCGGTTTTTATCCGAAACTTGGGTTCAAGCCAAGATTTGTTCTACACCTTCATATCAACTATATAATAACTAAAATATCAAGAAAAACTTAAAAGTTATTTAAAGTGCTTAAACGAGCGTTCGGTTTGGTTCGGTCTTTGACTCGGTATGAACCCGAGGATGGTTACCACATGTCCAAAACCATTGAACTAAAAATAAGGTAAAACTTCCAGATCTAAACTCAAACAAGAAAGTTAATCGAGTAAACTTCCCGAAAACGACCCAAACGGGTCTAAAATGCATAAATATGAGTTTGAATGCCCATAAGACTTAAATAAAGATGAAAATAGTTTTTTGAACATAAAATAACTTAGAAAAACTGAAAATAACCAAAATTACATACCCGAAATGATTTGAAATGCAAGATTCGGTTCCGTTGACTTTATAAAGTCAAACTTAAGCAAAACTAGCTAGAACAACTTACAAGATCAAAACTTTTGGGAGAAGAAGATGAAAATGTGCAGGTGAAATGGTTGAAAATGAGTGGTATTTATAGAGAAAGATTAGGGTTTGAGGAAATGGGTAATGCGTTTGTCCGTGGGTAAAAGGGTGCACTTTGATTTTTTTATTAAAAATAAATTTTAATTTAAATAAATTATGACCAGGTATTTACATGTTTGGAGGGTTCTAGAATAGTTATGGGTTAGGTCTTGGTTGGTTTGGATGGTTAAAATACAAGTCCGGACCTTAAACGAACCGAAAACGTTAAAAAAAACTGATTTTGCTGAAACGAACTGTGGGTCACGCCACGACAAGTATGAAATATGATTACAACATAAAATCCATCATTTTATTAATATTCAAAGATCCGAAGACAAAAACGAGTCGTGTTTACAATACAGGATAACAAATACAAAGCTAGTCGAAAATGACGAATGTCACAGTAGTGCCACCACTTAGGATACTTAAGGGTAGTCATGCATAAATCGGGTTTTGGGCCGGACTCGGAATCGGGTTGAAACCGGGTTCGGTCCAGTCGGGTTTTTTTGTATTCGGGTATTGGTGAACCCGGGTACGAACCCGGGTCGGGTTCACTTGCGGGAAAACCCTACCCGTCATACCCGGGTAGGGTCGGGTCCGGAAACGGGTCTAATACCGGGTTTAGTTTATTTTTTCAATTTTTTTATGTCTAATACCGGGTTCAATATCGGGTCCAATACCGGATTCACTTCGGGTTTAGACCGGGTCGGGTTTTAGAAATTCAAAAAAACTCCAAACTGGGTTGAAACCACCGGTTTATTCCGGGTACGAACTGGGTACACCCGGTACCGGGTTGTACCTGGACCCAGGTCCGGGTTGGGTCCGTACCCGGTTTTTTGTGCATGTGTACTTAAGGGTAAATGAAAGTGCATGTGAGGTGACCTTATTTTTGTTGGGGTGCTATAAGGATATGCAAAGGTATGTGAAGGCACATGAAAGTTACACATCACCATTCTTAATAAACTAACAAGAAGCTATAATTGGCACAAAAGGAAAACAAGGACCAACTTGTTTATGTGATTATAAAGAACACCAATCCTTCCGGCGATAAGATGAATTTTGCTCGGGAGTGGATCGTGTTGTGTTGTAATTTTTAAAAATAATAATGTCGTATATAAAAATGGTAAATGTTTTAAAAAATAAAAAAACTTAATAAAAGTGGATATGACTTAAATAGTTCTAACAAATTTTTTTCCTATAATTTGATGATCTTAGCCGGTAATCAAGAATATTGATGCTTAAAATTACTTTTTAATCATTTTAATTTTAAAACCCCTTTTATTTATCACCCTTCCCTAATAAAATATAGTCTTATGCTATATTTTATTAATAACGCATCAAACTAATAATTCAAAAAGAAATCAATATAAATAGAACGAATCAGTAGACGGAAAGGGAAAGGTTTATAAGCCCACATAATGTTTAAATTATTATGTGTAATCATATTTAAAACGAGAAAAGTCTACAAGCCCACTTAATGTTTAAGTTATTATATGTAATCAAATTTGAAACGTTATATTTTAGTAACACGTGTAAAAAATTGACATGTGAAATCGTAAAGGTGGACGGATTTAATCAATAGAAGGCCGGTAAAACTGTAATAAAAGTCATGATGAAAAATGTTTAAAAGTGAAAACTCGAAGTGTGAATGAAAGTTTATGATAAAGTCATAAAACCATTACATTAAGAAGGCAAAGTGTTGAATTAAGCTTATTTAGTTGTAAGAATTAAACAATTGGGGTTTGTGGCATGTGTTATAGACTTAATAAACTAGTATTTTCCTTTGTTAATGATAGATAATAACTAATCGACGTTTGTTTTAAACTACAACTTTGACACGCATTAGACAAATATTACCATATATAGACTAATATTGAACTCAAATGAGACACGCAATTAATGGAGTAGTGGTAGATTTATTTCCTATTTACCGAAAATCACTATAAATAAACTTTTAGGATAAGTATCAAATGTTAACCTCTTTTTATTGCAATAACTTAATTATTAACCTAACTAGTGAATCACAACAAGTCACGTCATCACTATAAGTTAAAGTTACAATGATAAAATAGTGGTACAACGAATGTTAAATTAAATGAAAATATAACAAGACTACACTCGAATTAAAGATATTAAATGATCTATTTAATGATATAATTTGTATAAAAATAATATCATACAAAAAGATTTAAAAAGTTTTTTAAAGGTGTTTTTTTAAATAGAGGGAGTTCGTTACATTAATGGTGTAAAAATGCATTACACTACATAATTATAGCGTAATTGTTCATTATATTAAGTTAACAAGTTATAAGGAACTTTGTCTTAGAACTATAAGTATCGGTGCCAGATCCAAGAATTTATTCTAATGGATTCACTATTTTTAAATGCTATAATTTTAGAGAAGCGGATATAAAATTTATCGGGTCAGTTTCGGGTTGAATGAAGTTGGACATATAATAAAAGTAAGAATAATAAAAAAACTTATCTTCAAAATGTAAAAAGCATATAATATGAAAACATGATGGTCTTTATATATTAAAATAAATATCCTATAGTTGTTCCCTATGAGTTTTCATCTTATGAAAACATTGCATTACATCTTCAACAGAAACTCTTTCAAATATCTTTTTTTTCAAAATAACACATACAATAATCGTTCATGTATCCATCACTCATCCGATTACGCAATTCCAAATACTTCGTTGGAGAAAAACTTCTTTCAAGACTTGTTGTTCCAACCGGTAACACTAATTATAACTTTAGTAAACGATATGCCAATGGATAATTAATGTGTTTTCTTCTTTCCACCATCCTTTTAGCAAGATCACCTAACCCTATTCAATTTGGCTAACCTTGTATCTTCTTTCACATTAATTTAGTTACTGAGTTTATACTTGAGTTTGCTTCTTTCATCAAAATCATAATACATCTAGGCCAACTTAAGCAAGTTTAGTATATTAAAGGCACTAAAGTTACGATCTGGGCTCAAAGAACTCATACATGTAAGCAAATTAGTGGTTACCTCATTAAAACGATTTTCAAGCTTTTAAATTTGCATATCAAGAACAATGTTGAAATCATTTACCTCATAGTGATGATGTTGTTCCATATTTCGGTTCAACATACTCGTCTTCCATATTAACTATTTCAATCTCATATTTATCACAAAAAGATGTGACATCTGGTGAGCAAAACCTTCAAGTCGATACATTTGTAATTCTTTTTTGATTGATTTAACTATCCCAATTACATTTACTATATCTTGATCCTTTCTTTAAAGAGCTTCACACAATTTGTTAGTAACTCTCAAGACATGCTTCATCATCTAAATAAAATATAAAATTAAATTTTTTTTCATATATATATGAAGTTCATTTGCTTGACTTAGGTTAGCACGATCAAATCCCGAAGTTTCTATATATTCAAGCACGTAAATAACGCTAGGATATAAAGCAAGTAAACGAAGAAGGGTTTTTCATGAGAACTCCAACATGTATCTCCAACTCTTAAAAGTGACAATTCTTGATTCTTTCCACATCCGGTTTCAACTTTCGGATTCAAATCCAATCTCTCTCTTTGAAATTCTTTAATCAAATCTATTCACTTGGAAGATGCACCAACAACATTTATTAGATTTGATACTTCATCAGAAAACTTTAAAATTTCATGATGTTTGGTTGCGATGGCCACGATAACAAGTTAAAGTTGATGAGCAAGACAATGAACAAAATATGCCAAAGAATTTTCTTTTAAAATTAAAGTTTCAAACCATTAAACTCACCGAACATGTTGCTTGCACCATCATATCCTTGACCTCTAACCCTACACAAACTCAAACTATAATGAGCAAATAATTCATCAATTTTAGGTTTTAGAGGTAATGCGTTTGTTTCTAGGACATGAACTAGACTAATAAATCGAACCTTCACAACTCCTAACTTATTAACATATCTTAAAACCACATTCATTTGTTCTTTTTTAGATATATCCATTGACTCGTCAACTAATATTGAAAAGAAATCGTGACCAAGGTTTTCAAAAATTTTCTTTGATGCTTCTTGTGCAAAACAATTATAAATATCTTTTTGGATTAATGGAGCTCTCATTTGACAATTCCTTGGTGCATTACTTAATATATATTATCAATTTCTTCATTTATTCCTCTCAAAATTTTAAAAAAACTCTATGAAATATCCTTTATAGAGGGATTCTTCATATTCATTATGGCCACATAAAGGTAACCCATCATACATATAATTATAAGAATATTAGAGCTACAAAATAAAAAAAGAACACACACACACCCACACACATATATATATATATGGAAAATTTCAAGAAAAAATCATTTTTTACTAGAAAACCATAAAAACCAATAATCCATCATTAGTTTTTGTTTAGTTAATGGTTGAGATATCTAATGACAAAAATATAAATAAATGATGTTTAAGGGATTTCATTATAAGTATGTACATAGACCAAACATATATACAAATATTAAATTAATCCCTTCAATTTCTCATTCTTTTTCCAATTCTCATACTCTCTCCCTCTTTATTTTAAACATTTATTTTTATCTTATTTTACTACTCCAATATAAGGGTAAATGGGGGTGTCACATGTTAGCATAACAATTATCCTCATCAAAATTTCCCGTATTTCTCTCCTATTAAATATTTACATTAATTACTAATAATATTATTTTAATATTTAAAAAATTAAGAAAGAAATCTAATTATTAAGGTTATTTCTAAATAAATTGATATTTTTAAAAAGTCAATTTTAAAAAAATAATATTAATCAAAATTGGGAGTTTTAATAAGAAAATTTTTAAAAATGATATTTCTATACAGTTTGTTTTAAACAAAATGTTTATTTGAAAAAAAATTAAAAACATAATTTTAAAAAGTTTATATCACTGTTATGTTATTTCAATCATTTCATATCTTAAAATAACATTGTATAATTAATAAGTTAATTATATTAATATTTTATTTATTCAACCCGTGTAATACACGAGTTTACTAAATTTAGTTAAATATTGATTAAAAAACTAACAAAATAAAATATAATTGTAAGAATATTCAAGCTACAAAAATAAAAGAAAAGATTACACCCGTGAGAATCTAGACAAAATTAAAAGTTACCTATTTTATATATACGTACCCCACATGCTTATGTATACGTACCGCACATGCTTACGTATACGTACCGCACATGCTTACGTATACGTACCCCACATGCTTACGTATACGTACCGCACATGCTTACGTATACGTACCGCACATGCTTACGTATACGTACCGCACATGCTTACGTATACGTACCGCACATGCTTACGTATACGTACCGCACATGCTTACGTATACGTACCGCACATGCTTACGTTAATATAAGCATATGCTTCCACATATGTAAACTAGTGTTTACATATATTAAACACAATTGTAGAATAAAGAACCATCACTTGTAGTAAGTTACGTATGTGTAACTTGAAAAGTTACACTTTGTTAAAAATTACAACAACACCCTACGGTAAAAAAAAGTTCAAAACACCACAACTTTGATAACGTACTAAGTTACGCGTATGGAACTTGACAACAATCAATCAAAAACAACTAAACAATAAATTTAATAAAGCCTATAGAGTTACATATACGTAATAATCACAAAAACACCATAGCTTTGATAAGGTATTAAGTTACGCATACGTAAGTTGATACATAAGAATGATAAAAAAATACTAGAAAAAATAATAGAATTTACCCATCATTTTAAAAAGGAGATTTAGTTATGCAAGATTTTAATTTATATACCAACTAGGTTAGTCATCGTGTAATAGACGTATTAAATAAATAAAATATTAAATAATTATTAATAAAAACTTATGCATTATAAAATCATGTTTGAAAATAAAATATGATGTTAATTACGTATAATGGCTACTTTAAGTATAATATTTTAATGTGAAATATAATTAGAATTATATATACTTTAGTTAATAAATAAAACAATTATACCATTTTTTTAACTCTCTTATGTTAAAAGTTTTATTTTTAAACATTCGTTTTCAGATTTAAAAAAAAATATTTTTAGCGTTTTATACTGTTTTAAGGTATTTCACTTGTTTATAATTTTTTTAAAACAAAAAAATTTAAAATATTTTGTTTAAAAATGTTTAGTGTTTTAAAAAATTTCCTATTATATAAAACTTTAGTTTCTTGTTATTAAGATATTGATTAAAAGATGTGATTTCTAATTTCCTTCATAAAATCTATTTAAAAAAAAGATAGTTTGATTTAAAAAATAAATAGATAAGAGAGAGAAACATAAAAATTAATAAAACTTATTTTTAATAAGAGATAAAAATTTATATGAGTATTTAAATTATTATAATATTTTTGAAGAGAAAATTGATTTGTGGATGTGTAGAAAAATAACAATTGATAAAAACATAAGTTAAGAGAATGACAAGCTGTAAAAAAACATTATTTTATTAGAAGTTATAGATTAAACACTATTTGCAATTCTACATGAATACTACTTATTAATTCTATATAAATAATAAAAATCAACGATTATATATATTTTTAATTCTCCACTAAAATTGTTTGGTGTGAATTTGACTTTCCCAAAGTTCTTTTAAACAAAAGAAAAAAAATTAATAAGGCTAGACGAGGGATTTATCTCCTTACTGTTTGGTCAACATATAAATTAATTAGAGAGAGAATTAAGGAATATTAGTTAAGGAAATGATTACTACAAAAAGTAGTGAAAACAAAATTTACTTAAAAGCTCTTTATAGAAAATAAAATAAAAATAATTTTGTATTTATGTGATTGGTTAAAAGTGGTTTTCATTGGTTTCTACTAAACGAGTGATTTTCATTTAATCTATCCTCTATATGTATATATTTTATAACTAATGGAGTCACCGTTCAAAAAACCAATGATATCCCTTAATAAACTTTTATATACATCTCCACATAGACACAAATATTCATTGTATTACTATAACTTCGGTCTATTCAAGTTATGTCCGCCCCTGTAAGTATCCAAAAAGTTAACATATAATATAAGTTCAAAATTTTAAATTTGTCATATTTACAGGCTGGCGGATTAAGCGTGAAATAATTTTAAAAAATTTGCACAAACCAAAGAATGTGTCTAAGTAAACATAGATATTACATGGGTTCGTTGGCTGACAAGAATCCAAAAATCATGTCTCGCACGTAAACTCAAACATAAATGATTAATGATTTGTTCACGGGTTCACATGACATAAGAACCAATCCCATCATATAAAAAGCATCACCAAACCCATGTATCTTTTTTCTGAATAATTTTTAAGTTGGGTCATCTGGGTAAACTTCAATGATGAAAGGTCATCCACGCCCGCGAACACAGACAACGCTGGTGACCCGACTCGTTTACTATTACAAGGGAAACCCACCACCTAAAGACCCACTGTGATAAAACCCTTGGCCCACTAAAAACATATTACATCTAGTGAGATTCCAACCCATAACCGTCACCAAACCCATGTATCTACTACCTTGATTTGGATTTTAAATGATGATATACCAATGAGTAAACTTAAAATTTACGTAATTACTCTTTTAGTATCAAAGCTCGATTAATGATAGTCTAAAATCAAAACTAATGAATGTTAAAGACAGGTTCCCACATTTTCTATTTTTTTAATGGTTCTCCAAACAACTCCCTCATATATGTATATAATAATTGACTATTTTTGATTAAGAAACTATAAAATTCAGATAAACACTTATTGCGTTGAATGTAATACAAAGGTGGTACTCTAACCACATAATTTATTCACGTTGTAACGGCTTAACATTATTTGGACATGTATTATGTTGGTTGTATGGTTATTTACTTAGGGGCTGTTTGTTTTCGTCTAACTAGGCTGATCGGCTGACCCGGCTGACTCGGTCAGCTGGTCAGCCCGTTTGATACGCGTGTTTTAAGGGCTGACCGGGTCATTTCATCTGACCCAGACCTAAAAAAAACATTGCCGACCCGGTTCTCTCCTTCCCTGCGCGATCCCCTTCCTCCTGTTCCTGCACAGCTCCACGCGATCCCCTTCCTCCTGTCCCTGCGCGAAGGCCTTGGCCACCGGAGCCACCTCCCTCCCTGGGACCGATTTGCGACTGCGCGACCAGGAGCCCCCCGGAGTCCTCCCTGCGACTGCGCGACCAAGAGTACTCCCTGCGCACACGATCGAGAGCCCCCCAGAGCACCTCCGTGCGCGACCGATAGATTCCCCGGAGCACCTCCCTGCCTGACCGAGACCTACTTTCAAATGCTTCAAGTTGATTTGTATACAAACTCTTGTATGACATTTTGCTAATCAACTGTTTGAAATTCGATGTGTTTGTTTGGATTATGTTTGATTTATGTTAACTTCTATTTTATATGACATTTTGAATTATTATAATTTGGCTATTTTTATTAATTACACAACACCAGTTAAATTCAAACTCGTTTAAACAACGGGGCAATAATGTTATTTTTATCATTCAACAGAGTCAGTCAGATACTAAATCAAACAGCCAAGTTTCAGTCAGATGCAGACTCAGTCAGAACCTCTTACTGGGTCAGCTTCTAACTCAGTCAAATCTTACTCAATCAGCACAATCAAACACCCCTTATTTATTTACTTATAATTTATAATGTATTCATGAATGCCTTCATATGTGTGTTGACATTTATCAAATCAATGTCTGGGTTTGAACCCAAAATCTCTTCTGTAAAAAACAAAATCTCGCTAATCTCATATATAAACAGTTTACTAAGTGACTTTGAAGTGGTGATCACACTATTTTAATGATTAAAATGACACGGTCGTAACTAATAAAGGAAGTAAAAGAAGCTTAAAAGGGTAATAATGAATAACCTTCATCATATACTTTTTTTAGTTAACTATGAAGAATTTAGATTTACCAAAACAATTTCTACAAGCAACTTTCATAACATAAATTATCATGAAATCAAGAACTAACCTATACTTTGTTATATTTACACTTTTAAGAAATTATACCATAAAATACAGTTTCATATTTTTTCTTTTATTTCTAATAAATTTTATATGCTTTTTTATTTTTTTTTAAATGCTAGAAAATCAAAAGTTTACTGTCTTTACTTTGTTGTAATAGTATAGTTTATTTAACTTTAAAAGAAATTAACATTTTTTTGATGCATTGTTAATTATAGTTGTACGTCAAAAGTATTTACAACAGTGCCGTAATTAACAAAGATGCGTACAAAGTGCCCATGTTCGACGTATGAATGGAATTAGCGATTACAATGACATGTCCGTATGATTACAATGATGCATCTTAAAATACTAGTAACTATACATATAATGCATATTATTATCACCAAATATAAATTATGTGGCATCTACTCATCTAGGCTGCACGCAAAAAAAATCAATATATTAAACGTATGTACGTATATTTAAATGAGCATTATTGATAGAGAAATGCATTCTAGACCGATTTGAGAAAGTTTAAAATACAATTATATTACTATATATACTAACAAAAGGCATATATCAAAGAGTTTATGCTTAGGGTGTTAAGTAGGCTTTCTTATATTATTTTTGTTTTGGTTTTTGTTTTCTTTCCGTCTCGTTTACAAACATGTTGTTCCACGTTATCTTTTTTTAGTATTTAAAGTTTGAAAACTTGCTTATTTTATCCGGGGGTAACTTTATAAAATAGTAACCAACTTTCAAAAGTGTTCCAATTAAATAACTCAAATTTTAAAAGTGTTACAATTAGATCACTCATTTTTATATTTTATACAAATTAAATATCATAACATATTTTTTAGCATGTTATACTTTTGGATTCAGTTAGAAAATATTTTTTTATATCTTTTGAAGCTGATATAGAACGTTGACGTAAATTTTAGGCACTTTTTTTTTATTTTTTTATAATTAACATGTTTTTTTATTTTTTAATATAATTTTATATATTGAAAATTCTAACTCCAATGTTTTTTCCATCATTACTTTCTAGTCATAATAACTCGATTTGATTGTTAGAGGTCCAATTTGAGAAAACTATGCATGGGTGATTAAATTAGAACACTTTTGAAACTTGGTTACTATTCTGTAACATTTTCCCTTTTATCTAACTCAAGTTTATAACTTGTATTATCTCTTTGTTTCTTTTATCATTCATTATTTTTAGTTATTTTTTTTACTCTTGTAATTCTAAAAATTTAATGTATTATAATATTCTGAATATAACATTGCAGCTTAGTTAATTTTATTTATGTTTAGCTGTAAATTTAATTTAAAATAGAATCGTGTGTCATAATGTAAGTTATCAAAACATAATCATATAACTTGGTAACTAATTCAATGTTTTAATTTTTTATACTTTCTTATTTTTTTTCTTACTACAACTTTTTATAATATGATATATAATAAAATCTAAATGTTTACATGCGTATTTATAATGGTAACGTGCTTATTTAATCAAAATTTCGACGTTAATTTATTTAATAACTTTGTTTTTACATAAATTTCTTAATATTATTAATGGCATTGCTGGAATGCAAATGTTTACAACGGTTTCATTGTTGATATAAAGTTTCTAATGCTATGGACAATGTCCAGATATATTTTTCTCATATAAAGTTGTGTATGCCATAAATGAACCCTTCAAAGTGCGTTTTAACGTTATTTTTACATGGCTTTAGGCCTTTACCAATGTCCTATTTAACGCTCGGGATCATGAAAACGTTTTGATGTTATTTTATTCATGGTTTTATGTCATTACAAACGCCCCTTTCAATGTGCTAGTTCGCGGAATGATTCAACATTAGTTTTTTTAATGATTGCCGCCCTCATCGCAACACCAATGTTTTAATTCTAATTTACATATTATAAATTGTTATAGCGTAATGTACAACCTACTATGCATCTTATAGGCTTAGGCCACATGGAGTGGAACCTGGGAAGTTAATTTTGGGGAGATCCCGGGGCCGGACGGGAACAACATGCATCTAGACCCATGGGATTTTTGTGCCTCTGCCCTGTGAATTTTCAACATGATCCATCGGGCCTTCCCCCTTCAAATTGAAAACTACAATGGGGAATGGGAAAATGTGGAAAATTGGTACGACACCATGTAAAACGAAAAAGAACTGAAAAAAAGTAACATAACGCTGATATGTCATACGAGAAAAAATGTAAAAAGCTAAACGAAAGTTGTTGATTTCATAGCTACCATCGATTTTTTTCCCTGACGCGAGTAACCATCATCTTTGTCATCATGCAGATGGCATGGATGCAAATAAGATTATAAAAAATAATTTTAAGAATAACATAAAAAACAAATGACAAGATGATATAAAATATTTTTGTAGGATATAAAGTATCTTAATTTTGTTTACTACAATGTTTCATTTCTAGGTTTTATTAGTATTTTTTTCTCTTTTGTTATCTATTTATTTAACTAATAATGTTGTTTACTATCTAACTTCTTTTTAACTTAGATTTTTTATATTAAATTAAATGTTTTAGTTTTTGGGTTCGTTTTATTACATAATGTTACGTGTGTATGTATAACATACGCTTTTAACCAATTAACTTTTTATAAATTTGATGTTATTAATAATTTTATTTGTTATTTTATTCTAAAAAATTAGATTGTGTTGTGTTTGAATTTTCTTTATTATTTGTTGGATATTTGGCATAAAGTACCCTATATGTTAATAGAAAAATGAAATGAGTGGTGATTCACATGTTGATATGCGTTCTTTACAACCATGTTTTAACATCTATATATTACCACTACCATTAGGGCTGTACAAAAAGTTCGTATCTCGAAACTCGTTTGAAAAAAACTCGAAAAAAACTCGGCTCGAAAAAAGCTCGAATTTAAACGAGCCGAACTCGAGCCAGGGTTAGCTTGGTTCGAGCTCGGCTCGTGGCTCGGTTAGTTGGCTCGGCTCATGTCTCGGTACATATAATATATGTATATATATTTATATAGTATAATTATTATTATTTTTATTATTTTTGTTTTTATATTATGATTTTAAAAATGTTTTCTTATAAATAAAAATGGATTCTTTTTAAAAACATTAAGTATTTTATTTAAAAATATATAACTTGTAATAAATTGTTATATTCAAAATAATATTTTTGTTCCCATAAATATGGAGTACTCAACAAAATGTAAAAACATTAATATATATTTTTAGTGTTTTCATAATAATTAATGTGAAAAATAAAAAAATATATATTTAAATCGAGCCGGCTCGAACGAGCCACGAGCTGGCTCGAGCTTTTCACGAGCCTAACTCAAGCCGGTGTTTTGAGCTTGTTAAAATTTTTGAGCCGGCTCGGCTCGACTCAATAAGCTTCAAGCTCGAGCTCGAACCCATCCTGGCTCGGCTCGGCTCGTTTACAGCCCTAGTTACCACTCATGAGGCGGTGGTTTTGTTGTGGTTATTCACACACTATTTTACAGAGAGAGAAGGGGTAGGTGGGAGAGACAATTTGAGGTTGCCACCATCGTCATCAACGGTCGTGCGTAAGCGATAGAGGTGGGGTTTTGGAGTTGGCTAACATCACCACTGTTGGGTTCCATGGAACCCTAGGTGGTGATGCCTTGGCTATGGTGGCGGTAGTTTTTGCCATGGTAGATGCACCAATCGTAACCTTAATCAGGCCACGGTCCTGCAAAATGGATCCTGTCGATGTTGGTTGATGTTCGGGTGTTTGAATGAGTTTTAATAGTGTTAATTGTAAGACTTTAATGAGTTTATTGGTTAGAAAGAGGTTATTGCGAATGTGTTTTTTATTTGAAGACATTAGGAGCTAAAGGAGGTAAATAAAGCTAATTGGGAAGTCTTAGGATGAAGTTGAGCAAGCCCGAGCAAAAGACAAGAAAAGAAACAAAGTGGGGAAAACAATCATTAGCCACCATAGGTTATGTGGCTACTGTAACCTATGGTGGACAAAGACTGAAAAAATAGTAGCCCCCCATCGTAACTTACCATAGTGGGTGCCTTACGGTGGATGTGGGCTAGAAAACAAAAGAAGGCACATACCATGACTTACGGTGGTCACAAGACCTATGGAGGCGATTTCATTCTAAGCCGCTCCTAAGTCCCAAGAACGATCCCGAGTGGTCCCAAAGACTTTCGGAGGTGATTTCAATGCTTATTTTTTATCATTTGGTTTGATTTCCTAATGTCTAGAACAATGTTTTTATTCGTTTTCGCTTTGATTTTCATTACCATGTCCGACTAAACCACCCGTGATCTTCTACGGGCAGTAGGGTTTATATACACTTGACTTGTTCTTTGTTTTCAATTGGGTCATTGTTAAACTAAGCTTCTTAATCTAAGGAACATTATTTGTTCAAATAGAACTTCTAAAATATTTATATTGATTGAAACTTATATTCCGGTTTTTGTGAGTGTTTTAGATTTCTTTACATCAGCAAAACTCATGTTTGTTAGGATTGGGGTGGTTAACGTTAGTTAGGTATGATCTAGGTAGTTCTTTTACAACATTCTCGTTAAATCCCATTTGTCTAGTTAAACCAATGATGGTTATGTCTATGTGACCATTTGTGAACATTTAGGACAAGTTAGTAGTTGCAAACCTAAACCTGGAAAGATTATCTTTTCAATTATTGTTTACAAGTAATACAATCTCAAATCAATTTTACTTTATAAAATTGTTTTCTTTTCAACTTGTACTTAATTAGTTTTCAACTTGTAAATCAAGTTTTTCACTTTTCATATATTCCCTATGTAAACGACATTACTGACCCTATCTACTTAGGTGAATTAAGATCACAAAATTAAATTGTTTTTATTAAGCCTGACAAACCGCATCAAAATGGCGCCATTGCCTAGTGTTCCATGGAACCCTAGGTGGTGATGCTTTGGTGGCGGTGGTGGTAGTTTTTGCCACTGTAAATGCACCAGTTGTAAACTTAATCAGGCCACGGTCCTGCAAAATCGATCATACCGGTCTTGGTTTGTGGGCGATGACTTAGGATTCATATTCCCTATTTTAGTGTTTTCTCTGTTCGTCATCTATGAGGTATCCTGCATTAGCGATTTGTTATGCTAGGGTTTTTTTAATTACATGTATTCCTTACTTTGCTGCTGTATTGATTTTTTTTTTCATATTATTTGTTTGGTGTTTTTTACAGCAGGTGATACTTCATCCGCTTCTGCTCAAAATCAAGGTTATATGGTAAAAAGTTTGAATCTTTTTGATGAATTTATAATTTGTTTTTGGTCTTTCTAAATATTTGATAAATTTTTTGTTTAAATTGTATCCGGATTTTATCTCATCACATAATTGGAGCCTTTGAGAAGGAACGAGTATTACTTCATCAGCTTATGGTAAATGCATTGGTGAAATTATATTATTATGAACTTCTCATTGTAAAACATAATGATAGATAACAAGTTTATATAATATTTAGAAACAATGTGAATAATAACATAAAATAATCTAAAACTTAAAATACAATGATAAATACATATAATAAATAATGTAAAATATATAACACAATTAACGTATATGACAAAATAAGTTGATGTATTTAACACAATGATTAAAATTACATTCTATTTAAAACAATATAAAGACAAGTGTCAAATCTCAAAAAAAATTTAGGCATTTTAGATTAAATACCCCTTTAACTATAACCCTACCCCATATATAATTATATCTTTTTTTTTTTTACTTAATATATTTTTACTTAATAAATATGTGTTATATATAGGCGATTAGGCTTCCTATCAATTACACTATATAGTTTCTTAAAAAGTTATAACATAATTCGATATTTGTCTCTAAAATAAATTAATAAAAAATGTCATCTAGTATGTATATGCAAATATAAATTTATATTATTTTCTAATTACAATAGATATTCGATGGGTATACCTAATTGGTAGTTATTATAACTTTTACTGATACATCTGGTACCCGACGGGTAAACACCGGATATGCACCCGATGGATTTTGGCTAGAGTATTGAACATACTATTCTAATCGGATATGAAGTTAAGATCACCTATACCCTACTCGTCGTCATCCTTAGAAATTATTTAAAGCTACTTGTGTTAATAAGTCGTTGATAAGAATCAAGTATTCTTTAAAGACTAGTAATGTTTAAACGTGGTTGGTAGTAGTTTAGAGTATACTTGTTGATTTAACTTGTCTTCGATTAACCTGCCAACCTGATCCTACTCATGCAGTCATAGCCAATTAAATCCAAACCAAAGAGGAGTTTTTTTTTCAAACTAGTGTAGTTTGAAAACTTATTTATTGTAATGATGTATTTTGAAAAATATTTACCAAAATGGTGTAGTTTTATAAAATTTGTTGTTTCTCACTCTTAATTTGATTGATTCCTTAAAAATTTATTTTTTATTGGCTATCTAATTATCTTTTAAAGTTTTTTTTATTTTTTAGGGTTGATATATGTAAATTTTTAGATATATATATATATATATATATATATATTATATATATATATATATATTTTTTTTTTAATAGAACATTTTTTAAAGTTTTTAAGTTTACAAGAATTTTTCTTCTTTTTTACTTTATTTACAAAATGTTTTCTAAAAATGACTTTATAACATGTTTAGTTATTATATATAGTCTAATAATAGAAAGTCGATTGCTACAATAATCATATACTTATAACATAAAATCATCTAAAATTTGATGTTACGTTGTTTTTTATTTATTTTTTCGGTTTTATTTATATCAAATAACTTTATATAGTAACATTTGGTGGAGAATATAAAACGAATGCTAACTAATATAAAAATTTAAGCTAAAAGCAAGTAAGATGCTAAACTACTAAGAAACATTATTGTTCATTTAAAAAACAATATTACAAAAATCTCAGAAAGAACACTGACGTACGAGTTAAAGACAACCGTAACAACCACTACATCAAACGACATATTTCTTTAATCATTCCAGACCAATAGAACAAATAAAACAAAAATAAATAAATAAAAGACAACATAACATCAATTTTTACATGACTTTATGCTATAGGTATATGATTATTGTGACAAATGATTTATTATTATCAGACTATATATAATAACTAAACATTTGGTAAAGTCACTTTTAGAATACATTTTTTAAATAAAGTAAAAGAATTTTTTTTTGAAAACTAAAAAAAATCTTAAAAACTTTAAAAAATGTTCTATTTAAAATATATATGTAAAAAATTAAAATATTATCCCTAAAAGAATACAAAGAACTTTAAAATATGATTAGGTGGCCAATAAAAAATAAAATTTTAAGTAACCAATTAAATTAAGAGTAAAAAACAATAAAGTTTTCAAAACTAACTATTATTTTGATAAATATTTTTCAAAATATACCATTTTGATAAATAAAATTTCAAACTACACTAGTTTGGGAAAAAAACTCGATCAAAAAGACTCCCACCTCAAAAACTGATTAAATCAAATTACACTAGTTTGGGAAAAAAAACTCTCTCCCACCTCAAAAACTGATTAAATCAAATGTCATTACAATCAGATTTTGGTCAAACTTTCAAACCTCAACAACTCAGATAAACCAATCCGAAACATGAATAATTAACCCGATCAGATGACACCGTTATAATAATCGAGAAACTTTCCAAACTCTCTTTACATGCTTTGTCATTAACCCACACAAACACGCAAAAATGAAAAACAACGTGACATCCCTTCGTCCTCACATTCCTCTGTTCAAATCTCTTTCTTCGTCCCCAATCATCAAACCCTAAACCCTAGATGATCCTTCCAATTCCACTATAATGGAAGAACAATCAACTTCCTCGATCTTCCACAACAGTGATAACAAGTTAATCGAAGGCCCATACAACGAATTCCCCAACGAATTTGAAGAATCCCCTTTCGTCGATTCCTCAAGTTACTCTGAAGTATCCCATCAATCCGCTTCAAGTTTCAAGCTTGATAGCAAGAACGAGGAGGAATCTACGGTTACTTTCATATCAGAACACTCGCCGGACTCCCCGTCGTCTCCGTCCTCCGCCGGCCTCCGTCACCGTCGACTTGCTTCACCGCAAAGTTGCAGAGAAAACACCCACTCTCAATTCTTCAAAAAAAATCCAGATGGATTGATAGATTATGATCCTTGTGCTACCAGTGTTTCAAATTCTTCAGTGAAGAAGTATAATCGTTCATGGAGTTTGAAGGATGATGAGAAATCAGAAGAAAACTTGAAGTACAATCTTGCAGACAACTATGGTAGGGAGTTAAACTACGAGACGGATGCGAGTTCTGCAATCACCAGTGCTAGTGACGATGACGATGAAAGAGTCAACAATGAGTCTGTTGCAGTAGACTCTACAAATTCTGCAACAGATCTTCTTTTTATGTTAGCTGAATTGGTAATTGATGTTATTGTTCTTCAAATAAAACTCTTAGCAAACTCTGTTGAGCTTTCAATATGGTTAATTCATTCTTCATACAAGTTATTGAATGATCCTTATGTGATTACAAGACCTTGGAGAGATCATATTTTGCATAATGTTTCACAAATTTGGGGGATTTGTTATGATAGTATTGTTAGGTTGATCGATTATCTGTGGTTTCAAAATCATGAGTCTGCATTGAAGTTATGTGTTCGAATCGGATGGGGATTTCTGTGGTTGGCTTACTGTGGTATCGTT
The DNA here is from genome assembly GCA_025506515.1 of Flaveria trinervia. Taxonomy (NCBI): domain Eukaryota; kingdom Viridiplantae; phylum Streptophyta; class Magnoliopsida; order Asterales; family Asteraceae; genus Flaveria; species Flaveria trinervia. Next base: position 77,635,843 of record CM046452.1, read on the forward strand.
TTAGTTTGCCTGTTAGTTCCAGCTTTTCTGTTTGGTGGTATGATGATGAAATGGATAGTTGAGGAACCTATACAGATAACGGATCAGTTGGTTTTTGATTATACAAAAGATACTCCCATGGCTTTTGTGCCTATAGTTTCATGTCCGGAGTCATCTTCTCTAGTTTATAACCAAAAGAGTAAGATTGGAAGTCTTGCTAAATCTCGGGTCATACCTTTTGATCATGAACTGGAGGCCACTGTCTCTTTAGTGCTGCCAGAATCAGATTACAACAGAAATCTTGGGATTTTTCAGGTATGTAACAAGATTTGCAATAGATTAGCTTTTCATATTAGAACATAATCACCGTTAGTCGACTTTTTTGTTGCAGGTGAGGGTGGATTTCTTGTCTAGTGATGGTAAACTTCTTGCAAGTACAAGAAAGCCATGTATGTTGCAATTTAAAAGTGAGCCAATTCGGCTGCTGTCAACTTTTGTAAAGTTAGCTTATCTTCTCGCTGGATATCCATCAGAAACACAAACTTTGGACATAAAGTTTAGTGGGTATACTGAAAAAGAGGTTCCTTTGTCATGCTCTCGGGTTGTCATCGAACAACGAGCAGAATTTGCAAAAGGGGGCGGCGTTCCTGAAATATACTCGGCATCTTTTAAATTGGAGTCTCAACTTCCTTTCTTGAAGAGGATGTTGTGGTGTTGGAAGGGTTTAATTTACATGTGGATTAGCACAATGTTGTTTATAATGGAGTTGATGTTCACACTGTTATGTTGTACGCCGTTCATATTTCCATGGCTACGGCGTATGGGTGATTCTTCAATCAACAACGCAGCTCACAACTAGCCTCCCGGTTGAAGTTAGCTGCACTTGAGGAAGTTGCAGTCTTGCTAATGATCATCTTTGTTCCTGGTATGCAGTCAAACTCTTATTCTTACAATGTATATTTTCATGATAAAATAGTTGAAATAAGTGAAAGTTGTAAAGACTAAATATTTCATGTTGTTTTCATATTCCAAGGTTCATAGTTATTATGTATATATAGGCAAAATTTGAAGTTTACCTTTAATTTTTAGTTCAGGTAAGTTGACTAGTGTATTACTCGATAGGCTGGGACATTATATCAATGCAACATATTCATCTTGTACCATATATTGGTTTTTTATATTCATTCTGTTCATATGTGTATTGGGGTTGGGAGGAATGCTATACGTACTTTTTGCTAAGCATTTATAAGTGGTTTTAGATGCACTGTTGTAGTGGCTTGGAACTCTGGATGTAGTCTTGTAGTTAGTCGGTTTGTTCATGTATTAGACCTAGACAACTTGGACGTATCATTGTAATGTTAGACCCATTGTTGTAATTAGTGAGGCGTACCATTGTATTTATTTTAGGCACATTGTTATAATCAGTAGTGTACCAACATCTTTTTAAAACAATTGTAATACTAGCCTCAAATTAAGGATAACTAGCGTTTTCTCCTGCACTACGCGTGCAGGAGTTTGGTTTTTTTCCTCTGTCTTACACGATATTATTTTGTTTGTTGTTGGCTTAGCTCATCGGAAACCTTAAAGGTGAATACCAATGTCTGTTATAAACTTAAATAAAGATGATGTCATGATGAATAGAAAGACCGAACCAAGTATAAATAAATTGCTATCATTAAAAACAAAAACACTTAAAAACCTAACTGAATTCTTTAAATCATGTGTTAATAGTAAAAATTTGAACAATCTAGTTCATTTTGTTTGAAATTAGAATTGTATTTCCTAAGAAGTTTACAGTCTTCTATAATATTTTTTTCTATTTATCTACATCATCTTCATCATCCTCTATCTACACATTACTTCCCTAATTTCATATCCATCTTGGAGTATTATCGAGATTCATCTTCTTCCTTCTCTTTGGGGTTCATTTGTGTTTTGTGGCACCCCCCCCCCCTCTTTCTCTCTGTTTTCTTCTCCTTCTTGAACGCAGCCTTGCTAACCCATCTGTCGTAGCCTTCCTAGCGCATCGACAGCCTAACCATTGCTGATACGTTTGGACTCAATGACGTGCAACAATGGAGTCTTTCATTCACCAACAAAAAATAGAATGAATGATGAAATCTGACGTGTGTGTAAAATACAGGGGTCAAATCCAAAAAATCAAAAACTTTTTTGTATCACTAACATTTCCTCTTTAATATGTATATAATGTTGTGCTTGGTGTTGTATGTAAAAGGAATTTATAGAACTAGGTTTAAATGAAAAAAAAGTCAATGATGGAGGCTTTTGATTATTTTGTCTTTCAACTATATTCGGTTTTCTATTAACGAGGATCTTGAGCCTATTTTAATATTAACTATCAATCATTTGGTTGAGTGGTAGTCTTATGATTTTTCTTAAAGGTAGTTGTCAATTTGATTTCTACCGGTGGCAAAATGTTGTTTGTGAGTCGGGTTTTACCGAAGTGGGCCTTCGGATGATGGGTTTTCCCTGGAAGTGGTGGTTCGTGGGCTTGGGTTATTCAGCGTTGTCTATGATCGCTAGCGTATGGAGTGTAATTTTGCCATTAGGGTACCCTGGGTAGTCGGGTTTTGTTATTTTGCAATTCAAAACAAATATTAACCATTGAAGAACATACGACAAGCAACATAGATATTTGATATTAATAGAGGATCTTGCGTCCGTATTAATATACAATAAGCAACATAGATATATCTCTCACAAACAACTCCTACTCATCCAAAAAAATACATAATGATATATTTTTTGTAGAAAGAGAGAAGGATTTGGAATAAGTGATTGTGCTAATTGCACATGTAGTTAGGAAGGGCGTATTTGCACATCCGATGTTTGGACGAAAGATGAACTCTTGACAATCTCACGTAGGGGTTTATCGTTGAATCTTATGATATTGTATGCCATGCCCCGGATAGGGCTCCCAGTATCGGTCCCAAGATGTAGACCCATAAGCCATCGTATTGCTTCGACACAAAGGCCGGACCTAGGGTCCTAGCCGGGTTCATTGATGCCCCAGTCATTGGTCTTCACCAACAAAAAAAGAAAAAAAAAGTTTGATTTAATTCTTTAATGTGAGATATATAAATGGGGTTTATGTATTATTTAGTAATAATAGGTAAAAATGAAAACGAGAAAAATATATTATACCCCGCAAACATTGCATTAAGTAATATGGTTGATCCAATGGCAAGCCCTGCTGCTTCTCCAACCTGATGAACATAATTGAAAATAGAATAATTAAGAATATTCTTGACATTTGAAAATAAAAAAAAGGCAATTTGTAAACATATATTTAGAAAGGGATTTTACTTATGATTAGAGACAGCCAGAAATTACACAAACTAATAAACTAAACTATACTAGTGTGTTTCGGTCACACGGTAAGTGTGATGTATCTCACAATAACCAAGTCAACGAGGTTTGAACCAACGTTCGGTTGCTGTTGTTAACCATAAATGACAGCCACACATGCAAGCGAGGCTACTCCGGTCATATCATCATGGCTCATCACGTAAACACTAAAATAACATCATACCCAATGGAACAACCTTCATCTCAAATAAGTAATGACATCATCACGAACAAAAATCTCAAGATGATACGAACATCGTCATCATTAATTAGTGGGATCAAAGTAGGGACGCAACAACCACCGGCACCATGTACTACATTGCCAACCAACAAGACCGTCGGAGGCAATGGTAAGCCAGGCAAGCCATTATCCGGACAACAGACACGGAGGTACGGGATGCAAATCCTCAGGCATGCAACAACCGCCTAACTGGCAGGAGTTAGGGAGGCTGACAGGTCAGAGGTTGGCAAGCAGCAAAGGGTCGGAGACCAACGACGACTAAGCAAAACCAGGAGAAGGGCTGCCCAGTACAATCAACACATAATCTGCTCCAACACCCCATGAAGCAGATAGTATAAATTTTTATATAAATATCAAATTCGTCCCCCCTTAAAAGGAATTAATTTACCCCGTTTTTATTTACGAAAATATACAAGCTTCACCACTGCCCAAACTCATAGACGTCGATTGACATATCACATGAAGCGGAGTCTTGTACCACCATAGTTAAAAGACATGTAAGATAAAAGTAAGTGTTTATTCACAGTAGCTTTGATAGAGAGGCGGTGATGTGAAAATAAGTCAAATCAAAGTATTAGGTATTAGTAATTACCCTATATATATATATATGTTAATAAAGTAACGGAATGAACAGTGCCAAGGGTTATATACGATATTTCACTTTTTGCTTGCTTGGGATATTGTGCTTTTTATTTTTATAGATGGACAGAGATGCAGGCAAAGTAACATTTTGGCCCATGTGAGTTTAAAAGGAAAATTATGGCTGAAATGGAGTGAAACCTTAGGGGAAAGGTTCTGTGTGGGTAGGGGCCATTGTTGCACCGTCACTACCGTCGCACAGCCACAAGGTCACTGTCATCGCCAACCCCGCCACTGTCGTGCCACCATCACCTATCACCGCGACGACCTTGTGACCGTCACACTACAACTGTTGTACCACCGTCTTCAGCCATAGCCACAGTAGCCGCCGCCGTCGGTCCTTCTTTCCCGATATACAACATGCAACAAATGTTTCTTTGTTATTGTCGGTCTTGATGGTGGGGGCTTTAATGGTAGCGGTGTGGGTGTGTTGTTGGTGGCCGGTGGTGTCTCTTTGTTCTTGGGTACTGTGCTCTTCCTTTAGAGCTTTTTTTGTGCTTTCAACGGATGCTCGGTGGTGGTGGTGTGGGTGTGTTGCTGGTGGTTGTACGGCCTCTGATGGATCTTTATTTGGTGGGGGTTTGTGCTCTCTGACTTAAGAGTCTAAGGCTTAGATGCGGTGGTGCCGGTGCCTTCGTCCGATCTCTGTTTGGTGGGTGTTTAGTCGGTTATGGACGACCAGTGTGACGGTTTATGCTCATCGACCACTATGACGGTGATCGCCCCCTTGGGACAGCCGCCGCCCGGTCTCGCGTTTACGGGTGAGGTAGAGCAGGTAGTTGTTCTCATGTTGGTCTGGGTGTCGGCGATGATAGTTTGCCTGTCATGGTGGCTTGTCGTAGTCTGTTTTCCTTTAATTGCCTCTATTTCTGGCAGATTGATGCAACCTCTTTTGGGTTTTTTCTGGGTGAATGTTGTTACTTGATGCACATGATATTTTTCTATATGTTGATCATGATTAGAATTGTCACATTTGAGGCTTTGTTGTTTGATGCTTCGTTAGGTTGATTAGGTTGATGGTGATGAGGATTTTCTCATCTGAAACTTTTGGCTTCATGTTTATCTAAGCTTTTGATGTATTATTAGAAAAGATGTTGATGACCATGCTCGTCTAAGACTTACTCGAGTTCATTTGACCTGATCCCTCCGTTGGTTGAGCGGGTTGTGTTCCCCGATTATGCTACTGTTAAAACTATTTTGTCAATGGTTGTATATCAGGCTGTGACGATAACCGATATTGGTATTAATTGTTTTGGCATGGCTGATGGTTAGCAGCCGCAATTGGAAATGTTTTTTGAGCCAGATCCATCGCACGAGCAACGCGTGTGGATGAATCAATACTAGTTTCCTTCGTATTGTTATTTGGGTGTGTTCAATTGGTGCCTTAAAGGACACACGTTTAAACTATTTGATTTAATATTCTTATATAATTTTTAAAGGAAAATATTTTTTACTGAATTTGTCATTTCAATTTAAATCTTTTTAGCCATTTCGATCACTGTGGTTTACCAAATGTTGTCATTTCCATCTACTACACTAACCCTGTTAAGTTCTCCGTTAAATATGAATGTATTTTCGTCTTTTTAACACCTTAATGTCCAATTAAAACAATGTTAATAAATAAAATATTCAATTAAAACTAAAAAGAAAAAAATATAAAACAATTAGTAAGACCAGACGCTTCAATTTAAAAATTTTGATTAACTAGTTTAGAAACCCGTCTATTATACATGTTGTATGAAAAATTAAATAATAATTATTTAGTAATATTAAAATTCAAAAATAATTTTTTGAGATAAAATATGCTTAAAGTTACATATAATTAACCATTACTAAATAAACAACAATACTAATTTTCAAATTTCGTCTTTAAATAAGTTTTGCTTTTAAAAAATATTAATTTTTTAAATCTCCAAAAAATTATTAAAATGTTTGTATTAGTAAACTTTATATATCATATAATTTGGTTTTTAAGATGTTTTGTTAATAATTTTTTATTACGTTTGTGTCGTATCATAAAAAACTAAATTAAGTTTTTAATACAAATATTTTAATAGTTTTTTTTTGGAGAGTTACAAAATCAATATTTTTAAAAGCAAAACTTTTTTAAAGACGAAAGTTTGAAAAATTATTGTTATTTTTTAATTACTTAGTGGTTAATTATATGTAACTTTAAGCATATTTTATCTCAAAAAAGTATTTTTTAAATTTTAATAGTACAAAAAAGTATTAGTTATTTTTTTATACAACAGGTGTAGTCGACGCCTAGACGGGTTCTAAACTAGTTAACGTTAATCAAAACTTTTAAACAGAAGTGTTTGGTTTCACTGTTGCTTTATATTTTTCTTTTAGTTTTAATTGAATATTTTATTGATTAACTTTATTTTAATTTGACAATTAGGGTGTTAAAAATACTAAAATACACTAATATTTAACGGAACACTTAACGGAGTTAGTGGAGTGGATGAAAATGACAACATTTAGTAAACTATGGTGACTGAAATGACAAAAAAAAAGTTTTTGAATTGAAATGATAAATTCAACAAAACGTCAGTGATAAAAATAACATTTTACTTTATCTTTTATATTAATTACACCATTGCTTTGACCGATACATCAAACATCAAAACAATTCCATCCCTTCTCAGTCGTTGTATAAAACTAAAATTAAATCAAACACCAAATATGTTCTTTGATCAATATAGTATTCTTAACAAAATTCATTTCCTTTAAACATAAGATTAATGCAGTGAAATTGAAATAACAAAAAGAAGCATACGACTAATAAGCCATTTATGTAGTAAAAACAATCATGAATCAATCCTAATATCATAAAGTTGTCGTAAAATCCTAAATCTATCGTCAATTTGCGACTAATTAACAATCAAGAAGAACCAAAAAGACACCGTTCAAATCTTAGTTGTTAGTTTGTCTGCGATATCTGTGATGGAAATGAATTTTCGATGGATTATAGCAACCGCATGGTTTATAAATGGAAATTTATTGTTCTTAAATGTTTTTTTAGCATGTAAACAAGACCTTTCTATATTATGATTTTGTGTGAGATTTTTGTTAGGTTTGTATTGTAATCTTATAATTTTCAAACTTGAAACTTAACATATCAGTAACCAGAAATCTTGAAATTTGGTACTTACGGCTCGATCATCAGTGGCGACACCAAAGATCACGAACGTGAGGTAGAATGTGATAATAAACTCTAACACCAAAGCTTGAAAGTCAGATCCCGCAGGAACGGTTGCTCCAAGATTATTGTTTTTCGAACCGAATGCCAACATTAGGGTTCCGCTTGCTAGGGTTGATGCAAGGATTTGAGTAATAATGTATGAAGGCACCTAATCAAACAATAATAAAATTAAGCTTGAACATACAAACATGTTATTTATAAATATTTTTACAGAAACACTAAAAACTTCAATAACTATTGTATATCATCAATCAACTACTTATCCTAATACTACTAGAATGATTACAAATAAATTTAATATAATCATAAATCCTTATAATAATAAAGATAATTACAATAAATCTTATCTAGATAACAAAGTCAATCTAATATACTCTATCTAATCACAACTACAACGACTTACTTGTTTAATAGGAAATCTCTTGCAAGAGGCGAAAGCAATGGTGACCGCAGGGTTGAAATGAGCACCAGAGATGTGACCGAGGGTGTAAATCATCACCATCACCACCAAGCCCCATACGATGGCGATTCCTACATGACCGACCACATGTTCCCTCTTCGTGTCAACCACCACCACGCCACAACCTGCAAATACCATGAAGTATGTGCCCCAAAATTCTGCAATCAACTGCACAAAACTTAAAACCGTAAGTAATTAAGGGAATTTTTAAAAAGAATAATAAGTTTTGTAAGAACAAAAACAATAAAACTAGAATATAAATACAAAAAAGTCAAAAGAGTGATACAGAAGACGTGCAGCCATACGATATCCTTGAATTAAGCAATATACAAGCTCATTCGATCATGTGCATGGAGTGTTTAATAAGAATGTATCTTTACAGAATATTAAACTTAACGTTTCTTCATCAATCAAGATTTAACGGTTGCATAGTATTAATAGAGATCGATATCATCAACATGAAATTAACTGATGAGATGGATTATGAATGGAACTATATATGCATGTGATGGTTGGTCCCTTTGTCCACTTCAAAGACAGGAAAAACCACACTATGCAACAATCTTTTGTTCTTCTAGGTGTAGATATATATTACTAAGATAAAGTGGATATACTCGTGTATTATACGGGTTGAATAAAAAAATTAATAATTAGCGATAGTCATTTAAAAATTAATAATCAAACATTTAAGTGAATAATAACAATGATATTGAAAAATAAAAGAAATGGAAAAAAGAATATCGTGGAGCTAGAATTGTGAAACGTGACACCAAGATGAATATAAACAAGCAAAAGAATCTTGAAGAGCTATAATTGTAAATTGGTGATGTTCAAATAGATTGATATTCCGATAATCATGCATTGTTAAAACTTGGGTAAATAATCATTAATGCCCAACAATAATAACTAACCTATCATGAAATTAAATAAACCAACATGCATGATTAACATATCATTTGAGCCCAGTTTTCTGGATGGATAATACTAGTTTTACAACAAATTAATAAATGAGAATATATAAAAACACTATACATATATATACATATATATATATATATCTATATATATATATATATTATATATATATCTAATTTGAGGATGAAAGAAATTAGAGAAATCACCTTCTGGAAAAAGGAAGAGTGAAAAGGTTGTTTTGATGTTTTGAAGAAACTGCTGGTGCATCTTTTATGTCAGGTGTCTCTGATCCATAGGCTGCTCCTAATTCAATCTCAGCCATCACAACTAAACCACTGTGTTTTTTTATTTAATTACTAATGTGTGTGTGTGAAGAGGAAGCAGCTATGGAGCCATAAGATTATTATGGATTGTGCTCCAAGAACATAGACGATATATATATATATATATATATATATATATATATATATATATATATATTAAGAAAGAGAGATAAAGAGTGTTCAATACATAAAGGCACATCTATTTAAAAAAAATTCTCAAAATGTCCATTTGATCAAATAACCCTTATAATTTCATTTTCGTAAGTTCGGCCGAACAAACTTGTGTTTGTCCGAACTATCAGAACAACCCTATTTAAACACACGTATTCATTTGAACCGCTCATCATGGGTTCAAACGAACCTGTATTACGGTCGGAACACCTGTGTTGGGATGTGAACAGTTGAAGAATAAGCTGATCAAAGGAAAATGTTGGTGATCAAATGAACATTTTAAGAATTTTCTCATTAAAAATCTAACTGAGAAAAATTACATAACTCAGGGGGAAATTTCCTACTAATATAATCACTTGATCCCTCATTTTATAAATGCTACCAAATCCGTGGTATTACCATGGATCATGTAGATTTTGGTATGTTACGTACAATTGACAACACATATGAAATTATAAACAATATCTACATGTAAATGCTAAACAATATTTGACTAATTAACTCATATATCTGCATCCCTTGACGTCCAGAAAATTTTGCCTCTAATGATGATTTTCTTTTTTCTTTTTTCTTTTTTTAGTAACATAATATCCCAATCGAGCCAACTTTGTTAAACTGTCAGATCAACTCTTTTCAAAGTCTAAAGTTAATCTTAAAATTAAGGTCTTTTTTATAAGAAAAGTACTTATTTTGTTTACAATCTTAACAATGATTATTATCATTATAAGTAGACTTAACATAAACATGAACTGCATGGAGAACTTGTAGTGTTGGTATCCCATATTCCGTTAAAATTTGTATTGATAAATATTTGTAACAACTAATACAAGTAGAATTGACATATATAGATGTTACACTAGTGTTAAACCGTACCTCATATATGTTGATGTTTATAGACGTGTCTTTAGTTTAAAAAAAATCTATGTGTTTATCATTAAATCTAAATTAACCTCCACAAATCTAGGCCTATAACACTTTAAATACAAAGATTGAAGAAGTGATGGCAAAGATGATACATTTTTTCACTCGTAGTTTATATTAGAATCATGTTTTGGAGCCAATGTAAGATTTGTAGACTCAGTTATGGATCAATTAGACAAAAAAAAAACAAGCTAGAAATAAGTCTAACTTAAAACATATATGATTATGATCCATTTAAAGTTACAAGACTATAAACTATGGTAACTGCCAAACGTTAAGATAAACAATCATAGACAGTTTTTCCAACTCTCAAACCCAAGAATCTTCACTTAGAGCCTCGATTTTGACTACCAAACCCCCTTCACACACACCATTTTCTTGTTTTTCGTTATCAAAAAGTTTTCTCGTTAATTAACCAGACCTACATGTTTCCATATATACATATACACACATACATGCATGCATACATACATACATGGAGATAGAGGCATAGAGGCAGAGGATCGGGATTAGTTTAGAAGACATATGTGTAGGAAATATATTTTGTAGAAATAGAAAACCGACTGAGAGCTCTTTGTACTTGTGCTAAATTTAAAAGTTAAAACAGTTAAAAAAAATTTATTTGTGCACCAACATAATTTAAAATAGAATAATTAAAGGACCCTCTTAAAAATTTGAAATTAATAGATAAGCAATTTGTAAACATATGTTTACAGGAGATTTTATTATTGTAATCAAAGCCAGCTTTGAATTTAATTTATATTAATATTATTAAGATTTTATAATACGTAAAAGGAAGTCAACTCAGATTACATACATGCTGACGCACAAGATTTAATTATACATTTTTCATAATCTCATATTTTTTATACCACTATGTCTTTAATTTAATCAAAATTTTATATGTAATTTAAAATGTGTGGTCAGTATAAATCGTAGCGGTTGTGATGTTATTAGCCCACATGAACTTACAAGCAAATAAGCATGTTGTACCATCATAGGTAACAAACTCAACGGCAACAAAATATGTCATCAAAGTGTCACACTCACCTGTTACCCACATGATGTGCATGAGCACGAGATTAATTCACGGTTTTTACGATCGTCAATTATTTCTTTTTGTTAATAAAACACTATACAATGAAGGCTCTTGTATATTATAATTTAATTTGCTCAAAAAGTTAATCCAGTTAAGTTAAAATAAAATAATTTATGTTAGACGTCTCTTGATCTCTTCCACGGGATGCCCCTACTTCAAACATAACCATGACGAGATGCACATCCGTGTATATAAAGAGACACATGTTCGTCGATTGTGAAGTATTAAAAGCTAAAACAAGTGAACTTCCGAAGTTTAAGTTTCTTCTGAAGCTTGATATAGTCTTCTGAAGCTAAGTTGATATCTTCCGAAGGTTATGTTTACTTCGGAAGGATATTATTGTGTACTTTGGTTTTCTTCCGAAGTATACATATGTTTAGTAGGGAATCTTCTGAAGGGTTACTTCCGTTTAGAAGATATAGTGTAGGGTCTTTTGTGTAAATTCTCAATATGTGTTGAGGGTTAGTTAGAGTTTGTTTCCTGCTATAAATAAAGCCGGATTGTAATCGGTCCTGAAATCATTCAAAAATAATAATCATTTGAGAGTTCTTGATCAAGTTTATTCTTTCTTGTATCATCTTTGTATTGATCGTTATTCTGCATTCATATTCTCGATTGGTTTTACAAAAATTGGTATCAGAGCCTGGTTTGTGGCTCAATTGAGAATCTAGATTCATTCAAAGATCGATCGGCGGCAACAATGGTGTCTACGAAGTTCGAAGTTGAGAAATTCGACGGAAAGAACGACTTCGGATTGTGGCGGTTGAAGATGAAGGCATTACTCGTTCACCAACGAGTCGTGGATGCCTTGGCCGGAGAATCGAAGTTGCCGAACACAATGTCAGATAAGGAAAAGAATGAGATGCTGGAATAGGCACACAGTTCAATCATCTTGAACATGGGGGATCGAGTACTCAGAGAAGTATCGAAGGAGACATCTGTTGCAGGGGTCTGGGCAAAATTGGAAAGTTTGTACATGACGAAGTCTCTTACGAACAGATTGTATCTCAAGAAACAGTTGTACACATTCCAAATGGCTCCTGGGAAGTCAATTGAAGATCATACTGATGAATTCAACAAGTTGGTGTTGGATCTTGAAAACATCAAAGTTGAATTAGAAGATGAAGACCAAACAATCATATTCTTGATATCTTTGTCATCATCATATGAGCATTTTGTGGATAGTTTGATGTATGGTAGGGACACTCTTACCATGGAAGAAGTATAGGCAGCTCTCAATTCAAAGGAACTGAAGAAGAGAACAGATTATAAAGAAGATGGTGGAGAGGGCTTGGTAATCAGGGGAAGATCTGATCAAAGAAACTTCAAGCAGAGAAGCGTGTCAAAGTCCAGGTCCAAGTACAAGAGGAGGTGTTATGTGTGTGGATCAAAAAATCATTTCAAGAAGAATTATCCTGACTTAAAAAGAAAGAAGGGTGAATCAAGTGGATCAAAGACTCATTCTAGACACAATGCACATGATGATTCTTCTGATGGATATGAAAGTGCAGATGTGCTTGCTGTTACAAGCAGTAGCAAGGAGGATGAGTGGATTATGGATTCAGGGTGCTCATATCATATGAGACCTATGAAGGAGTTCTTTAAAGAACTGAAGATTGAAGATCTTGGATCAGTTAAGCTAGGGGATGACAGACCTTGCAAGATTGTGGGTCATGGAACAGTGACTCTGAAAATGAAGATTGGTATGGAAGTGGATCTTCATGATGTAAGGTATATCCCTAGTCTTAAAAGAAGTTTATTGTCTTTAGGGCTATTGGAGAGTTCTGGTTACCATGTTAGTCTTAGAGATGGTAAGGCTAAGGTGATAAAAGGATCAATGGTGTATTGTTTGGGAGTAGAAGGGAGAATAATATGTACTTGTTAGATAGTGTTAGTGTAGTACAATCTCAGGTGGCATCTGCCTCAAGTGATAGTAGTCCTAAGGCTATGTTATGGCATAGGAGGCTTGGTCACATCAATCATTAAGGACTGGTGGAGTTGCATAAGCAACAGTAATGACTGAGTTGAGCAGTTGTGATTTTGGTTTTTGTGAAACTTGTATTCTTGGTAAACACAGAGAGTAAAGTTTTCAAAGGCTAGGCATATCACAAGTGGGATATTAGACTACATTCATTCTGATTTATGGGGTCTTGCTAAGGTTGATTCTTTGGGTGGTGCTAGATACTTTATGACCTTGATTGATGATTTTTCTAGAAGAATTTGGGTTGTTGTATTAAAGAATAAGAGTGATGCTTTCAGTAAATTCAAGGAATGGAAAGTCCTTGTGGAAACTCAAACTAAGAGGAAAGTCAAGAAGTTAAGAACTGATTATGGGTTAGAGTTCTGCAGTCATGAGTTTAATAGTTTTGTAAAACTCATGGTATTGGTAGACATAGAACTATGCAAGGGACTCCTCATCAGAACGGGCTGGCTGAAAGGATGAATAGAACTTTACTTGAAAAGGTAAGGTGTATGTTGGCTAGTTCTGGTTTACCCAAGATGTTCTTGGCTGAAGTTGTTTCAACTGCATCATATTTGGTCAATAGGTCTCCATCAGCAGCATTAGACATGAAGACACCTATGAAGGCATGGTCAGGAAGAAAAGGTGACTATGAGGAACTTAAGGTGTTTGGATCTTTGGCTTATGCTCATGTTAGCCAAGGTAAGTTGGAACCTAGGGCCTGTAAATGTGTTTTTCTAGGATACCCTGAAGGTGTTAAATGGTATAGGTTATGGAGACTAGAAGGGGACAGACCTAAGGTGATAGTGAGCAGATATGTTATTTTTCAAGAGAATGTTATGTATAAAGACATTCAAGAAAAATGGAAGTCAAAGGTTAAAGATCAGAGTGGGATTCAGATTGAGGTGGAGCAGCAAGGTGTGAGTGATCAAGGTGTTGATCAAGGTACCTCTAGTAGCCAGGGAGATGGTACAGATGATTATCAGTTGGCTAGGGAAAAACAGAGGAGACAAGTGATACCTCCTCTCAGGTTCAGAGAGGGGATGGATTTGTCTGCAATGGCCTTTGTTGCCGCTGAAGAAGAAAGCATTTATGAACCATTGTCATACTCTGAGGCAATTTCAGTGAAAGAAAGTGATAAATGGTGTAAGGCCATGGAGGAAGAGATGGAATCTCTGTATAAAAATGGCACATGGGAGCTGGTTGATAAACCTGATCGTTACAAGCCTGTGTCATGTAAATGGTTGTTCAAACTGAAAGATGGAATCTGAAGGTGAACCTCCTAGGTACAAGGCTAGGTTGGTAGCTAAGGGGTTTACACAAAAGGCAGGTGTGGATTATAATGAAATATTCTCACCTGTGGTGAAACATTCATCTATCAGGGTTATACTGTCAGTGACTGCTTCAATGGATATGGAGGTACATCAGTTGGATGTAAAGACTGCTTTTTTACATGGGAAGCTGGATGAGACTATCTATATGAAGCAGCCAGAGGGGTTTGAGGTGAAGGGGCAGGAAGAGAAGGTATGTCTCTTAAAGAAGTCTTTATATGGGCTAAAGCAATCCCCTAGACAGTGGTATAAGAGGTTTGATGAACATATTGTGAATAATGGGTTTAACAGGAGCATTTATGATAGTTGTGTGTATTTTAAAGAATACAGTGAGAACAAATTTGTGTAATTGTTGCTGTATGTAGATGACATGTTGGTGGCTTGTTCAGACTTGGAGGAAGTTGAAGCTACTAAGAAAATGTTGATGTCAGAGTTTGAGATGAAAGATCTAGGTGAAGTGAAGAAGATATTAGGCATGAAGATTACAAGGGACAGAGAGCACAGGATGTTGAAGTTGTCTCAAAGGTCTTACTTGGAGAAGGTACTAAGTAACTATAGGATGGATGGTGTAAAGCCAGTAACTGTTCCTATAGGTGCTCATATTAAACTGTCAAGTTCTGATTGTCCTATGTCAGATGTTGAAGTTGGATATATGGAGAAAGTACCTTATGCCAATGTTGTTGGGAGCTTGATGTACTTGATGGTTTGTATAATGACGGATATTGGATATGCTGTGAGTTTAGTCAGCAGGTATTTGTCAAATTCGGGGAAAGCTCATTGGGTTGCTGTAAAATGAATCTTGAGATATCTCAGGGGTACTAAGCACTATGGTTTAGTGTTTGGGCATCATGAACATGAAAAAGTTGATAGGATTGTTGGTTATGTGGATTTAGATTTTGCCAAGGACCTGGATAGAGGTAGATCTATTACAGGGTATGCATTTCAAGTGTTGGGTAACTTGGTAAGTTGGAAAGCTCAGTTACAGCATGTGATGGCATTATCTACAACAGAGGCTGAGTATATAGCATTGACCGAGGGAGTCAAGGAAGCTATGTGGCTGCATGGTTTTGTTTCTGAGTTGGGAATCAAAGTTGCAGGCTCAGTGGTATTCTGTGATAACCAGGGTGCAGTTCAGTTATCAAAAAACAACATGTGTCATGAGAATCCACCAGATGTGAAGTTACATTTCATAAGGGATGTGGTGAATGCTGGTAAGGTGAAAGTGGAAGGTGTGTCTACTTTGGAGAATCCACCAGATTTGTTTATTAAGTCTCTACCTGGTGGAAAGTTCAAGGTTTGCTTGGATGCTTTGGGAGTTGATTAAAATCTTGTTTTGGATTTTAAGGTGGAGATTGTGAAGTATTAAAAGCCAAAACAAGTGAACTTCCGAAGTTTAAGTTTCATCCGAAGCTTGATATAGTCTTCCGAAGCTAAGTTGATATCTTCCGAAGGTTATGTTTACTTCGGAAGGATATTATTGTGTACTTTGGTTTTCTTCCGAAGTATACATATGTTTAGTAGGGAATCTTCTGAAGGGTTACTTCCGTTCGGAATATATACTGTAGGGTCTTTTGTGTAAATTCTTAATATGTGTTGAGGGTTAATTAGAGTTCGTTTCCTACTATAAATAAAGCCGGATTGTAATCGGTGGGGGTCCTGAAATCATTCAATAATAATAATCATTGAGAGTTTTTGATCAAATTTATTTTTTATTGTATCATCTTTGTATTGATCGTTATTCCGTATTCATATTCTCAATTGGTTTTACAACAATAAAAACAAACAGTGTCATCAAAGACTAAGAGATTCGTAATTGACAATAAATGAGAATAACAACAACTAACTGAAAAGAAAAAAATGAATGAATGGATATGTATTTACTCTAAATTCTATAAATGACAATAATAACAACTAACAGAAAAGAAAAAAAAAAGAATGACCGAGAAGACGTGATTAAAGAAATGTGATTGATCATTCACATAAGGTCAATATCATTGACATCATTCCTGAGAAATATTTTGGAAATCCATGAAAATAGACATTTTGTCGGAACATTTACCAACCATATATACTTCATAGTTTTTAACTTTGCTCAAATAAATGCAAGAAACTTGCAAATATATATTTCTTATAACAACCATTATAAAATGTTATTACTTAACGGTGGTTAGTTATTCATAAAAGTGGTTGACTAAATTTATTAGTTAGGTTTATTGATCAGCTTGTAAATTATTATAATCAACATACTTTCACATTTTTAATACTCTCTCTTCCTTCTAGATTGGATTAGATGGATTTCCGTTTATACAAAAGTTTACAACCTTGACAAGTAGGCCTAATAACAAAATATAAGAACTATGTTCACATTTATATTAAAAAATAGTAATTTTAACGAGACTCTCGTTAGTCATGAGAAATATTCTAGTACAATACGTTTACAAATACGACTAGAAAAATAAATATAAACAATACTTATGTACCAAACTTGATTCGAACATCCGTCTTTAGTATATACTCCTACTATACCCCTTGACTGCAACAATTAACAAACAAAAGATTGACGGTTGTGGCTGAGGCTCGTGTTAGACACAAGTCCCTTAAAACAGATTTCGCCTCTCTATTCAAGACAACGTGTCTGTCTCCCAAGGTACAATAGCCAAAGCAGTATGTACTGCCGGAGAGTGCCTAGGCCTGAGAGATCACTGGGTAAAATATGTGTTATGATGTTATGTGGAAAATTGTTAAAGATGATGATGTATGATAAACAATTTAGAGAGTGCTTATCTCTAAATTTCTATAAAACTTGTTGAATCTAAAAAGAATAAATTTCTTCTTCTTCTCTTTTCTCATCATTAGTTTGTTTATATACTCATGCTAAAAACTTCGTTAATATGACTTTTATGATTCACAACCAAAATTTTCATTTGATTTATGAAGTGTTTTATGAGACCAAACTAAAACTCTCATTTTATTCATGACATGTTTAATATCAGTTTTAATAAAAATTATGATCCATAATAAACATTCATAATATTTATTAAAAGACTTGGTCAAAACATGAAACATTCATGTTAATCAATACATGGTTTTATTAATATTATGCAAGAAATTGCAATAATTTCCTGCTATAATCACCCAACTTTTTCTTTTTTTATTCCGACCAATCAACTTAGAGCATCGATATCCAATCATCTTAACTTCAGTTTGGACACGGTATAGTTCGTTACAAAACGAGAACTTAAACCAACAAATAAATAACTATTTATATAAAAAATATATAAATGTAATTATTTTGTGTCCGAAATTCCAACAATCCCCCACATGAATGGAGATCGATCAAAACACATAAAATTCCCAATGAAAACTCGATAGTTGAGTCTTGCAGGATAGATAGGTGTTCCCATTGAACCTTCCTTTATGAAGTATATTTAGCATACTGGTGGTGTGTAGACGCGATGTCTTTGAACAAACCCTGTGTGGTGTAGACGACAATATACATTCACACAAGACTCTCCTAGTTAGGCACATCCCTCATTGTTGTGTCCGTTATGGTCATGGATCACTATCCTGGTTGTGCGAAAGCTCTAGGATGTGCGTCTCCTCACAAATTCATTCGAAGCGACCCCACTTCTATCTATCATAGATGATTCCATGAATCATTAAAAGCATCAAGGTTATATTGATTTCCACAATCATTTAACCTGAATATGCTTAACCTTTCTTTGGTCACTGGTTCGGGATACTCAGCCAAAGTGAATGGACTAGGAAGTTCGTCACTCCCTTTTCGTTTTAGGGTACTCCTCTATAGTGATTCTGGTGGTCATATGATTAAATTTTCCTATTAAATTTATATCTTGGGATCTCCAGTAAGCTTGGTTAGGTTTCTCTCATATTCCCCTTTCCCTACGGGCTTTAGTCCAATTCCTCTTTATCTCGACTCGTTTCAACCCGTAGGTTGTTGGATCCAAAATTATTATCTATCACTTTGTCAAATCGATATAGATAACTTCAATCGAGATAACTTTTCATGATGCGTTCTAAACTTGTAAGTTAATAATGGCTATTGTAAAACTTTTACTATTCTTTTTTCAAGACAAACACATCTCCTTTAGCCTTTAATAAAAGACATCTATTAAGATTTTAAATCTAGTCAATTAGAATTCGAGTCTATCATAGACTTTTTATGACCTTTATGTACTACACTAGGTTATGGGTTTACAATATCTTTGAATTGCCAAAATCCATATTACTAACAATTTATTTTCAAATGCAAGAAACCATCACATTTAAATGTTATTGGATAACATATATATGGAGTAATGAAAATAAAAGGTTCTCTCTTTCTAAATATGTTGAGAAAACTTTTCACAAAACTATTTTTATATACCCTAAAGGATTGTTTCTAAAATGATATTAATATGAGTTTTATGATTTATAACCAAAACTTTCATTTGATTTTTGAATTGTTTTATAAGACCAAATTAAAAACTCTTATTTTATTCATGTCATGTTAAATATCAATTTTAATAAAAATTATGATCCATAATAAACATTTATAATATTTATTAAAAGCCTTGGTCAAAATATAAAGCATCCATGTTAATCAATACATAGTTTTATTAATATTATGCAAGTAATTGCTACAACTTCATACTATAATCACTCAAGTTTTACTTTGTTCATTCCGATCACTCAACTTTGAGTATCGATATCTAATTCATCTTAGCTTTAGTTTGGACACGACATAGTTAGTTACAAAACAAGAACTTAAACCAATAAATAATTAATTATTTATATAAAAAATATATAAATTAAAATTAGCTTTGTGTCCAAAATTCCTAACACAAAATAACTCAAATTAAAGATTTACATGTATGTTTTTAGTTTGTATGATCAGAATTCAGAAGGAATTGAATAATATCAAACACCTAAAATTGAGAAAAATAGGGAGTTCGCATGAAGGAAGTTATATGTCTGACGATTGGGTTAATATGTAAAAAGATTTGTTATTGATGAAAAGAAACAAGCAAAGATGTAAAGCTAAGTCAACAATCGAAGAGATCATCACAAAGATAACTTATCTCTAAATATGTCTCTGATATGCCCGCTCAAGCCAAACCTTCATAGCAAGTAGCAACGCGTATCTTGGAGAAAAGTATAGCAAACTGAATGGTTAAGAGACTCTTGGTGAGAATACTAGCAATTTAAAAGGCAATGTTTACATGCGATTATAATAGTGTGAACAAGATTACAGATAAAGTGTGGTTAAATCAATTTCAAGGTGTTTCATAAGCTTATGGAACACAAGATTGACACTACATAAGCGTCTATGTTGTCGCCTATGTTGTCACACCACAGTGTTGGTTGACTAGTAAGAGATATGTGAAGCTCATGAAGAACAAAATTAATTCAAAGATTCACTCCTGCAGTGTGTGGGCAAGTGCATGATACTATGACTCAAATTTTGTGATCTTTAATGCACACTTTTTTAACTTTCGATTTAACGCTCAAAGTTCCAACAACTTAGTGTTTCTTAAATACTAAATATATCGTTGTCACGTGCTTCTTTTATCTGCATTTCGTTATAAAGTTGATATAAAATCAAATTGTCACAACGTTTGAACATAACCTACTATATAGTTGGAAATTTAATAAGTATAGCAAATGATAAAATACGAGATTCTTCATATATAACTTCTTTAACAATCTTTAAAAGAATTCTTTAGAATTTTATGTATTCAAACTATTATGAATCTTTTTTTTCATACCTTTCATGTTCATAAGTCCTACATACTCGGATAATTCCGCTGATAAAACTCTTTACTGATGTATCGTTGTTGTTATGAGCCATAGGAGCATAGGTGGTGCACGCGCAATATATCCTGTTTCCCAGAGATTACCGAAGATACATATATAGAGGAATCATTGACGGGCTGTCGTAAGAGTTTGTTGGTGATATTCTTTTGTTTAGTAGTGTTGTGGTCTATATAATTAACAAGCGTATCAGGTACATGATCACATGAATTTGTATGACACATTACTTAATTATAATCAAACATAATAAAAATATATAAGAACAAGGCAAGATACATGATTATATATTAGATATATAAAGAAGTGTATATGCGTGTTATGTGGGGTGTAATCTCTGGTTTATTTACGTGTACATTGTCTCATACAAATAAACCCAGAGATTATATTTAAACGCAGATACAACTCCATATATTGTTGAGATGCCGGATGCGCCCTTGGTTACCTCACTCGAGGGCTTATCGGTGAACCTTATGGTGTCGTACGCCCATGCACCACCTATGGCGCCCATCGTCGGTCCCAAAATGTAAACCCATAACCCTTTGTACTCGTTCCACACGAGCGCTGGCCCTATGCTTCTCGCAGGGTTCATTGACGCCCCTGATACCGGTCTGTCATCATATTATATATATATATATATATATATATATATATATGTATGTGTCAAAACACAACATTAACAGTTACTATGTACATAACAACAAATATTGACATCTAACGTAGATCGTACCCGGCGAATATGGAGTTAAGTAGAACGGTTGATCCAATCGCAACCCCGGCTAGTTGTCCCGTCTAGATTAAGTAAATATGTAAGTTACATACTAACTCATCATATTCGTAAAATATTATTATTAATCACTTATAAGTGAAATTGGGTAAAAATATACTTACAGCTCGATCATCTGTGACAATTGCACAGATGACGAACACGAGGTAGAATGTGATAATAATTTCCATCACAAAAGATTGAAGGTCGGACCCAGGAGGGACATTTCCAACGAAACGATCATGTGTCTCGTTAAATATCAACCGTAGGGTTCCGCTCGCTACGATTGATGCGACAATTTGAGCAATCACGTATCCGGGCACCTAAAAAACATTAATAAATTAACCATTCAAGATCATTAATAACAAACAAACATACCAGTACAATCTCACTCATAGCGGTGCTATCGACGTATAAACTCATAAAATTCATGATCCATGTCATACGTTGAAATTAATATCCAAATGACCATGCATTAAATTTACAATGATATGTAATCACCTCTTTCCAAGGGAACCTTGTACATGATGCCAAAGCAATGGTGACAGCAGGGTTGATATGTGCACCTGAAACATGCCCTACGGCGTAAACCATCACCATCACCGCCGCGCCCCACACGATCGCTATACCGTTCTTGTCGATGCTCACCATGATTTCGCCGCAGCCTGCAAACACCAAGAAGTACGTGGCGAGCAACTCTGCGAGCAACTGCACGAAAACTCGATTATAATTAATAAGGTTAATTAATAAAGAT
The DNA here is from genome assembly GCA_025506515.1 of Flaveria trinervia. Classification (NCBI taxonomy): domain Eukaryota; kingdom Viridiplantae; phylum Streptophyta; class Magnoliopsida; order Asterales; family Asteraceae; genus Flaveria; species Flaveria trinervia. The sequence continues at coordinate 77,657,787 of CM046452.1, forward strand.
GGTTTAAAGATGAAGTTAATTATGGAGTTAAAGATGGAACCTTTTGGGAAAACTGAGGAGTGATCAAAGGGGATGATGGTGGGGTGTCATCTTTTGCAATGCTTAAGGTGACTGAATGATGGTTATTGGCGGCTCCACCGCCCTCCGCAAGGCTCCGCCGCTCTCCACCGCCCTCCGCCACGGCTCCGCCGCTCTCCACCATGGCCATTTACCTCAGAAAACTTGCGTGTGTGAGAAAGAGAGTGAAAATGGAGATAGGGTTTGGGGGAAGAGGAAAGCACAGAACGTATTTATAGTAGTATTGGTGAACAGTGAGGTGATTAATATGATATGTCATGCATTGTCTACTAACAAATTATAATATTTTATATTGCGTATATGTATAAAGTATTACTTACTATAATTACTAAAAAATGTGGTGACTTATTATGATATAGTAAAGTATTAATTCATGTTCGTGTAATTCACAATGGACTTACGATATCATCGATGGCATCTCCTCCTCATGAGCTTGAAATTTCCAAAAACCCGAGGCGTTTAAGGTGTTCTTTTACAGCAAAAACTACAATGTAAAACAAGGTTTTAATGCATAATAGTGTAAAAGGGACCAAAATGAATCATATACGAGCCTTCTCAAATATATGCATGTTAATCATCTTAATTATTCTCATTTAGATATAAATCTTGGCAAAAAATTTATGTACGGTTTAAAATAATATTTAGCATAACATAAGTTGTCATTATAGCCTATAATTTATAGATAAGTTTAATGTGGAATCCAAATTAAATTTCAAATAATAAGAAGCATGTACACCCTTGTATTTATTGTTTTAAACAATCATATCTAGTGTGGTTAACTAACCACTTAATTTACTCTCTCACTAGGTGTGATATGTTTTAAGAGGGTTAAAGGTTTACTACAGTGGATCGTTAAGTGCTGAGTCACTAACGTTATTTGTGTTCGCGACCGTGGGTGGCACCCCACCCCCTCTCTCCGGTAATGGGTTTACCCGAATGACCGGGCTAAAAATTATTTGTTGACTATTAAAAAAAACTTATTTTACTCTCTCACGTGATATCTAATAAATTAGCAATATATACAATTATACAAATGGTATTCACGTTGTCCTTTCGATTCATTTCTTTTAATGACTTCTGCATCATTGTTGTGTATTTGGCATTATAACGTTTATATTGTATATACCTAGACATGGTAAAATATATACATATATATAAAAAGATCTCAGTTGTGTTTCATTTTAGAGTTGATTACACGTACAATGGTTTGTATGGTTTTTACAAACGTACATGTTTGAGTACTAAATAAAAGAGATATCCATTTGAGTACTAACCTATTAATATTGTAATGAGTGGGAATGTTAATGCTCGTTTGTCATCCTAATTTAAGAAAAAAGTTAACAAAAGTTATTAATATTCCAAACATGTAGTAACAATAACTTCTTGTTACTTCACCTAAACTATTAAACAACATCAACCATATATGTATATATATATATATTCTTGAGTTGGACTTCACCACCGACGAATCACAAATGAAGCTAGCTGGTTATGGGCCACATAGGTTATAAATTGTGTTGGTTAGAAGTCGCTAAACTCGCATGACTTTAGTTTACCAAAACCGACCTGCCAGCCTAGTGCCGACCGCGGGTTTAGACCTGTAATTTTGACTTTCTTGACTTCATGTTGGTCAATTACGTTGAAAAAACATACACACATCACGTCTACAATTCTAGCTTTTGGGTATTTAAAATAAGTTCAAAATGCCTTAAAAGCAAAGGCCTATTAGCTCAGTTGGTTAGAGCGTCGTGCTAATAACGCGAAGGTCGCAGGTTCGAGACCTGCATGGGCCATGGTAGTTTTTATTACTTTTTAAATTAACATGTTTATGAATTAAGTTTTAACTCATCCCTCATATGGTCATATTAAACAAAAAAACGCCCCCTGAGTTTCCATTAAATATGGCCAAGTCCCTGTAATTCATAAACGGTAGTGAGAGTTTTGAAGAAATTCTATTGTAGTTGGTGAAACTATGATTTGTTTCTTTACGAATTCGATTTTATAATGTTATTCAGTATTCTTTTATTATGTGTGATATACATATAAAACTATTGAGATTTATCATGTTTTTTCAAAGAGTGAAACTAGTAATCTTGAGATTTATCACATTTTTACAAAGAGTGAAATCAGTAATCTTGAGATTTTGATTTATGAGTGTAAACTTAATTTCTATTTATAGGGCACAACACGTGAACACTAACAAACGAGGCAAAAGGAACTATAGTTTGGCTGGTATAAGTAACATATAAATAAAACGCATATGTTTTGTTAGGGCTAGTAATTTCTGACCCGTGTATGACATGATTAAACTTGTTACATAAAAAGTATATTTTTTATTTATTTACATTTTTGAAAATAACTAAAATCGAAATTCTAGACTCTATTATTTTACATTTCTTGGTTCATAAAAATATATAAAAAAATTATAGATATAACATATAAGTAGTTAAACAAGTCTTTTGCATGTTTGATACGTGAGTTTTGTACGTCATCTCTAACCTGTTAAACATGATAAGATTTATTTTGCCAGAGCTAGTAAACGAGACACTATCTAACCTGCGTACAAGGGTTTGTTGAATTTTTTATATGCTATATAGTATATGGTTCTTGTGTTTTTATGTTTAACTTACACAGGGGTGGAATCAAGGTCAAGGAGATTTGTTGACCCTCTAGTCGCTAAAACTCACAAATATTTAATATGAAACCTAAGGTTTGTCTTTAAGAAAAACATAAGTTTAACTCTTTAGATTTAATCACCTGAGAAGTGACCTTATAATAATGGCGCGACCTATCACCGACCAAGAAGTTGTTTCTGACAGAAAAGCATGAGTTTAACTCTTACGTTTAGTTACCGAAGAAGAGACCTTATCATAATTCCTGGCCTATAACCAACCAAGAAGTTGGTTCTGTCACTAAACATACATATACACGACCCTCGGGTGACACTGATTCAACCAGGGGCGGACCCAACCATTGCGGTTGGGGTTCGCCCAACCCACGTGAATTTATTTTTCCTTTTAATAACGTATATGTTATATTTTCAACCGACCCTCAAGAAATTTTGATAACGACCCTCAAGAAATTTTGATAACGACCCCAAGAATTTTTACGACGACCCTATTGTATTTTTATAATCAATGACCCTAAAAATATAAATTAAAAGTTTTAAAAAAATTAAACCGATAAGTTATAACAAAAATAACTAATATTAACTTAAAATAAAATCATTTTAAACCATTAACCTTATTAGATTTAACATATCAAGTTATTACCCAATAAGTTAATATCTGAACCCCAAACCCAATTTTATTATCCAATTGCTCAATACCTACCATTAAATTAATATATGATAAAAGAAGACTTACAATTAAACTTTTAACTTACATTGATAATTTAAAAAAAAATACAATATTTTACAACTTGAATGGACTATCTACTCTTGTACAATTGATGGTTGTAACAAAAAAACATATTTCCTTCATGTTGGTTTACTGTTTATTGAATTTAGCTCTCGTATCACATGTCGCAACGTCAAATGTAGAAAGATGTTATTTCGGCAATGAAGTATGTGAAGTCCGATTTGCATAATAGGACTGGAGATGAGAATTTAAGTGATAATTGTTTTTGTTATATTGAAAAAGACTTACTTCAAAATATTTAACTACATGATGTAATTAATAGATTTCAAAATATAAACTCGTGAAAACAACTTTACTAATATTCTATTTATCTTACGTAATTTTAATGACTATTTAAGTACTTTTGTTATGTTATTTTGATATTTAACTTACTTTATCTTTTAATGTGACATTTGTCATTTTCGACTAACTTTGTATTTGTTATCCTGTATTGTAAACCCGACTTGTTTTGGTCTTCGGATCTTTGAATATTAATAAAATGATGGATTTTATGTTGTAATCGTGTTTCATACTTGTCGTGACGTGACCCACAGTTCGTTTCAGCAAAATCAGTTTTTTTACGTTTTCGGTTTGTTTAAGGTCCGGACTTCTATTTTAACCATCCAAACCAACCAAGACCTAACATATAACTATTCTAGAACCCTTCAAACATGTAGATACCTGGTCATAATTTATTTAAATTAAAATTTATTTTAAATAAAAGAATCAAAGTGCATCCTTTTACCCACCGGACAAACGCATTACCCATTTCCTCAAACCCTAATCTTTCTCTATAAATACCACTCATTCTCAACCATTTCACCTGCATATTTTCATCTTCTTCTCCCAAAATTTTTGATCTTGTAAGTTGTTCTAGCTAGTTTTGCTTAAGTTTGACTTTAAAAAGTCAACGGAACCGAATCTTGCATTTCAAATCATTTCGGGTATGTAATTTTGGTTATTTTCAGTTTTTCTAAGTTATTTTATATTCACAAAACCATTTTCATCTTTATTTAAGTCTTGTGGGCATTCAAACTCATATTTATGCATTTTAGACCCGTTTGGGTCGTTTTCGGAAAGTTTACTCGATTAACTTTCTTGTTTGAGTTTAGATCTGGAAGTTTTACCTTATTTTTAGTTCAATGGTTTTGGACATGTGGTAACCATCCTCGGGTTCATACCGAGTCAAAGACCGAACCAAACCGAACGCTGTTTAAGCACTTTAAATAACTTTTAAGTGACCATGTTACATCAAACACTTTAGATCTGAGTTTTTCTTGATATTTTAGTTATTATATGGTTGATATGGAGGTGTAGAACAAATCTTGGCTTGAACCCAAGTTTCGGGTAAAAACCGAGTAAAACCGAACACCCGTTTTAACGAGTTAGTCAATGTTCAAACCAACAAAAGTTCAACTTATCTTTTTAGTTATATTTTACTTTATATTACTCATATTACTTAAGATTTTGGAAGTGTTAGAACAAATTATTAGCTCAAACCAAGTTTCGGGTAAGAATAAACCCGAGTAAAAGTCGAACTTATCGTCTTAACAAGCTAGTCACCGTTCAAAATGCCAAAAGAAAAATCTTTCCTAATTTTTTTAATTTATGTTTTACTTTATGTTATTTGTATTAATAATATTATGGTATGACGGAACCAAACTTGGTTTATACTAAGATCGGGTTTAAGCGAATTCTTTATTAATTAAAGTCTAAAACTCGGGTTTAAGAGAGTGTAAGTCAGACCTTGATGCTTACATTAATGGGAGCGTGCATACTAGCACTAAACCAACTCCCATATGTAAAACTTAACAATGGTTGAGTAAAACTAAACATCAAGGACCGTTTTCTTGTAAAACTCATTTTATACTTACGTTATTTAAACACACTTTGTAAAATATAACTAAAACTCCCGAAAACCCAAGCCTATTTTTATGAAATTTTATATCATTATATTTCATCTTCAATACTCAATACTTACTCAAGATCTTTCAATCTAGGACACGCACGTTAAAACCGTCGGACTCGCTTACTTGAGGATTTTATTCAAAATTTATCCATCGTCATTTTATTCCATGCGAGTAATTTCATCCCCGTTTCTTCTCTATACTTTGGGGGTAGCAAGCATACTTACTCAACCAAAAAAATGATTTAACATCTAGATACTCAACCCACAACCTCTAGGTTATGTGTTGCTTAGAATAATTGTCCAATTGTATGTTATATACCTCATATGATTAATTGCTACATGTTATTGCTTTTGATCATTTAGCCTCATCCTCATCCTCAATAAGTATGATCATACGCTCCTCCTTGTAATATGGTAGTTTTATCAATTAGAAAGGAGCCTCATTTATTTACGATTGATATACCTCAATTGTCACTTTTATTTACGGCTTCACATATTTGAGTTGTGGATTTTTGCCTTATATTATATTTATAAAGTCATGGAATTGCTCACCAACATACATGTTGACAAAACATATTTTATGCAATGCTACAGGTTTGATTATCGGTTGATTGAAGATTTAAAGACGTTACTTTATTTTGGACCGTTAGGTTATTAGTTAAGAACTATTTATTTTCTTGTATTTGTAAGAACATGTTATGAAATGAATGAGTTGATTAAATATTGTCACTTTAATAGTGTCGTGTGCATTTGAACAATCTTAGTTGCGCCCCGACATGTTCCGCCGCTTTGGTCGGGGTGTGACAGATTGGTATGAGAGCCATGACTATAGCATAGGTGGTTAACGTAACGACCTATTATAGTTTATGCTTTAGGGTCCAAAACGTGTTGCCTATACGTGTTGCTATACGTGTTACCCTACTGATTGTTTATTTGCTCTTATTTACTTATTTATTTCATTTACCCTCATGTACACACACACACACCACACTTTTATAGAAATCCAAGGTATCCTTACCTTACCTTAAAAATAATTAATTAATTAATTAATCAAAAAAATCAAATTATGGATCTCAAAATTTGAGTTTGGGTCCCAAATTTTTCGATATTTCTCATCTCCTTAAAGCGTGACATTATAACGGGTTCGTACTAACTGGAAGAGGAAAATACCTAGATGTGAACCTTTGGCAAAATGATTCCGAGAATCAAAGGTGATTTACTTACCTGGAATGTTCAAGTCAAGGTGTTTGACCTTATAGGCCAAAGCGAATGCGCGTTATATAGGTTGCTAACTTTAAGCAGTCACCGTACCGTTCCGGTTACCTCCATTAATATTGTTGGATTGAAATATGAAAGCCACGGTGATACGTGGACTAGTGTTTTGATCCCTCCCTCGATTTCAATTTGTTTTGAGTTGAAACATGAAAGCCACGTTGATACGTGAACTAGTGGTCTTGACTTCTCATTTTATCCCATTTTATGATCTTGGTTGAAACATGAAAGATGTGTTGATTCGCGTAACGTTTCTACTCCCCGCATTACCTCATATTTCTTTAAGATTACTGTCGGGACAACAAGTCATGGTGATTCATGTATGTATTTCCCGTCTCAAATCTTAACGTTTCAAATTTCAAATATATATATATATATATATTATATATATATATATATATATTCATGTGTTAAAATGGTTTTTATAAGGTTCACAAAATATTTCACTACAATCTCATATTTACATTAATCACCATCATATTTGGACTAGCTACCCAAAATCTCATATTGTCTCACTTTTATTATTTTTAGAATGCCTCCTCTTCATCGTCAAGCTCGTCATGCACGTCGAACTCGTCGCCCCAAGAACTCCGACCTTAAGATAGCCGAATTGGTTACAACTCAAATGGTTGTTGTACTCCCCACCCTTGTTGCTCAAATTCAAGCTATCCAACCGCAACCTGTTGTTACTCAAGTCACACCCTCTCATGCTACATTTACTTATAAACAGTTTATGGGCGCCAATCCACCGAAATTTATGGGTGAGGAGTGTGCTACCACGCTCCTTCAATGGTTTGAACGTATGGAAAGTGTGTTCTTGCATTATGAATGTCCAGAGGCCAAGCGAACCACTTTCGCATCAAGTGTGTTCGAGCTAACCGCCCTAACGTGGTGGAATAGCATCATGAATGCCAAAGGAGCGGAAGTCGTTATGACTCTCCTTGGAATGAACTGAGGATATCATGCTCAAAAAAATTTTCCCCAAGCATGAAATTCAAAAATTGGAGGCCGAATTTTGGAATCTTAAACAAGATAGCGGTAACAACTCCACTTACTCAAACCGCTTCCACGAGCTTAGCCTTCTAGTGCCCCATTTGGTTACCCCACTCGAGAGGGCAATCGACAAATACGTTTCGGGTTTGCCAATGCAAATCCGAGATTCCGTCATGAGTAGCAAGCCACAAACGCTTAATGATGCAATCACTCTTGCCGCCGCCATCGGAGAACCATGTCAAAGCAGGGACCTTTATCCCGAAAGGATTCGAAGAAACCAAATGTCAAGGCCATCACCGATCCATCTCCAAGCTCCAAAGTTGAAGCCCAACCCCAATCCATCAATTACTCCAACTCATCTCACCACTCTAAAAATAAGCATAAACCGAACCATCGAAACTTTGCTGTCACTCATCAACTCAACCCCAATCTCAATCTCAAGCTGCCCAAAATCGAAAACTTTACACCGTCCCCATCCCTTGTGCAACACTTGTCAACGCCACCACCCATCTTACTCCGCTTGTCGCCATGCTCAAATTGCAATCGTTACGGCCACCTTAGCAATGTGTGTCGTGAAGCCTCCCGTGGACACCACTCTACGAAGGTTTGTTCCGCATAATCCTCAAAACCGACCCATGCCTTTTGCTCAAACTCCTCCTCAACGAGAGCTTGTTTCAATTGTGGAGACCCAAATCATTTCCGCAATGCTTGTCCCCGACTCACTTTTGCAAATCAAGCCCAAATCATGCCTGCACCATACTACACAACTCAAGCCTACCAATTGCAAACTTACCAACCTCAAGTCCCACAACTCATGGCTTCTCCGGTTCAACCGCTACAATCAATTCAAGCTCCTCCTCCCCCGCCTTCGCAAGCTCCACAAGTCACCCATGGCAACAGGGCGTGCTTTTATGATGAATGTCAACCAAGTCCAAGTTGCCAACGATGTGGTGAACGGTACGTTTTTATTAATGAGCATTTTGCTTCAGTTTATTCGATACCGGAGCTGATAGGAGTTTATTTCATTTAAATTTGAATCAACCTTGTCGTACCCCGTACTAAAATTCTCGACCTTTTTCTGTCGAAGTCGCCAATGGTAGCTCAATCACTATCGATTCGGTTATCCGCGATTGCATACTCACTCTTTGTAAGCGTAAATTCTCAATTGACCTCACTCCGATGCAAATGGGAAGTTTCGACATCATAGTAGGCATGGATTGGTTAGCCTTGCATCGTGCCGAGATTGTTTGCTATGATAAGTTTATTCGAATTCCACTCGCCAATGGTAAAACTCTCAAAATCTTCGGCAAAACTTCTCCCAAAAAGCTCAACCTCATGTCGTGTTCTCAATCTCAAAAGTACGTACGCCAAAAGTACGTTCCGTTCCTAGTTCAAGCGGTGGCAAAAGACCCCGGACAAAGGAAAATTCAAGACATTCACGTTGTTTGTGATTTTCCTTATGTTTTCCCGACGACGTCTCCGGTCTTCCACCCATCCGTCCCGTCAAATTTCGAATCGATCTTGTCCCCGGAGCAACACCCGTAGCTAAGGCTCCCTATCGTTTAGCTCCTTCTGAAATGCAAGAACTGTCAAACCAACTCCAAGAACTCTCAGATAAGGGTTTATCCGTCCAAGCTCATCTCCTTGGGGTGCACTCGTTCTCTTCGTGAAATAGAAAGATGGCTCGTTTCGCATGTGTATCGACTACCGTGAGCTTGATAAACTCACCATAAAAAATCGTTACCCTTTGCCTCGAATCGACGACCTCTTTGATCAACTCCAAGGTGCAACTTGCTTCTCCAAAATCGATCTTCGATCAGGTTATCATCAATTGCGTGTTCACGAAGATAACATTCCCAAAACTGCTTTTCGTACGCGGTATGAACATTACGAGTTCATGGTTATGCCATTTGGATTAACCAATGCACCCGCAGTATTCATGGACCTCTTGAACCGCGTTTGCAAACCATTTTTGGATAAATTCGTAATTGTATTTATTGACGACATCCTCATATTTTCTAAATCCGAAGCCGAGCATGAGCATCATTTACGTTCCATGCTCGATCTCCTAAGAAAAGAACAACTTTATGCCAAATTTTCGAAATGTGAATTTTGGCTAAAAGAAGTTCAATTTTTGGATCACATCGTTAACGATAAAGGTATTCATGTTGATCCCGCTAAAATTGAGGCCGTAAAAGATTGGAAGACTCCATCCACACCTACCGAAGTTCGATCCTTCCTTGGTTTGGCCGGGTATTATCGGCGTTTTATTCTAAAGATCTCCAAAATCGCGCTACCCCTCACCGCATTAACTCATAAGGGAAAATCTTATGAATGGGGACCAAAACAAGAAGAAGCTTTTCAAACTCTTAAGCATATGCTTTGCAATGCTCCTGTCTTAGCCCTCCCTGAAGGAAACGATGATTTTGTGGTATTTTGTGATGCATCCAACCAAGGTCTCGGTTGCGTTCTCATGCAACGAGGTCAATTTATCGCTTATGCCTCAAGACAACTCAAAGTTCACGAGAAAAATTACACAACTCATGATCTCGAACTTGGTGCCGTCGTTTTCGCTTTAAAAATCTGGAGACACTATCTTTATGGTACAAAATGTGTAGTATTCACCGATCATAAAAGTCTTCAACACATTTTCGACCAAAAAGATCTGAACATGAGACAACGACGATGGGCCGAATTACTTAGTGACTATGATTGCGAAATTCGCTACCATCCCGATAAAGCGAATGTCGTGGCCGATGCCCTTAGTCGAAAAGTTAATGTTAAATCTATTTTGCTCCATAGCATTATCATCCAAACTGATCTTCAAAACCGCATCTATCGAGCCCAGTGCACCTCCGTTGATGAAGGTAACATGTACGAAGAAATGTCATGTGGAGCCAAACTTCAACTTGAAACTAAACCCGATGGCTTACTTACTTTCTTAATCGTTTATGGGTTCCCGATCGTGACGAACTTCGTACTTTCATTCTTGACGAGGCTCATAAGTCAGCATTATTCTGTGCATCCCGGTGCGGATAAAATGTACTTCGATCTCCATCCCATTATTGTTGGCCCGGTATGAAAAAGGATGTGGCACTTACGTTTCAAAATGTCTTACATGCTCAAAGGTTAAAGCCGACCATCAAAGACCTTTCGGTTTACTCGAGCAATCCTCGATTCCTGTTTGGAAATGGGAAGACATTGCCATGGATTTCATCACTAAGCTCCCAAATACCGGAAACCAAAATGATAGTATTTGGGTAATCATCGATCGATTGACCAAATCGGCTCACTTCATTCCGATCCGAGAAAAGTATTCCGTGGAACAACTAACTCAAATCTATGTCCGAGAAATCGTGTGCCGCCATGGTATACCAATGACCATTATCTCCGATCGTGATGCTCGTTTCACGTCTCGTTTTTGGAAATCGCTTCAAAATGCTCTAGGTACTCGCCTTGACCTTAGTACCGCTTACCACCTCAAACCGATGGCCAATCCGAGCGTACAATCTAAACCCTCGAGGATATGCTTCAATCATGCGTACTAGACTTTGGTGGAAATTGGACTCTCATATTCCGCTTATTGAGTTCTCCACAACAATAGTTTCCATTCTAGCATTGGTATGGCTCCGTTTGAAGCTCTCTATGGTCGCAAGTGTCGTTCTCCGATTTGTTGGAACGAGATTGGTGAAACTCAAATCACCGGTCCTGAGATGGTTCAAGACATTACCGATCGTATCGATCAAATCCGCAAGAATCTACTCGCCGCTAGAAGCCGTCAAAAGAGTTATGCGATAAACGACGAAAGCCTCTAGAATTTCACGTCGACGACCTTGTCCTCCTCAAAGTATCTCCTTGGAAGGGGGTAGTCCATTTTGGAAAGAAAGGAAAACTAGCTCCTCGTTTCGTAGGCCCATTCAAGATCCTTGAAAGGATTGGAAAAGTGGCTTATAGACTCGATTTACCAAAAGAACTTTCTGGTGTTCATCTTACCTTTCATGTCTCAAATCTTAAGAAATGCTTACCTGAGGGTAATCTCCACATACCACTCGATAAAGTACATATCGTTGAGACAATGCAACTTGTTGAAAGACCCGTAGAAATTATGGATCGCAACGAGAAACAAACCAAACGAAGCCATATTCGGTTAGTGAAAGTTCGTTGGGAATCAAGAGTGGTGCCGAATTTACTTGGGAAAGAGAAGACGTCATGAAGGAAAAGTACCCGCATCTCTTCATCGTAGCTTCTTCCTAATTTCGGGACGAAATTTCCAAAAGTAGGAATATTGTGACATTCGTCATTTTCGACTAGCTTTGTATTTGTTATCCTGTATTGTAAACCCGAATCGTTTTGGTCTTCGGATCTTTGAATATTAATAAAATGATGGATTTTATGTTGTAATCATGTTTCATACTTGTCGTGGCGTGACCCACAGTTCGTTTCAGCAAAATCAGTTTTTTAACGTTTTCGGTTCGTTTAAGGTCCGGACTTGTATTTTAACCATCCAAACCAACCAAGACCTAACCCATAACTATTCTAGAACCTTCAAAAATGTAGACACCTGGTCATAATTTATTTAAATTAAAATTTATTTTAAATAAAAGAATCAAAGTGCACCCTTTTACCACCGGACAAACGCATTACCCATTTCTCAAACCCTAATCTTCCCTATAAATACCACTCATTCTCAACATTTCACCTGCACATTTTCATCTTCTTCTCCCAAAAGTTTTGATCTTGTAAGTTGTTCTAGCTAGTTTTGCTTAAGTTTGACTTTAAAAAGTCAACGGAACCGAATCTTGCATTTCAAATCATTTCGGGTATGTAATTTTGGTTATTTTCAGTTTTTCTAAGTTATTTTATGTTCACAAAACCATTTTCATCTTTATTTAAGTCTTGTGGCATTCAAACTCATATTTATGCATTTTAGACCCGTTTGGGTCGTTTTCGGGAAGTTTACTCGATTAACTTTCTTGTTTGAGTTTAGATCTGGAAGTTTTACCTTATTTTTAGTTTAATGGTTTTGGACATGTGGTAACCATCCTCGGGTTCATACCGAGTCAAAGACCGAACCAAACCGAACGCTCGTTTAAGCACTTTAAATAACTTTTAAGTGACCATGTTACATCAAACACTTTAGATCTGAGTTTTTCTTGATATTTTAGTTATTATATGGTTGACATGGAGGTGTAGAACAAATCTTGGCTTGAACCCAAGTTTCAGGTAAAAACCGAGTAAAACCGAACACCCGTTTTAACGAGTTAGTCAATGTTCAAACCAACAAAAGATCAAATTATCTTTTAGTTATGTTTTACTTTATATTACTCATATTACTTAAGATTTTGGAAGTGTTAGAACAAATATTAGCTCAAACCAAGTTTCGGGTAAGAATAAACCGGGTAAAAGTCGAACTTATCGTCTTAACGAGCTAGTCACCGTTCAAAACGCCAAATAAAAAATCTTTCCTAATTTTTTTAATTTATGTTTCACTTTATGTTATTTGTATTAATAATATTATGGTATGACGGAACCAAACTTGGTTTTATACTAGATCGGGTTTAAGCGAATTTCTTTATTAATTAAAGTCTAAAACTCGGGTTTAAGAGAGTGTAAGTCAGACCTTGATGCTTACATTAATGGGATCGTGCATACTAGCACTAAACCAACTCCCATATGTAAAACTTAACAATGGTTGAGTAAAACTAAACATCAAGGACCCGTTTTCTTGTAAAACTCATTTTATACTTACGTTATTTAAACACACTTTGTAAAATATAACTAAAACTCCCGAAAACCCAAGCCTTATTTTTATGAAATTTTATATCATTTATATTTCATCTTCAATACTCAATACTTACTCAAGATCTTTCAATCTAGGACACGCACGTTAAAACCGTCAGACTCGCTTACTTGAGGATTTTATTCAAAATTTATTCATCGTCATTTTATTCCATGCGAGTAATTTCATCCCCGTTTTCTCTTCTATACTTTGGGGGTAGCAAGCATACTTACTCAACCAAAAAAATGATTTAACATCTAGATACTCAACCCACAACCTCTAGGTTATGTGTTGCTTAGAATAATTGTCCAATTGTATGTTATATACCTCATATGATTAATTGCTACATGTTTATTGCTTTTGATCATTTAGCCTCATCCTCATCCTCAATAAGTTTGATCATACGCTCCTCCTTGTAATATGATAGTTTTATCAATTAGAAAGGAGCCTCATTTATTTATGATTGATATACCTCAATTGTCACTTTTATTTACGGCTTCACATATTTGAGTTGTGGATTTTTGCTTTATATTATATTTATAAAGTCATGGAATTGCTCACCAACATACATGTTGACAAAACATATTTTATGCAATGCTACAGGTTTGATTATTGGTTGATTGAAGATTTAAAGACGTTACTTTATTTTGGACCGTTAGGTTATTAGTTAAGAACTATTTATTTTCTTGTATTTGTAAAAACATGTTATGAAATGAATGAGTTGATTAAATATTATCACTGTAATAGTGTCGTGTGCATTTGAACAATCTTAGTTGTGCCCTGGCATGTTCCGCCGCTTTGGTCGAGGCGTGACATTTAATGTGTAACCCGACCCGACTTAACCAAAAACAACCCAACTTGAATCATACCGAAAGAATATATTTTTTACTATACCTAATGGACTCCAAAGAAATAAGCCAACCCCCGTAAAAAAAATTCTAGATCCGCCACTAGATTCAACGTGGATTTTCTATAATTGACATCAGTAAAAGAAATCTTGGGTTTGTCATCGACCGTGGAACCTGACCTCACCATAAACTTTTTACCATTTCCTTAAGTTGTGTTTTGGCTCTCTGTATTATGTGGTTTTACTGTCGGACAAAAGACATAACATTACTCTATAATAAAATAGCATAGGAAATGAATAGTATAGTTTTGAGTTTTTAGAATTTAATCATAATAGTTTTATGTGGTTTCACTTTTAGTGCAATAATTTTTAGTTATTTAACTTTAGCCACTAATGTTTAGTATCTTAGAGTTTGGCTACTATAATTAATTTCCATGAGAAATTGATAATATAGTTTTGAGTATTTAGATTTTAACCATAATAATTCTAAGTAGTTTCACGTTTAGCAAAAATTTATAGTTATTTAACTTTGGCCACTAAAGTTTAGTATCTTAAAGTTTGGTTACAAAATTGTTTAAAATAAAGTTATATTTTTTTAGTTTGACCACTAAAACTAGTACTTTGAGTTTCTTTACCAAACTTCAATTTTTGGTTTGACGAGATAGATAGATGACAACCAAAGCAACACATCATTCGTGTGGAAAAATTGATCGAACTCCCGTCACATTGGGCATTACTTTAACTACTAAAGTTTAGGATCTTAGTGTTTGACCACTTAATTATTTATAGTAAAGTTCTTTTTTAAGTTTGGCTACTAAAGTTTAGTGTTTCTAAGTTTCGCAAACTTGGATTTTATGGTTTTCAACAAGCCGGACATATAACGATCAAAGTAACACAACATTGTATGTGGAAAATTTGACTAGACTCCGCCGTGTAGCACAATGATAACAATAGTCGTTGCAACGTGTTTGGCATCTGCGTTATGATATTCGGCATATGACGAAAGTTCCCGTGCAACGGGAGAGGTCAAACAAATAAATATACGGTATTTGGTGTGTCAAAAGATATACCTTCTGGGAATATAAATAAATAAATTAGAAAAATAAAAAGAATTCTTGAATTAACAGATACAGAAGAGTCACACATGAACTATCACCTATAATTTACTATAAATTTCTCTCCTTTTCTGGAGAAGAAAAACAATTTTACGGAAGAAATTCAGCAGATTCCACCACATACTTCTTCATCTGCAATAAAAGAAAACAAATCATTCCAGATTCATGACATAAACAAGAAAATTATAATTTGATGTTTTCAATAGAAACTGGAGATGGCAACTTCAACTCGTAGTGAATCAGTTGAATTCGGGTTATGCTTTATTTCAAATGGGTAAAACAATAAAAGATTAAATTAAAAAGAAAACCAGTCAAATGGACCAAAAATGCCCCCAAAAAGTTTCTTTAATGCTTGTAACATCCTATATCATTTTATCAAAGAAAAAAAACCATTTGAAATAACAGAAAACTAATAACTATATTTGAACACTAATTATTTACGAGTTATTCGGGTTCAAATAATCCAATTTTGGTGGTTGCAACTCGTAAAGTAGACCCGAACCCATTTTCAATTGTTACCCAACCAGCCTGACCTACTTAATTTGCCACCTCTTTGAGAAGCAATGTTGTAATAGTTACCTAGTGCTAGGGTTCCCAAGGGTGAGCTCAAGATCATCAGAAACACATTCTTCATGTATCCTCTCACCTTCCCATGGCTTCACTAGCCCTTTCATATTACTACCAAAAGCAAACTCAGATGAAATTGCATCAGACATAGGAACATCTGCTGTCTGGTCAAACCCAGCAGTGATAGCAGGCGAGCACGTCCCACTTTGCCCTGGGGTCCACATACGTGAGCCTGTAGCCGAAAGTGCTTCCTTGAAACCAAACGGGTTTGACGCAACAAGACTAAAGGTGGTGATGATGGTCCTTCTTGGGGTGTTTGGACCCCAGATACCCATCCTGAATCGGTTGGTGTTTGATGGCCAGGACTTTGAGGAGTTGATGAAGGTAAGAAAGGGTAGTGCTGTGCGGCCCAGGCGGGATCCATGTCATTCATTCTAGGTGTCTGACAAGTAGGTGAACTTAATGGAGGAGTGACCGGAGCACTTATTGAACCACCAGGTATGTAAAGATGATTAGGAAAATTGGATGAAGGAGACGAACCAGATGAAAGATTTTTCAGCCAAGGTATAAGAGAATTCGGATCAGGGTTGCCGTTAGCAGCATATAGAGACGAGATGGAGCTTGGAAAAGATGATGAACTCGGGTTCAAACTGTAGGAAGTATTTGGACTGGCTGATGCCGATCCACCAGTAGCCTCCACACGTGTAACAGGTTTACAACCCTACACATGTACAAAGATTAAAATTGTTAAGCTATAAAAAATAAAATCATATCTATTAGTTAGGCATTCCCACACTCAGGCAGTGGCAATTTTTTGTTTAAATGTTGATCTGATTGTTTCAGAATACTGAACACAATCATATAAACCAATTGGAATTCCACCCAAAACCTATAGTAGTCACATGGTACGTAGCATCTCTTACAATGTAACAATATAGTTTATATATATGAGTAGCATGCTCAATTTATAACTTGCTCTTACATGATTAAAGATTACCACAAATAAGTACAGAGTAATGCCACTTTAGTGAAGAACAATATGGTAACTTCAAACTTCTATAGGATATTGAAAATTTTAGTTCTCTTTCATCTAAGGCATATTTGCAGTCACCACTAAAGGTAAAATCATAGCTTCAGTCAATATTAAGAGGAAACATTTGGTCGCTCATATCAACCACTATAGCCCACTTTGCTCACTACAAGCTTGCAACTTTGTTTTTGTTACTCTGAGAATGGATATATATCTTGAAAATTCTCCTGACCAAGCACGCTTAAGTCTTAACAGTGAAGTTCTTCTAACCAATGCCCCCAAAACGTGATGATTGTATTATTTTTTTGACAAGATATTCATGATGACCTTATCTGTTAGAGAGTCTTACCTAAGGTGTCACAACCACCCTCGCTAACCCATTGTTCTTATTAATGAGGTCCACCCCCATCATCCTAAAGAGAACATGAGTGCTTTAATATCATTTGTAACAACCTACCCAAACCAACATGACACGTCACACTCATAGAAATCAAAGGCAAATAAATCTAGTAATAAATAAACCATAAACTTTCTATAGTACTTAAATGTTGTAATATTTACTTCAACAAACTCTAATGCTAACTGGATCTTCATCTTCCATGTTCATTTCTGCTTGAATGCGCGCTCTTTATGGTTTCCTTAGCCATGATCACTTGTCATGGAGAAAGAAATGCTTACTACCCATAACATCCATGATCCAACAAACACATACACAAAAGACAAATGTACAACTTTAAAAACAGTGAAGTTCAACTGTTCAAGTACAAAGTTCAACAAAGGTGGACCATTTGATCAGTAAATGTCCTTTAAAAACCACATTTTTTAAAGAGACTCCATTGCTGAAAGTGATAGAACGGTTCCTAGACCAATTTTTTCAAGATTTTGAATTTAGGAACAATGTAAGGCTCAATTTTCTTGATGGTAGATATAAAGAAACCGTCGTGTAGCGTGCACATCCACGCGAATACTGGAAGATTTACGATAAGTGTATGCTCAAAGAGGACACGAATAATTATTTTACGAGAAGAACGAAAAGTTAGTCTCCATCGTTGACGACCAGAGAGAGAGAGAGAGGGAGCACTGAAAGAGATGTGAAAACAGATCATCTGTGTGGTACTGCATCATGATAACATGCGCCATATGCTCAGCAATCACGTTACCATGTCTCCCGTAACGACAAATCTCAGATCCACAAACGACCTCGTGACCGAAGACTAGTCAAATCTCATCGTCACCGTCGGTAACAGATAGCTGCACAATTTTCAGCTTAATTGACTCCAACCTGAACAAAATTTCACCCCTAGAATCACCAATCGATTGAAATCAAACACCAGAGCTAAAAAATCTAATCACCTCATCAGATCGACCACAAACCTAGAAATTAAAAGCCAGAAGTAAGATCAAACAACCGGTTTCCAGTTTCCACATCCTAAAGCACGCAAATCGAGTTTATATCAAGCACTCGATCACAAATCTCATGATCACAAATCTGAATGACAAATTCAAACTGAAACACTAGAATTCGAGGATTAAAGAAGCAATCTAACGGTAGGGAGAGAAAGAAACAACAAGTAGGAGGTAGATTCGAAATTACCTTACGATAAGTGGTTCCATCTTCTTCAACGATCCAACCAGCCTCGTTACAAAGGGCTTTCAAGACCTCGTTGTTGTCGCAGTGCTTGGGGAGCTTGTAGTTCCCATAAACTCGAAGTCCGGCGAATATCTTAGCGGCGATTGCACGGCGCCGCCTCTCTCTACGCTTGTTGTTCTCTCGCTCCTTCCAAGTCGGCAACCGTGTCCCCGACGTCATATATATAAATAATGATGATAATAATGGTTCTCCGGCGAATATGATGACGAACGATGAATCAGCAACGAAGGTGGGGATGATCGGAGTTGATGATCGGAAAAGTGGGATTCGCCGGCGCCGGCGAGTGGAAGTGGTTGTGGGAGAATAACAGAGGAAAGGGGGATGTAGTTATAGTTATAATTATAGGATTTTGGGTGGGATTGATTGCCCCTCTAGTTGGGGGGAATTACGGGGGTGCCACTGGTGGGTTAAACTAAGGTTGGAGTTTTGGAAACACGTGAGGTGCACGTGGTACGGTGGATGCGTTTGACGGGCGAGGGAGGGTTTTTTAGGAAACTGGTGAAGGTGAGCCTACGTGTTTTCAGATAACTCTAAATTAAAAAAAAAAAAAAAAAGTTGAAACGTTAATAAAAATAAATATTCCGTAACAGTATGTTCAGGGCCGGGTATAAGTAAGTTATGTGAAGCAGATTGTTTGGGGTTCCGTTTTTACAGGTCCCAAATCATTTGGGTCATTCTATTATTTACGTCTAACATCAGCTCACATGTTGAGCAATCGGTAAAACAAAGTCTAGTGGGCAGCAAACTAAGGTCAAACAAGAGAGTCAGTAATTGAAGAGTCAATCAATCAAAGCGGCAAGTCTGTCTCGATTGTAAATTTCCGATCAAGATTCTCGATTGGAACAACCATGGTTTGGGTTTTGTTGAAATCGAGTTCTCTCGAGACTCGAATAAGTCGATTGGAACAGCCACACGATTAAAGTTCGTGAAAGATCATAAACGTTTTTGTATCGATTCTGAAACTTTTAGAATTATAGTTAGATTTTGTCTGAAAAAATATATTAAAGTAATAAAACACCCTATGTGCAGTTGTTTTATGAACATGTTGCTGCCTATTTTGAATGTTTGATTTTGTATAACAATCATGACTTAATTTGAGCTGTGCTTATTTTAATTTTTCCGTCTTCTTGTATTTCTTTATTTAAATAACTTATTGATATTAAGTTGTATAGGCAACGACAATTTGACAAATGGGGTTTAGCTTGATGGATTTTTCTTATATTTGGGAACAACAAGCTTTTAATCAACCTTTGGTTCAAATTCATGCTTTTGTTCAAATTAATCTATGAAACAGAGAGCTGGATTTTAGCATTTTCTTGATTATGGGCATTGTTATTTATCATGGTTTTGCGTTTGTACGTTGATTTTAACTTTTAGGTTTTGCGTTTGTACGTTGATTTCAACTTTTATGTTTTTTCTGTTGATTTCGGTTTACAACTTCTGTTATATGTTCTGTTACAGTTTCTAGGTGTAAGGTAGATTGAGTCTTGATTAGTTAGCTAAGCTGATTTTCCATGAGACTTAATTAATCATGTAAATTGGGACTTGATGAAACTTGATTAATTAGTTGCTGTATAATACAAGTTCCTTGTAATCTTGTATGAGTTGGTTCTTAGTAATCTTCATTGCAAATAGAAATTGAAGTGCACATGGTTCAAAATGGTTGAGCCAAACTTTATAACAATAAAATTTGTAAGGCCCAAAAACTTTGTTTCGCGCAGGGCCTCTAAAATAATTAAGTCGACCCTAGGCATGTTTAATACTTCGTAAGATAGTATGTTACAAATATTATTAGAGAATAATTATAGTAAAGGAGAAAGTTAATATAAGATGGTCGATTAGTAAAATAGCTTATGCATTCCAAATTGAAATCAAAAATACGAAACACGTTGTTCAAAAAGGGAAAAATAATGAAACTAGCTATACCTTAATTGATTAGGAAAAATGTTCCTAGATATTTACTCTGTTAAAACCAACGACTAACTCGACTTATATACACTTCTACAAACACATTATGAGGTTTTCACAATTATAAAATTAGAATATGCTCCATATTGAACGGTCCCATAACATATCAATGTGATGATTGATTATACTTGTAAGGCATAAGTAGGTTGTCAATTAATCCTTGACTTAAAGCACACGCGTTTATAATTTAGCTTGTGTTGATTTGACTTAAGATACTTAAATTGTATTAACTTTCGAGTTGAGTCCCGGATGATAATAGTTCAATAGAAAAAAAAAGAGAAAAAAAAGTCTCTAGAATTGTTTGTACATAGTTTGCAATTGCTTTTTTAGACTCATATAACGTG
Source organism: Flaveria trinervia (assembly GCA_025506515.1). NCBI lineage: Eukaryota > Viridiplantae > Streptophyta > Magnoliopsida > Asterales > Asteraceae > Flaveria > Flaveria trinervia. The sequence continues at coordinate 77,678,738 of CM046452.1, forward strand.
CATTATTGTTTTCAGACTCACATAATAAACAAATAAATTATCAAAATATAAGAAGCCGGCATAAGTTATACAAAAACATAATTTCAACTCAAACAAAATTTTACAAATCAAACAAGCTCAACTCATAATGTTATGACCTCGACCCTTACTTAATATCAGCTTAACTCAAATCACTAGATCACTTCTAACAAAAAAATTTTTGTTATAAGCCATATGTTTATTTATATTTATTAGTGCATTTACAATAAGTTTGGTAAAATCTCCCTTATTCTTATAATATAATATAAATTTAGAAAAAACATTCACATCCTGTTTTTTATCTTTATATCATATATTTTTAAGAAAAACTAAAAAAGAATTCTTATAAATAAAGAAAACTAAAGTAAATCCAGATAATTTTAAGAATAAGAAATAAGATGTGTTGAGTCTTAAAAATGAGAGATAAATTATAAAGTAATAATTTATAATTAAATTACAAAAATAAAAATAAAAGTAAAAATAAAAATAAACCCACTATTTAGAACTTCTGTATTTTATGAAATATGAATCATAAAGTAATATTATATGATAGAGAAAATGAGAGATAAATTTATAAAGTAATATTATATGATAGAGAAAACTAGAAAGGGTATAAATGTAATAAAGCATAAAACCCTCTGGATGAAGGGCGTGGGGACAGAATAAGATCATCCACCCACGTGACAATGGAGATTAAGACAATAACATGCACGTGCATTGCAATTGTGATAACGCGTTTACTTCATTTTTTCAATCCATTTTTATTAGATTTGTAATGTCATGATTTGATGTTGTTCTAATTTATTTTTGAAATTTATATACACATATATTAATTATATACGTCCTTTTTATTTAATTAGAGGTTATTGAATTTTAATAATCTCAACTTTCATTTTTTAATCGGATTTAATTTAAATTCAAAAGATATTTATAGTCATTTATAACTTTAAACTTATTTTCTTACAATGATCTAATACTAATCAAGAGTTAACCATTGTTAGTTTTTATGATGAAATGAGGCTAACTTGAAGCTACTTTTTTTACTCCAGCACCGTCTAGTCTCAATTAGGTCTGTTTTACATTGTCTAGTCTTCATCATCACTTGGAATCTACCTTCAACGAGTTCGTTGGTTCAAATCAAGAGGTAGAGATTGATGGGCTTTTTGGTGCAAACGTTTCAAATTGACGGACCTAATTATAGATTTCAACTTTCTGTTTAGTGTTTAGGCCACAACAACGGTCCACGTCATCAAAAAACTAGCGGGGTTAACTCTTGGTTAGTAATGGATCGATAGAGGAAAATAAACTCAAAATTGAGAGTATGTATAAACATTTACTGAGTTAGGATGATACCAACCAATAAATAAATAAAGGTTATTAAAATAAAAAACCCTTAAATTAGACATGAGAATATGTCGAAGAAACACAAAATCACAATATACACTTATATACAATGTTTTATATATATATATATGATGATTAGATAATGGTATGATTTCTCACTCTTATTTTGATTGTATTATATAATGTATTATATAATTGTGACAACCATATACTGCATCTGTACATGATCTTAATTTTATCCGAGAAAAAAGTTGGCCGGTTAGGTAACAAAATATTATCACATAAAGCATGTACAAATATATTATATCAGGCTCTTAGTTATCATAATATTTATCATGTTTTACTTCTGAAATGACTGCTACACACACACATATACACTTTCAAGTGGGATGAATATGCTGTCTATATATAGTTTTTTTATGAAAATTAAACACCGAATGCCGATGTAGGGTGCGATATGAATCACCCATTTGGCATAACGTAAAGAGACCAAATAATTATGGGACAAATCATGTGCCATGTTATAATTAATATGATTTTTTTTTTTAGTTTTTTATATAACTTTGCTGAAGTTAATACATTAGCTGGTGACATATCTTTTCAAATCGTTTTTTTGTGATGATTTTATAATTTGTTTCAAATTGCTACTCGGAAATTATAATATCTTGTGTTAAAGTTTGAGCGATTTGTTTTTGTTTGCAGTATACTTCAAGAATTATCGTTTCTAAATTAGGGTCATAAAACGAACCGTTAATTAGTTTAGTTAGTCGAAAAGAAAATAATTAGATGGAAAATCAATTAAACTAACATGAATGGAATTTTGTTTCTGTATAATTAAATGTACAAGCAGAAACAAGATTTGTACTCGTTCATTTACGTTGGTAAAAACATACGTTCTTTATGTGTGTTTGTTTGTGTATTATAGTAAAAAAATATAATTATAATAACTTTATTATACATATTTTTAAGTTATTATAATATATCATACTAGCTTTAGTAAACCCGTATATTACACGGGTTGAATAAATAAATTATTAATATAATAAATTTATTAATTATAAAATAATATTTTAAGATATGATATAACTTAATTACGTATGAGAAATGACTATAAATAATAAAACAATGATATCAATTTTTTAAAATATATTTTTATTTTTTAAATAAATATTTTGTTTTAAACAAACCGCTTTTAAAATACTTTTTTTTTAAAACTTCTTATTACAGCTCCCAAATTTGCTTAATTTTGTTTTAAAAATTTGACTTTTTAAAAGTATTAATTTCTTTAGAAATAAACTTAATAAATAGATTTATTTCTTAATTTATTAACTATTAAAAAGTATTAATATAGTGTTATTAGTAATTAAGTTAATTATTTAATAGGAGAGAATGACGGAAAAGTTTTGGTAAGAAAAATTGTGTTGATGACATGTGGCATTTTCATCTACTCTTTTATTAGAGTAAGAAGATTTATAAAATAGCTTTTCAGTTTCTTATGGATGTTTGTTTCATTTCTTTTTATTTATCAATATAATAAAAGAACACAAGAAAAAGAGTTTCTTAACCAAGGAATCCCTTGTTTTTCTAAGTTGAATGAACAAATACAAACCACCCTCCATTTATACCATTTCAATAATTACCTATTTATCCCTGTAACGCAAATAAGCGAAATTTGTTTACATCATCGGTATTTTCTTTACTGGCGAACATACGCATATTTTATTTTAGACATACTTTACTTTTAAAATCATCTCAATTTTGTCCCGTAGTGTAGGATTCAAAGAACAAGCGTTGTTAGAGATTGTATCATTAAACTTTTAAGTTATAACTTTTAAGTGTCCAATGGGCCTATTTTCAACAAAACATGTTCCGCAAATGACAAACGTACTCTACTATAGGACCTCAAGGCTTTTGTTTCAAATGAGCTTCGAGCTTTTTAATCTCAGCCCATGGTCCAAAACTTGGGCCAAAGCCCTAGAGTTTATGGCCCAATTTTGGTTAACAGCAAGTCAGCAACGGTGCAACCTACACGCTGAACAGTATTTCATGCCAGAGGTGTATAAAACGGATTGAAAACCGGTTTGGGTTAGGTCAACAAAAGTCAAAACCGGTCTTGTAAAGAATTGGTTCGGGTTGAAACCTGTTTCGGCGAGGATAATGGTCAGGTTTAAATCGAGTTTGAAACTAGTTGCGTTCGGAATTTACCGGGTTGACACTAGTATGGGTCGGGTCGGTACCGGTTTGGAACGAAATCGGTGGGTAATCGGGTCGTTTCAGGTCTGGTTTGCCGGTTTTGATTTTCAAACCGGTTTTTCTCCATCTCTATTTCAAGCCAAGAAGTTTTAGACATGACAAAGTGAAATAGAAAGCGTGTTTTGGATCACCATTTGAATGTTTTATGATATAAGGTTAGAGTTTAATGGAGTAATCAAAACTTTAATTTAAGCTTTGATGTTAGAATAGAAACATTTATTAACATATTTTTCAACTGTTGTATCAGTGACTTTTAACTCATATAAGACTACGTAGGATACTTACGAAGTTACGAATGGAAAATAAATCCGTGGGAGGGTTAGTAAGTAGGGGTGTAATTCCCGACTATAACCCGAACCCAACATGAAGAACAACATGTTTTGGGTTTGGAAATACAACTCATTTAGAAAACAGGTCAGGTTCGGGTTCGGGTTCGGGTTGATCTTCTGTTTGAAAAAGGGTGACCCGTTAATCTATTTTAATAATAAATGCTTTAAAAAGTATTACAAGTCTTTTAATTTTTACATACTACATTAATTTTTAGGTCCTTTTCTAGTTAAATTTATTTTAAAACTTAAGTTTCGAACTTCATTTTTTAAAAAATTTCAAGAAAAATGTTTAAACCAAAAACGTATACTTTTAACTTGAAAACAGTAATATATGACGTCTCGTTGTGTATGTAATTTTAAGTATTACTTTGATATTAAAATTGCCATTGATTATTTTGACCTTTTCAGAGAAATGGATTAAACGGTTCAGATTTGGATTACATGATTTTATATAGATTCAAGTTAGAAAGTTTTTGACCCAAATAAAAAAATTTGAGTCAACGAATAAGTAGGCCTACCAAAATCCTGTGAATTTCAACCCCCCAACATCCAACACATCAACCTACCAACCCAACATGATTGACAACCCTAATAAGTAGGCCTACCAAAATCCTGTGAATTTCAATTTTTTGAATGGCCAACGAATAATTTTTGAGCCCAGTCACCCGGGTAAATCCAATGGCGAAAGGCCACCCACGCCCGCAAATACAGACAGCGCTGGTGACCCGGCTTGCCCATCATTCCAAGGGAAACCCACCACCAAAAGGCCCACTGTAATAAAACCCTTGGCCCACTAAGAACATATTGCTTCTAGTGAGACTTCAACCCATGACCTTCACTTTGAAAAGTCATAGGGTGCCTCCTCCTAAACCAGTTGATCTAGAACTCATTGGCCCCGTAAATTCCATTTATTATTATGTGTAAGAAATAAGTTCGAGTTTATATTAAAAAATGTTAATTCTAACGATACTCTCGTTAGCCATGGGAAATATTCAAGTACAATATTATTTACAAATACGACTAGAAAATAAATATAAACAAAATATTTATGTACTAAACTTGATTCAAATATCCGTCTTTAGTATATACTCCAATGAGTTTTCATATAGTATTCTTGACTTGAGTCTTCATCGTGTTCGAATATTCAACTATACCTCTTGACTACAACAAGTAACAAATAAAATATTGACAGTTGTGACTGAGAATTGTGTTAGACATGGGTCCCTTAAAACAGATTTCGCGTCTCTACTCAAGACAACGCGTCTGTCTCCCATGGTACAACAACAAAAGCAGTATGAACTGCGGGAGAGTGTCTCGGCCCGAGACATCACTGGGTAAAATATGTATTATGATGTTATGTGGAAAAATGTTTAAGATGATGTGTATAAAGAAAAAATTAAAGAGTGCTCATCTCTAAATTTCTATAAAACTTGTTAATCTAAAGAGAATAAATTTCTTATTCTTCTCTTTTCTTTTTATCATGAATTTAGTTATATACTCATGCTAAAAATTTCACATTAATATGAGTTTTATGATTCACAACCAAAATTTTCATTTGATTTATGAAATGTTTTATGAGACCAAATTAAAACTCTCATTTTATTCATAACATGTTTAATATCAATTTTAATAAAAGTTATGATCCATTATAAACACTTATAATATTTGTTAAAAAACTTGATCAAAACATAAAACATCCATGTTAATCAATACATAATTTTATTAACATTATGTAAGAGATTACAACAATTTCCTACTATAATCACCCAAGTTTATTTTCTTCGTTTCGACCACTCAACTTGGAGTATTGATATCTAATTTATCTTAACTTCAGTTTGAACACAGTATAGTGCGTTACAAACGAGAACTTAAACAAATAAATAAATAACTATTTATATAAAAAAATATATAAATATAATTATTTTGTGTATAAAATTTCAAAAAGATTATGTTTCTTCCATTAGGTTGGTAAGAGTGTATCATGTCGATAAGATTGTATCTATCAATTCATTAGGACATACTAAATTGAGAAATTAAGATATTAAATATATATGTGGCAAGATTCAATGTTCAATAGGCATGAAATCGAGCATCTCTTCTTAATTGGGGTGGCTCATGCATCATCTATTGTATCATCCCCTTTTTATAATTTAATTAAACGATTCACTTGTTTGTTTCATAACAAAACTTGATTTGATGCTAATTGTTTTTATAAATTAAATACTAATCAAGGTCATATTCAAGATCATGGTGGGTGAGATTCTAATCCAAAGTAATTTGTTTAGCATTAAAAATAGAGTGAAATACAATTTTCGTCCCTGTGATTTTATAGGATTGTCATTTTAATCAAATTATTATTTTTCATCATTTTAACATTGTGGTTTGCAGTTTGTTCTCATTCTTGTCCATATAACTAACTTCATCTAAACTTTTGTTAAAAACTTATATCATTTAGGGTTTTGGTTGGTTTAGAAGCTTTCAGTGGAAAGATGATGAAATATCGGTTTATGATTTGATTTTTTTGTTTTATGTTAGTGAAGATAACTAATGATGATTTAGTTAGAGCAGAGAGAGTGAGTGGAATATCAAATTGTTTTAGTTTAGTTTTTTTTATTTTATGTTTTTGTTTTTATTCATTATCAAGATTATATTAGTCTAAGTTATAAAATATTTAACAGAATAATCGATGGAGTTAGACATTTGAATTGCATTGGCAACAAGTTGCAAACCACCAGGTCAAAATAAAGAGAGAAAAAAATTTAGATTGAAATTATAATTTCTATCAAACTAGAAAAAAATTTAGATTGAAATTATAATTTCTATCAAACCGTGAGCAAAAAAATACATTAAATTTACTCATAAAATTATAAAGAACACACTTATTAAAAAATTAGTATAATAGCTCTACTAGAAGCTCATTATACTATAACTTGTTTACTAACATCAGTAATGTTGCCAAAATTTTCAACTTTACCTTCCAAAAAATTTTCAACTATACCATTTAAATTCATAAAGTTTCAAGTTAACTTTATACAATACTGGGTTAGTACCTCATATATTATACGAATTAAACAAATAAAATATTAAATAATTATAAATAAAAATTAACGAATTATAAACGGTCTTTTTGATAAAAAAAAGTTAATTTATCAGGTAATTTTTAAAAATATATTAACTTGGGGGTTAATAAAATAAAAAAATTGACATTAAGGGTACCCACCAGTGTGACCGGCGAGGTCTTCCTCTTAAATTTCAAGCCCTGCCAAGATTCCATGGACTTTGTCTTCTTCCTCAGAACCCATCAGTGTGACCGGCAAGTTTTGGGATGTGATGGGCAGTCGTGTCTGTGGTCTGTGTGACAAGACAACCCGAGAACCCCCTAATGTGAGTTCTTGGATAAATTAGGGTTTGACTAGAATAATATTTTTCTAAAAAAACTTTTTTGACTTTCATATTATATAAACCACCCCGTTTCTTTCATAACACACAACTTCATTTCCCAAAACAAACATTTTTCACTATAATTTCTCTATTTTCCAACAAACTCACGTATTTAATTCAATGGCGAATTAGGGTGTTACATCGGGTGCTTTGAATAGGGAATTGTTATTTTTGGTTGGTGAGCATAGAGTTGCTCACTATTTTCAGAATCCAACGAGCGATGTCGGTGCCTTGCGTCCTAAACGGGGGGATAATAAATTTTGGAGACTCATCAAACACAAGCCTATACCCAGCAATGTTATGTCTTATATAAGGATGGCGGTTTTTGGTGGTATTATTGATTGCGGTTACCGTAAGCTTGATGGTGGTTTGATTACGACTTTGGTGGAAAGATGGAGGCTTGAAACCCACACGTTTCATTTACGTGTGGGAGAATACATGGTAACCCTTCAAGATGTTCAAGTCTTATAGGGTTTCAAGTTGATGGAGATGCAAGTACGGCCACTAATGTGGTGATGAACAAACTGAAATAATAGATTTGTTGAGGCGTCTGACAGGTTGTTTTCTTGATCCCCATCATATAGATGGTTTAAAAATAAACTTGGTTGTCATTTTAAAAGAAATAGAAAAATATTTCTCTGCGAATGCTTCTATTGAGAAATGCCAGCAGCGTGCTCGATTAATAAAATTATACATGATTGGCGCAACTTCATTCCCTGATTTATCTTCCAACTGGGTGCATGTTAATATTTCAACACATGTAGAAGATTTAGAATAGTGCGGCCAACTAAGTTGGGGGAGTGCCACTTTAGTATGCTTGTACAGACAACTATGCAAGGCAACAAAAATATCGGCTACTGATGTTAGTGGACCGTTTTTGTTACAATTATGGGCTTGGGAAAGGTTACCTACCCTTTCTCCGATTAGTGACCGTAGTATCGACCCTAATACACCATACGCATTACCATATGGTGCAAGGTATGTTAAAATCATGTTAAAAATATTATTATATTTTTTATGAATTTATATTTATTATTCTTGTGTTAACCGATTTTTGTTTCCAATTATATTTAAAGATGGTAGGGTAAAAAACTTAGCTATATATCAACCACCCCGAACTGCCTGACCGCATATAGATCATCATTACATTCGATAAATAATAACATGGTATTATTATATATTATTATTAATCAGAAAATACATATCATGAAAAACTTTAACAATTAAAATTTTGTTTTTGTATTAGTTTATCTAGAGGCCTTATGATGAAATTATTCACTGCCTACTTGAGATTTGTAGAAGTGGTAATTCATGTTGGAATAGTGATACATTTCTCATTTTTTGGAAATATATTGAGCCACACAATGCGAGCAGGGTAATGAGGCAATTTGGCATGGTTCAAATGATCCCTAGAATGTTACCAATGGCACAGTAGAAACATGTTCGACTTCACAATATATCGTGTAAAGGGGAGAGAAATAGTGATTGGGTATAGAAACATATTGTGTATAACCAAGCGTGGCATAATCGACATGCTACTGTTATGAATGTAACCTACACAAATTCCACTGTTGCTTCAGAAGAATACATGCGTTGGTATATGGATCGTACAGTTAGATTTGTAACGAACCTGACCCATCAAGCCCTACATCTGCGTGAGTTCCAAAATGATGGACACAATTTGACAATGATGGTATTATTTTATTATTATTATTATTATTATTATTATTATTTTATTATTTATTAACATTTTTGTTAACATTTTTATAGTATAACCTTATTAGTATTATTATTATTTGTAGATGCAAGGATTGATGATCACGTGAACTTGCATTGCCTGGAAAGGTAATAACGGTTTATTCAAGTGATTCGGATACAAAAAACCCTCATAGGAGATCCATACAATTGATTGTTGGAGCGATATTATTGAATCCAAAATTACGTGAATATTTCCAATGAAATTTTCCACATAATCTGCCAATTGATACAATACTTCAAGACTCGAGTCATTAAAAATTTTAGATATTTGAGAAAAACCACCGTACGTGTCAAATAGTTTGAACTTTAGATTATAATATTCTCGTGAAAGTTGAAAATGATCATAAATGAAATCAACAAATTTATTGTACGAAATTTTTTGAAGAACAATAGTGATACTTCTGGTAGAAGCATCACACATAATATTTTCGTTCACAAAGAAAACATCACCACCCTAGTATATTTGAATAAAATAAGGTCTAGACATAATGAAATTTGTTGTTTTGAAAAGGTTTTTGGTTTGAGTTGTTTGAGGATAAGACATATGAACTTGTTTATATAAACACCAGTAAATTTTTTGGTTTGAGGTTTGAGGGTTTTTTTGAGGATTCGTGATTTTATGAGTGAGATGGATGAGTTTATATAAGAAAGAACCTGTCGGTCCCCTTGGCAGGTTCTCTCTTTTCAAGTCAAATGTTGGTCAACTCGCAATCAAACCCTAATTTACCCAAGAACTCGCCGGTCACATTGGCGGGTTCTTGGGGTGTCTTGTCACACAGACCAAAGACATTACACTGCACACCACATCCCAGAACTCGCCGGTCACACTAGCGGGTTTTGAGAAAAAAGACAAAGTCCATGGAATCTTTGGCAGGGCTTGAAATTTAAGAGGAAGACCTCGCCGGTCACACCGGCGGGTACCCCTAATGTCAAAATTTTATTTTATTAACCCCCAAGTCAATATATTTTTAAAAAGTACCCTATAAATAAAAAATCGTCTTTTGATAGAATGATATCATATTTTAAATTGTTAATTTTTTTTTGTTTTTTAATATAAATTGATTTTTAAACAAATTGTTTCAAAACATGCCGCTTTAAAAAGATGTCATTTTTAATAATTTTTTTATTATAAATTTGAAATTTAATTACTTTTGTTTCATAAGAATTTTATTATTAAAAGGCATAGGTGTTAAAATATATTGTGTTTTTTTAAGTTTGAATTTTTAATTTTTTTTTATTTTAGAAAAAACTTATTTATTTACGAATTGCATTTGTAGAAAGATATCTCTCTAAAAAATTAAACATGTAATATGAAAAAATTAAATAATATTATTTGTAGTTAATGTGATATTTATTAGAAGATAGAAGTGAGAAAATAAAATTTAGTAGCTCTAGAATTATAACAAGTGGCATATAAAAAAATTCTTTTATTATTATTGATAGATATATAATATATAATATACATTTTTAACCTATTAATTTTTTTTTATTGATTTTGGTGTTTCTTTAATAACTTTTGCTCACTAACTTATATAAAACTTAACCGGTAGTGGTTGTGTATTATTTTTTTTGACGTCCGAATAAATTTTACCACTTGATTTCAAGATGGTTTTTGTCAAATGATTTTTAAGCTTCAAGCGTAGAACTGCTTTAACAACCATGCTAACGATATTTTAAAAAAATATAATTATTTGATGACATTATCTATTAATTTATCATGTGTTTAAGTGGTATCATGTCATTTGTCTTTTTTTCTAACCTTTATTGGTAAATACTTTTTCTATAAAGTGTTCTCTTACAAATATATACTTATTTGTTTTAGATAGTTTTTCGATATAAAACATATACTAAATTAAAAAAATCAATATTTAATTTCTTTTAAAAGTTTAAAATAAGTTATCTTAACCACCAATAACCATTTTCTTTACAGACCACAACTAATAAAATTAAAGAAATAGTTATTAAATGCCATAAGATCTCAAACCTGTTCAAAACATGTAAAAAAAGTTCATCACATAGACACATAATAAATAGAAAAGTCTACACGCATATTTTATAAAAATATAATGATTGTAACGATATAATATTACTGATTATACTTTTGAGATAAAATTGAAATATATCTAGCGCCTAAATTCCATGATATTTCATCATTAAAAAATAAGACATGTTGTGAAGATAGTTACTTTATAAATAGTATTTTATCAAAGTTATGAAAACATACAGTGTCTAGATTCCATGACACCGTACTATAAATATAAACAGTGTTCTGTAAAAAAAATTGTTTGTTAAATGTACCGTACAAGAAAGTGGCAACTTTTACTGTAGAAGTTCGTATCAAAATACCTATATATATATACATGACCATGTGACCCATTCTTTACATCTATAAGTTTACTTTCAACGTATAATAAATAACACATACACCATATTCAAGCATATATATCTATCTTTTATATTCACACGTTTTCATACACATTAAATTATATGCTGATCAAATTTAGGTGCTTTCCTTTTAGATTCGTGAATCACTCAAAATGTGTTCTTGTGTATCCTTATAATGAATGCATCGACTCATTATTGATGATATTTTATTCACTAAAAGTATATAAGGTTATGGTTTGTTAGATGACATTTTACAATCGAAAGCAATATGGACGTTACAAGATACATGTTTAGCGATGTATATGACATATTGACATGTTCAATATATGATGACATAATAAAAATAGTTAAATGTATTATTGTCATCTTCTTCATATAGAGACTGTTAGTATTTGCACTCTTATGAGGAACAGAAATAGAATTGAATATGAAAGAGACTAAAGAAAGAAACATAATGCATAAGAAATGAAAAAAAGAAAAATACTATATTTATGATCACACGTAAGTAGTGAACTATAAAAAAATTAATAGAGGTTTCTCTTTTTATATCTTCTACATCATTTTTATTAGAGTGAATTATAATTTATCTTCCTGTGTTTTAGTCATATTTATCATTTCATCCAAAAAGATATGTATTTTTTTTTGCATTTGGCTTTATTTGAAAATTTGTTATTTTCGATCAAAAATGTTAGCTCCATACAAAATCATAAAATATAGGTTGCAATCACGTCATTACGTTTTCAAACTAAATTTATCTCAAAATGTAGAACAACTTGGTTTTTTACCGTCGACAAATATGAATTTACATCGGTACGTACATAAAAATAACAAGAAAATAAATTAATTTTTTATCTAAAAATGTACAGGAGTTAAACCCGATATTTTAAAATTTTAAGTAGGTTAAAGCGATATCTTTTTATAATTTTCAAAAAGTTTAGGGGCTAAAGCATCAAAAATGAAAGTTGAGGGGGATGGAGTGGCCGATGGCTTTTTGCCACGGACGTGTATATAGTAATATGTATGTATTATATACAGAGATAGGTTAACCTAAAACTAACTTTTGCTTAAGAAGGCAAAGAACATACTGTTTTTTTTTAATTATGTTGCTTTAAATAATGTGTTGTTTGATTAAATTTGTATTATTTGTTTTAAATTTTGTGTTATCTGATTTAATTTTATGTTTTTTTTAAATTAAATGTTCTACTACCTCTTAGAATTTGTATTCTCTTTTGTACTAGCACAATTCAATTTTGTAGTTGGGGGATGGTTTAATGTAAATAATAGATCCAATTATCAGACGAAAAAATTCTAAAGACTCTAGAATGAGTTCAATCGGAGTTCGTTTGAGTCGGTTTTGAGGTTGATGAAATAATTCTTAGATACCTAGCAACAATTAGTTCTTACTTAAACATATGCCTATATATACATACACACATATGTATATGTAGTGGTGTTCAACGTTTACACGTTTAGTTAAGGTTTAATTCGGTTTGTTTTATTCGGTTATGAAACTTTTTTGAGCCTAACGCTTAACCAAACAGTATTGGAATTCGCCTAACACAACCATAACCAACCAATTAAACCGTTTAAATCAATTTATTCGTTTTATTTAGTTCGTTCATCCGATTAAACTAGATAATATGTGGTTTATCGGGATAACCGAAGGCAAACAATAAAGATTGTTTGTATAAGGTGTGTAATATTTATTTAACATGTTTGAGTAGTTATATACGAACACATGTACCCTCCCTCTAAGTCACGTATTCTGGTGATTTCATAAACCTCATAAGCTATTAACACTTTTGTACAATAATCAGTCTCTTGACATACATACACTTTTTTGAAGTCTAGAATCTGTTGTTGTGTGCTACTTGTTCAGTGGAAGTGTAGAATCTCAAGAAATGTGGAGAATGAATTATATTATATTTACAGACCATGCAATGCAAACACCCCTTTCTAGAAAGAAACTGTGGGTCAGGGATATCAAATTAAACACGCATGCATGTAGGGCCCTTGGTAAAAACTAAATACTGAAAACAATTGTAAACAATAACTTAAATATATTCATTATATATAAATAAGTCATTTCAAACTAATTTAAGATGATTATATTTTCTGATATTAGAGCCCTTCTTCTTGTGAAATAAAAATGATAGATGTGCAATTATGATTTATATAAATGGCATTCTACTGTAAAAAAAGTTACTTACGTACAATTGCATAAAGAAATTAATGTACGACTTAATAAGGATTTTTAACAATTATAAAGATAATATACTACAAAGTACAACCATTATGTATTTTTCACTTTGAACTTTTTTTTTATTATAGCATACACCACTTAATCATTTAGATGTCTGCTTAGAGAAACAACTTGATGTTAAACCATGTGTCTTTATAAAATATACATATATGTGTTCAGGTGTTATAAGAACACTATACAAATAATTTTATAATAACCTTGTTGAAAAATCACTTTTAATTATGTCATATTACACATAAATGCACAACGGATTATAATATGAATTTAGGGATGGTGGAATAATATGAATTCAAGAGGAATAATCGAAAACTAAAACATTCCAGATAAGTAGCAGCAGGGGCGTTGATTGGGTTTTGGGTAATTTGGGTTTTTTACAGTTGAAAGTTTATTCGAAACCCGAGCTGAGTAACAATTGGTTTAATCGGGTTCAAATTTTTCGGATGATAGGTTGTTCAAGTCGGGTTTCGGGTATTAACAATAGGCTTAAATTAATAGATTTTAATGAATTTTCTTTTGGAATCTTATAAAATTAGTTGAGTTAAATTAGTTTACTTCGATAAGTTATAAAATATGCTTAAATATATAATTATATACAAACAATTTGCTCAATTTGAACAATCTAAACAAGTGTATACAAACATTTACTTAATTATAACGAGTGTTAGTCGGGTTATTCAGATTTCGGGTTAATCGGTTTGGTTTATTCGGGTTTTTGAGGTTATAAAATTTATCTGAAGCCCAACCCGAATTAGAATTGGTTTTTGTGTTGTTCAGGTCGTGTTTTTTCGGGTACGGGTGAAATTGGGTCCAGTGGGTTAATTAGGTACGGATAGAATCGACGAGCCTAGATAACACGACAGATAAATATGATGCAGGACTGTGTATGAGATTAATTTAGAAAAACCTTGGGTTTAAGACATATATAATATTAGGTACTATAGACACCGATTTATCATATGAGATTGAACACATTCATATATGTTGGATCGGGTTTGAATTAAACAATACTTTTCTAATGATCGGGAGTTAATAAATGCGGAATCTAAGTTAACTGTTTACTAGCAAACACAACATTTTGAGTAAATAAATACACAAGAAGTTCTTTCAAATTATTCAATTGATAACTATTCTTATTACAAAGAGTAATAACAACATATAACAATTGTGCAAACAAGCTAATCTCAAACTATACAAGTGTGAGTTTTTATACTATGAAAGCTAAACATTAAAATGAATCTTGATTATTTATTATACTTCTAGGATCAATGATATGTTTTCAGCCATGAATCTACACATTATGGCATACCACGAATATATATTACTATTGGTTACAAATATATGTATAAAAAAGATAAAAATTAGTACTTCAGAAGATTAACAGTTGCAGAGTTACCATTACTCTTTGGTACTGATACATTTGTATAGTGCAATAGTGAATTAGAAGATCATTAGGCTATACACAAGTGCTAATTCATAGTAGTCAGTACTTAGGAGATTTTGGCATATGTGGATCAATACTGAACTTAGAGTTTTTGATAGTTTCTTTCTTTTTATGGTTCAACATATTATATATAAGTTTTATTGGTTTTACTTACCTTTTGTTTTTATTTTTCTAATCTATAATATTTTTACTTTAACCCAATACTTTACATCCTTTATAGTTTAGCATCAATATTTTTTTACTTTTAACTTTAGTTTTTACTAATTTTTATATATTACAAAATTTTCATTTTACGTTTCTGACTAAATTTTTCGAATTCACACACCGTAAACATGCATGTATGGTTCAACGTTCTTACGTTTATTTTACCACATTTAACGGCTCTACCGCAATGCGCTACTCCTAGATCGTGTTGCTTATTGTTTTATATGGTTTACGTTTCGCCTACGTGTTCAACGTTTTTACGTCTCGGTTTATGTTTTCATTTTTTAATTTTTATAAGAGTTTTTTCATTGTTTATGTTCACAAGCATAGTGTTTCATTTGTGCTACTTGACATAATTTTTACGTCTCTCACTGTAACGCCGAATAAACTTAATACTAGGATTATCTAATTTCAAAAACAACTAGTATGAAACTAAAAGGTAGTACATAGAATTTACTTTAGTGCTTTGATACTAATAAGCATGGTTTTGAAAACCGGACGGAACTGGCCGGTCCGACTGGTTGGACCGGAAACTGGACTCCAATCCGATCCGGTTCGGTGCTTAAAACCGGTTTAACGTTAAACCAGTGGTCAGACTGGTCGAACCGGCGGTTGGACCGGGAATCGGACTGGTTGAACTGGTTTTTTATATAAATTTTTATTTTTTTGTAATTTTTACATATATTTATAAAAAATAATTATAATTTTATCTGGTTCTTATATACGATCCGACCGGTTGAACCGGAAACCGATCCGACTAGCGGACCGGTAACATGTCCGGTTCACTGTCCGGTCCGGTTTGAAAACATTACTAATAAGTAGGTTTTTAGGTGAGTTTGAGATTAAGTTTCATGTAATGGAAAACCAAATGGATATTTTTTAATGAAATAAATTTTCAAATATAGGTTACTAACTTTAGTAAACCTTATTAATTGTAAAATGATATTCTAAAATATGATATGACTTAAATTATATAGGAGAAATAAATATAAGTAATAAAACAATTATATCAACATTTTGTTTTAAAACAAACCGTATAAAAGTGTCATTTTAAAAAAATTTCTTATTATAACTCCCAAAATTTTAATTATTTTTGCTTTTAAAAAATTGACTTTTTAAAAATAATAATTTTAGGATATTTCATATTTTTAAAAAAGTTTTATGCCTTAGAAAAAAATATTTTTTTATAACAAAATTTATTTATTTAGAAATAACATGAATATAGATCTTTTTCTTAATTTATTAAATTTAAAAAAGTGTTAATTAATATTATTAGTAATTAAGGTAATTACTTAACAGGAGAGAGATGCGGAAAAAAATTTGGTGATGATTATGGTGTTGATACGTGTTATCACAATATACATTTTTATTAGAGTAGGAAGATTGACGCTCGAAGAACTCATAAAACTAATCTTTTATAAACATTTGGGTATTTGGCGGTATAAGATTTTATTTGATGCAGTTTTACAATCTGAAATGACATGAGACTAAATATAGAATGTATTTTTACAATCCGAGCTTGGTAATTTATTATATAACAACTAGATATATTTAGTTAAAATGAGAATTGCTAACATCTTTTAAAGCAACTGTTTCGATTTCATGAATATTATTTTGATCATATAATCCAAAACATCTTGGAGCATTGCAATTGGTACTATATTGGATTCTAGAAGATGCTCCAATAACGCGGTCACCCAAAATAGCTTTGGTCAATTGAAAAAGTAGTATGTGTGTCTACAACTCTGACCCTAAATTGATTGTTTATGTGGGGTTCAATAAAACGAGAAAGACACCATTTTAATCGATACTTTTTATATATATAGTCACTAACTTTCTTAAAGATATGACTATTTGATTGTTACAAATAATTGTATACAAGATATGACTATTGGATTGTTACAAATAATTGTATACAATCCAATTAGAAGGTGTCACGTGGACTTATAGGTGGCTATTGTTGTGAGTTAGGCCTTAAAAGTCGACATTGGTGTTGAAATGGGCTTAAAAGGCAAACATGTAAACATTAACGTTGTATGGGGTTAAAATCAAACAAATCGTGATTTTAAGGCGAAAATTGGTGATTTGTTGTTTTCATTGAAATACCTCGCTGTAGCAATTCTTTAAAGTTGTTCGTGGTGCTAAAAGTCCAAAACAAAAGTTTGAGATGAAACAAAAACCTAAAACATAAGCGGGTGGGATGAGTAGGGTGTTCACAACTCATAAGCGCTGAAAACTTAAAATCGACTAAACAGTCTAAACAGAAGCAAGTAAGCCGATTTGAAATGTATACAATTTGATTTTGATGGTTTTACGGTTGGGTTTACGTTTGACAACTTGAGAGCGGCCATGTAAACTCCTTCAAGGAACGTCGGAGTGTCAAAAGAAAATAGAATAAGCGAAAGAGAGATCGGGAAAGTGAAAGAAAGAATGCAAAAGGAGATTTGCATGTGATATGAAGTTGTATAAGTGGATGGTGTTCTTGACTTCTTGGAGAACAAAAGTCAAACTAGTGAATCAAGTTATACCATGCGCAAGTTAATTTGTACATTGATTTGATCAAATAGGTTTTCAAGATCTGATCAAATAGTCATTGAGATAATTCTTTTGTTCAGGTAGCTATTTAAGTAATTTCATACGCCAAATGTCCTTTCCCCTTTATAAATAAATATCTTAAACTAGTTTCTTAAAAAAAAAGAAGAAAAGAAACATCATAATATCATTACATTTTTTATAGAAAAAGATTTTCTTCTTTTAAAGGTTCCATAGTTCAAAAACCTCTCGTTTTACAACATTTGAGTTAGTAGATGTTTAATTACATTTTATAAAACACAACAAAACGTCAAAACTAACAAGACATCTTTATGTATGTATATATATTATCTCACTAGAAAATATAATGCTTTTGTTGGTTTATTTTTTATAAATTCATTTTTAGAAATTTTTTTGCATCTGTTTTCATCAAGATCTTGGTTTTTTGCTATAGATACTTAAAAGTTAAAACATTAATTTTCTAAAATAAATACATCTCATAACCAAAAAATGAAGATCAGCATGGTTAAGGTGGCAAGACCCACATCTAGCACCAAGAAAGCAAAGTAACAACAAGACACTTGTCTCAAATTGTAGTGGATACGAGGAGTTGGATGGAAGCTAGATGTAACAATTTCTAGGTTAAGTACCAGTGGTACGCCTCCCACCCAAAAATCCGCTCTCATAATTTTTTTTAGAAAAAATGTTACTAATCCTTTTGTGTAGTGCTCATGTATCCCCCAACTTATTTCCAACTATATCTAGAGTTTTACATTTATAGAGTTGTTATTGTTGTAATCGCTATCATTAGCATTTTTATAATCGTATACCCCGTTATTTGAACCATTAACTATAATAAAAAAAATTAAAATTCATCGAAAAATTTCTAAGTCTCCTATAACAATGCCATTTATTAAATACCATATAAAAATGCTTGTTAGTCAACGATTTATATTTCGATTACTTGTATATCTTTCATACACAGATAAAAGCACAGAAAGGAATTTCTTGGGCGAGGAATTAACATGCGAGTAAAGAGAAACAATTATGATTCTTGATATCTGAAAGTTTATCTCAAGTGTAACTAATGTAAACTTCACTATAAACAAGTCACTCGATAGTTAAAAGTTAACAAATGGATAAAAATAAACAAGCACACAAAATTACCGTATGTAATAAAACACACAATGACAAGCCCTCAAAACTTATTTAAGGTTTTGGTTCTTTTTAAGTTTTCTCGCTTCTTCCTACAACTTTAAAAATACAATGTTTATAAATTTCAAATTTTTGTATGCTTATTTTATCAACGTTAGATATTTTAAGCGTTGCGTTTTTTGATGTTGCAACACGCTTATTATCGACATTTAGGCGTGAACTTTAAGGGTCTCAACTCTCAATATAAACTTCCAAGCATTATGAACGACTACATCACAACAAACATGTTTGTGACATTTGTGTTTACTATATAAAATATCCAAATGTTCTTAAAACAACATAATAGTTTCATTTTTTGTATTATCATCATTGCTGCCTCCCTTAATGCGGGAGTTCACGGCAAAATTTTTACAGTTATCATTTCAAGCTTCTACGTATTCACCACAACGAAGGATCGTAATACTAGTTATAATATCTAAAACAACACAAAGTCGTAACATTTGGATGGTGTAACTTGTAATGTCTTTCAACATTGGGATAAATTATGCACTTCATTCATATCACAAGGGTATCACCATTCACTACAAATCCTTAGTCGTCATCCAAAAAACCTTCGAGAATCTGGTCAACAGCCCACCGAAGCCCATACGTCACTCATTAAGTCATTAAATAATTTCATACACTAATCTTTAATATAAAAAACCCACAGTAGTATAAATAAATACACAATATAATATCCAATCAAGATCAATCCTCCGACGTGATTCCTGCATTTCCACCACATCCTTGTCTTCTACACCACCAGAATTGACGAACCCACTTTCAAATTTTGGATTTTGCTTCGTTTTTTCTCTCAGTAATTTCGTCGAACACTTGGTGTGCAGTTCTTGCTGTTATCTTTAGGTTAATAAAGTTGATCCTGTGTGTAGTAACAGCTAACAAGTATGTATGCTTCTCAAGATAGTATCAAGTGGGTCGATTTTGCTTTGAGGTTTCGTTATTTGGTTGCTGATTTTAACGACTTTGATGTTTGAATATTTTCTTTTTTGTTGAGATCATGAGTTAAAGTCAGTGACTCTTGTTTTTGATTCGTCTTCTTTGTATAACCTTTGATTGTTTACAAGAATTTTCGTCTTCTTGTTTCATCGATTTTGATTGTTTTTGTGTTCCACGCAAATCATCGAACACTTTGTGTGCAATTTTATCAGTTATCATATGGAAGTCATTCGCTTGCAGTTGATGATTGATCTTCTTGAATCCAACTGTGTTTTTCGTAATTAGGTTTCAAAATCTTGAATTTTGATACTCTTTTTCCGGATTTCAATTCGATTGAATTCGATTTGATCATCTTGAATCTTGATAGTTACGATGAGTGATGCTCAAAGTAATGCCAATGGGCTCCCTCCGTTCATCGCAAAGACATACGAAATGGTGAATGATCCTTTGACCGATAACGTCGTCTCTTGGAGCCACAATAACCGGAGCTTCGTCGTTTGGAACCCACCTGAGTTTTCCGGTGAATTGCTTCCAAGATTCTTCAAGCACAATAATTTCTCAAGCTTTATCAGACAACTCAATACATATGTAAGTATTATCTTCGGGTGTTTACGTTCCGGTCCGGTTTTAATAGAAGTTATAGGATAACAGACTAAACCTCTAACTACAATTTCCAGTTGGGTTAGGTTATTCGTTGGATCTGATGGTTTGACGGTTTAACGGTCTTGGTTTTTACAATTTGACAACTTGCACATAGTATTTTTTTTCAAAATCAGTGGTTTGTAGTTAAAATTAAAATTGATAAGATGATTTATGAATTATGATTATAGTGTTTATAGATAACTATATTTTTTATGATGAAAAAAGTTATAGATAAAAGTATAACAGTAAATGACTAGTTCCAATGTTTCAAACCGGACCAAACCATAAAAACTAATAAAAACCCAACTGTTTGAATCTTAAGCAGCCAAATTGGCCAACTTTCTTTGATTTGTAAGGTATGTTCGGTGTTAATTGTTTATGAGACCTGTGGTATGTCATTTACTATTTAGAGTTTCAGTTTATAAATCTTTAGGATTTAATCTTTAGCTATTTTTATGTTTATTGTGGATTAAATTTTAGCTCAAGTTATATTTATTTAGGTATAATCTTTCTAGGGTTTTCAAAAATTAAAAGTTAAATGGCTAGTTATATGTTTCGAAAAAGTTAAACACCAAACTGTTAAACCGTCAAACTGTCAAAGTGGCCACCTTTTTTCGATTAGGACAGTTCGTTCAGTGTCGAATTTCAAATACAGCGTCTAGTAACGTCTCATTTACCTTTAACTGTTATATATTTTATTAGTAAACTTTAGGTTATTTTTATTTATCGAGGCTTAATCTTTCAGGGATTTAGAAAAATGGATCCAGAACAATGGGAATTTGCAAATGAAGACTTCATCAGAGGCAAACCACATCTTCTTAAAAACATCCATAGAAAAAAGCCTGTTCACAGTCATTCAATTCAGAATCTTTATAACCATAGAGCTTCTTCATCTTCTCCGATGACCGAATCCGAAAGAATACGCTACAAAAAAGAGATCTACAGGCTGCGCTATGAGAACGAATCACTATCTCTACAGTTTCAAACTCACCAAAAAGAACAAGAAGATATTGAACTAGCATCACACGTGTTAACAGAGCGTATAAAGATTGTTGGAGAGCATCAGAAAGACATCTTGAGTACATTGGATGCCACTCTGCAGAAACCAGCTCAAATTTTGGATACAAATGACCGAAAGAGACGGTTTTTGTCTGAATTTAATGATCAAGTTTCATCCTTTGATGTCCCGATTGCTGATACGCTAACTGCAGAAGCACTTTTGGTATTGGATTTGGAACTAGTTGAGCAATTGGAATCTTCCATTTTGTTTTGGGAGGATATATTGAGCGAGTTGGATCGCGAGTCACCAATAAACCTTGAAACAAGTTCTAAAGATTGTGACATTGTTGCAGATTCTGAACCATACAAGCCTGGTGACATGAATGAAGAGCCCGAACTCGCACCTGCAGGTGGGAACGATGGGTTTTGGGAACAGTTCATGACTGAGAACCCCGGTGGTTCCATAACTGATAATGATAGCAGAGGGTTTGATCATTACAGGAGGTTTTGGTGGAACATGAATCCTGTAAATAGTTTTGCAGAAAGAACTTGAAATCTTAATGTTTCTGTTGCGAGCTGTTTGTGAATATTAGAATATTAGACTTTAGATTATTATCATTTTTGACATTTTAATGCTTTTTAGTATTTTAGGTGATTTGCAGTTGATTTTTATAAAAAGGAACAATCTTGTTGAGTCTTGAAGCTAATCCACAAATTTGAATTTGGAAACTATAACCTCATTATTAGTTTATTTTAATTTACAATATAAGTTAAATTAAAGAGTATGATAGTACCATTTGAAGCATGCTATAATAATGAATAAACCATTTAAAAATTACATAATATATGAAAGAGTAAATTACATTTTTAATTCTTATGGTATGGTTGTTATAACGCTTTTCATTCAATAGTTTAAAAACATCCGGTTTAACCACTGTGGTTTAAAATTTGTTACAATTAACTACGTTCAACTAACGCCGTCTAATTTTCTGTTATTTTTTTGTGAAAAAACCAGAATACCCCTATTTATATATATAAATAAAATATTAAATTAAATCATAATAAAATAATATATTTTACCCTCACCCCTCCCTATCTCTTGCCTTAAAACCATGACCACCATATTAGCACCATCACACCATCACCATCACCATCACATCACCATCAACATCACCATCAACATCAACATCAACATCAACATCAACATCAACATCAACATCAACATCACACCACCACCATTTCAACTCCAGCCTGAGCAACCACCACCACAACCACATTTTTCTATTATCTTCTCTTCTCTTTGTGACGGAACCACACCACCACCTCCTCTTCTCTCTTCTCGCTTCTTTTCTCTCTGTGACAGAAGTTTTGTACTGGAGATGACGCTTTTGTACATTTACCGTTCTACTTCAAAAATCCATTCATCGAAACGACAACGTTGGGTTTACTGAAACATTGGCAAAACAAAGGCCTCTCACACGCTTCAACGCCGATTCCTCCGGTCAAATCTGACAGTACATAAGGTCGTCACGGATGGAGTTTTGGAACATGTTTTGGTCGCAACCGGAGAACCCTTTGTAGGGTGTATGGATTAGGTGGGAATTTGAGGTTTTGTAACGCTAAATCGATGGTGAATCCGTGAAAATGTTTGAACGGATTGTTTGAGGAGATCGGTGATGTGACATTCGATCAGCAGAAAGGTGGAATCATCTTTTGGTAGTAGGAGTGATTTGTGAATGCAAGTGTTTGAGTGATTGTGTGTTGCTTTGCCATATAATCCGAAGACGAATTTGTGTGGGAATTATTTGGGGGGGGGGGGGGGGGGGTTCAATTTGGGGAATTCGAGTATTGATTTGGTGATAAGTCAAGATTCATTGAGTATTAGGGTTCCTCGAGGGGTCTCCGGGAAGACGAGTGCCGGTGGTGGTTGCCGGCAAGTGTTGGGTGGTGGCGGTGTGATTGCCGAAGAATGGTGGGTGGTGGCGGTATGGTTACTGGTGAGTGGTGGGCGGTGGCGGTGGCGGTGTGAGCGCCGAAGAGTGGTGGATGGTGGCAGTAACCAGAGTGGTGGGTGGTGGCAGTAACTAGAGTGGTGGGTGGTGGCGGTATGGTTATCGGTGATCAGGTGGTGGTGGAGGTTGTTTAGATGTGTTCAAACAAGAAAAAAACATAGGCTTAGGTTTATTTGTAATATAATAATACTTTTAATCCAAAAGTATTTTTGTCTTTTTAAATCACAGTAGTTAAATCGAATACTTTTAAACTATTAGATAAAAACGTTATAGTCATCGTACCACATGGACTAAAAGCGTTATTTACTCTATGAAATGATAAAAGAAGTTATTTGGTGTGACCTTGATTTAAACATTCTTGTAAATTCATTTCCATCTGAGATCACTGTCATCTTATTGAGTATATCACTATTGAAGTTCACTATCATCTTATTGAGCTTGATTTAATCATTCAAATCGCATAGCATATGAATGTCATCACCAAGTAGACCTTAACACTACACAAAAACCACAACATCAGCAACAATTGACCTGCAAGAACTCCGTTGAACACCAAAATGTCATCAGCAACCTTCTTCCCCTCACCACCTGCAATCCTTCAATTCACAGCAATGGCGACCTCCATCTCCCCCCTCCGTCAATCCCATGCCCACATGCTCAAAACAGCCCTCATTCACGACCCCTTTTCCGCCGGTTGTCTCATCTCCTCAATCGCCTCCTTATCACCACCCAATACCCACAACCTCTTATACGCCCACTCCATCTTAACCCACTTACAAAACCCAAATTCATACTCCTACAACTCGTTAATACGAGCATACGCCAATAGCCCCACCCCCGAGAGTTCAATCGGTCTCTTCGTTGACATGTTGGTTGATGATGGTGTTGACCCAGATAAGTATACCTTCACGTTTGTGTTGAAATCTTGTTCGGTTATTAGAAGTGTTGGTGTGGGAAAACAGGTTCATGGGTATGTGATTAAGGTTGGGGTTGATGATGATGTGTATGTGTGTAACACTTTGATCCATATGTATGCAAAAGGGGGGCTTTTTGGGGTTGCACGTAAGGTGCTTGATGAAATGCCTGAGAGAGATGTGGTATCTTGGAATGCGATTTTGAGTGGTTATGTGGATGTGGGGATGATGGAGTTTGCGCGTAAGTTGTTTGATGAAATGCCTGAGAGGAATGTGGAGTCTGGGAATTTTATGATTTCGGGGTATGTTAAGGATGGGTTTGTTGCTGAGGCGAGGCGTGTGTTTGATGAGATGCCGGTGAAAGATGTGGTTTCTTGGAATGTGATCATCACGGGATATGCTCATGATGGGCAGTTTGATGAAGTGTTTAGGCTTTTTGAAGATATGCAGAACGCGGGGATGGTACCTGATGATTATACGTTGGTTAATGTGTTGTCGTCGTGTGCTTGTGTGAGTGGTTTGAGCCAAGGTGAATGGGTTCATGCTTA
The DNA here is from genome assembly GCA_025506515.1 of Flaveria trinervia. Classification (NCBI taxonomy): domain Eukaryota; kingdom Viridiplantae; phylum Streptophyta; class Magnoliopsida; order Asterales; family Asteraceae; genus Flaveria; species Flaveria trinervia. The sequence continues at coordinate 77,703,972 of CM046452.1, forward strand.
TATTGAGAGGAACAAAATTGAGGTGGGTGGGTTCTTAGCCACTGCTCTTGTGACATGTACTCGAAATGTGGGTGTATCGAGAAGGCGGTAGAAATCTTTCGTAAAACTTCCGAGAAGGATATTAGTACGTGGAATGCAATGATTAGTGGATTAGGCCTCCATGGATATGCAGAAAGTGCAATAGAAATGTTCTATGAATTACTAGCAGATGGTTTCAAACCCAATGAGGTTACTTTTGTTAGTGTTTTATCAGCTTGCAGCCGTTCTGGTTTGTTAGATGAAGGTTACAAAATGTTTGAACTTATGGTGCACACTTATGGGATCACGCCCACCATAGAACATTATGGATGCATGGTAGACTTGCTCGGTCGCTTGGACTGTTGGACGAGGCTGAAAAACTTGCGACGCAAGTTCCGTTTGAAGAATCTCAGGTAGTTTGGGAATCTCTTTTGGGTGCTTGCAGAAACCACAATCATGTCAAAATGGCAGAGCGCGTAACCAAGAAGCTTCTAGAATTGGACCCACAGGACACTGCTAGTTATGTTCAGTTATCGAATGTTCATGCATCTAAAGGTAGATTTGATGATGCTGTAGAGTTGAGAAGGAAGATGAAGGCGCAAGGTGTAGCGAAAGATCCTGGTTGTAGCATGATTGAAGTCGATGGTGTTGTTCATGAGTTCTTGGCTGGTGAAGGAATGTTCTTGTAGCCGAATTGATTTCATGTGGCTGGTGTTCTTGCAGGCACGAAAAGAGGTAATCACCGACTTATGTAGTAGGAAACGGATAAAAACCCAAATTAAACACAACTCTATCACTAACCCTACCCCCGAGGATGATCATGGGTGAACAAACCACTCATATTCATACTCAGATCTTCTAATCTTGACGCGGTCGGTTATTTTGTGTGACTTCCCAACAGACAAAAGGCTGCCCTTTTTTCCCCTGCGCAATGCTACTGTCCAACCCCCCAATTGCAGCTGTCACTGATTGATCCCTTTTGTAACTAGTTTTATACCCGTCCGGTGGTGGCCGGATGGTTTCACGTTATAATGTCATAACTATCTCTTTTTGTATTATAAACAGAAACACCATTTGTTTGAAACTAATGTAATTTATTAATTAAAGACAACCCACTACATTTAAAAATCATAAAACAATAAAATCAATAACTATTAAACGACTAAAATGTGAAACAATGCACGGAACATGTAATAGTTTAGAGGGGTCAACTCAAGGACATAAGAAGATTAAGTAAGTTTAAAACTTTTGTTTCTATGATTTATTAAATATGTTAGTTATCATGTGTTTATATGTTATTAGTAGTTTATTCGAATTTAGTATGTTGCTACTTGCTAGTACTTTTTGAAATTAGTATGTTGTTTACTTTAAAGTGGGTTAAATTGACATGAACACATATGACAAGATATCCTATAACTTTTAGTTAAGTAATAAAGTAACAACTGAACCAAACAATTCAAAAAATAAATATTATTAATAGACAAAAAGCACACTAAAATCTGATAAGACTTTAAAAGTAAATCATAACCTTGACATACATGTAAATTTGACGTGATAACCCATGGACTTGATGATAACGCTAATGGGGTAATGTAAATTGGATGTTTAATTGATAAAAATGATTAATAATTCGCGAGATGATTAGCATATGAGATCACAATAAGTTCCAGCATCCACTTGATGTGTATGTAGGTTGAGTAAGCTACAAAAACAAAGACAAGGTAAAAAGAAGAGTATTATGTATGTAATACAACAAAAGAAACCATGGCAAACTTAAAAGCATACATACCTCAAGCGTAAACCCTATTTTAGAGATTTTGCTAGCGAATTAATTCTAAATTAGGCAACAGAACATGAGGAACAACCCATGGATCCATCTCCAGAAGCATAAACTGTAAATTTGTGATAAATGGGTAAAATCAAACAGATTATAACCTAAAACATGAAATTGGAATGCATTCAAATAACTGAAATAAAAAGCTGTTTGTATGAATAAACTTAATGATCTAATGGATCGGCAATGTCTTTCAACAACTATGAGATAATCTGGAGATGTTAATAACCCGCCTTTCTAGCTGAAGAAAGAAATGAACCACAAAACACCAAATTCTTTCCAACACTCCACATTGTTACATTAGGATCCAAAGATTTAGATATTCTGGAATGAAAATGACATATATCACAACAAATTAGCATTCTTTATTATTTCAATTTCTAGAGTGAACTATATGTTCTAAAAATTAATAAATGTTTAGACTACAAATGAAGAAAACCCATAAACTAAATGATTCACAGCACTCTAAAAATCATACCAACAGTATGAATAATATTTCACAGATAATAATCTGTTATGCAAATGAAGTTCAAATGAATAAATAGATGATAACCGTTCACTTGGGTATTTTTGCTTAAACAAACTCAAGTGATAAAATGGAAGAGAAAGTTCATTTGAAACATGTAGATGAATAGATGATGGTGTGGCTGATGTTCCTCCTTTCTCCACCCATGGGTTGTTTACAATCATGTTTTAATGATCCGTAAAATCTAAATACAGTTTATATTTATCATAGCTATCAAGAATCGGAAAATATGTGATTTTTGTATAACATTTTACTTATTCTAGCAGCCTCATTGGACTGAATTTTACCATCAAACAATGGACAACATTAAAGAGCATTTAGACAACATTAAACGTAGTAAACAACCTTAAACAACAACAACCAACATCGAATAACAGAATAATGCTACTGTCATTGGATATTCAAAGTCCCAAGAGCCTAAATCAAACAATTAATATCAAACGCAATGAATAACACATAGAGTAGTAGCGTATCAGCCTCAAATATTCCTTGTTTATCACTTTGTCCTTGCAATCAAAGTTAACCATGACAACTTCGGATGAGAAAGTAAGCAACATCTATGAATACATTATTAGCAGTGTTGTTAAGACCGGATTTCCCATTTTTTTTGTTTTAATGGGTAAATACGTGGTGTTAAACGGTAAATTAAGAGCAAAAAAGCAAAAAACCGGTTTCACGCGGACCCGGTTTATTTCGAATGGCATGCGTTTCTGCATGTGCGACCCAAATTTTCCAGCCAGAAACCCGTTTTTTGCACCCCCCTGCGCGCGGGTAGGTCATGGTGTAAAAAGTATCATAAAAACATTCAATATCTTTTACCTTGTTATCACATATAAACATATAATGTTTCATTTGTCACACCAATGTGAGACAAGAGTGTTAAAGTCTTAGAGAGACTCCCTTTACACCCTTATTTCCAACATATATTTAATTACATATATAAATATAATTAAAATATAGTTAAATTCGGTCCAGCCGGTCCGACCGGTCCGACCGGTCCGACCACCAAACTAATAAGGCGTCCGGTTCAACGTACGATCCGGTTCTGAAAACATTGATTATTAGTGACCATTCGAGACCCTTTTTGAGCAAATGGTATAATATTCATATTAACATCCTAAAACACAAAAAAGTTCAATAAATAATATGATTATTATAATAATATACTCTTGATCTCTTATTATAATAAAAGCTTAAACAGTAATGTAGGAGGGTCCGATGTTCTGACCAGTAATATGCTTTAGAAGCATAGTTTGAAACCCACCATCCATGATCTTGAATCTTGATCCGAGAAGGTTCATGATGATTAAAAACTATGTGTATGCATCCTTTTAAAGTCTCCAAAAGGATTGTCTTGAACCTACACAGGAGTATTTAATAAATAATAAATATTAATCCGGTAAAAAAATAGAAATATACGTAGGAACATCGTTCACAAAATAAAACAAACATTTTATTGATAAAACTTTGATTACAATACAAAAAAAACTAAATACATTACAATGTAAAACAAAACAAATGGTCAAAAATTTATGTTAAACAGAGTCTCTTAAAACAGATTTCGGGCCACGGTAGTCAATCAGCACTTCAAAGATACTAAAATGGTTCTCGGCAATGAGAGGGCCAAAAACACCCATTACCCTGGACCTAGTTTACTATGGGGATAAAGCTTGAGTTTCAAATCTAGCATTCCATTATTAACTGCCAAAACTCTGTAATATAATCAACGCTCAAGATACTTGTTGAAAACATGTGGATTTATATAAAAATCATGTTTTTACAATAATCTTGTATGAACAGTGACCTGCATTTTCATTCCATCTTCTTCAACAACCCAGAGACAATCCGGGAATTTAAAACAAACACCATTTGATTTCTCAACCAAGCATGCAAGGTGCTTGAAACTATCTCCATTTTGTTTATGTTTACCAAGTTTCTACACCTCTACCACATAACAAAAAAACAAAAGGTATTAAACAAATCAATGAAATGAATTCTTATAGCTCATAAAACTCAAAGCTTCAATATATAAAGCTCATGTTCAAAATTATGTATCCTAGAGAATCAAATAAAAGAAAAATAAAAAGACGCATCTTTGTATCAGTGGAATATGGATTTAATGATATGCACCACAAATATATTCAAATTGAGATTATAGTTCTAAATAGGATTCAACAACAAGATACCTGTTAATATTATATGCGATCTGCAGTGAGATTAACAAATGGTTAATGCCACGATCAAATCACCAAAGTTAAAAAGTGTTAATCCTAATCTAGATGGTTTTTGACGGTTAAGATCTTTTGAAAAATGGTAACCGTTTAGCAACAACCACACACACACACCCATATATATAAACCCGAATTGAACCCGACCCGAACCCCACCCGGTCTAAACCCGAATTGAACTTGGTATTGGACCCGATATTGAACCTGGTATTGGACATAAAAAAAGAAAAAAAATTAGAAAAAATAAACTAAACCCGGTATTGTACCCGGTTCCGGACCCGACCCGACCCCACTTGGCTATGACGGGTAGGGTTTTCCCGCAAGTGAACCCGACCCGGGTTTGTACCCGGGTTCACCAATACCCGGATACAAAAAAACCCGATTGGGCCCAACCCGGTTGAACCCGGTTTCGGGTCCGGCCCAAAACCCGAAATATACATCTCTAATGCAAGTTGCATAATGCAACTGCACTCTTTTCTTCAAATGGACCACAGCCCACAAGCCCATTCCTTTTGAATTTTCATGTTTGGGTGGGGCTGATCACGAACCGAACCGAACCGAACGCAGTTTCGCTTGAACTCGGTTCGGTTTTAAACCGAGCGGCTCGGTTCGGTTCGAATTTACAATTCGAGCGCAAACTTCATGCTCGAACTCGGTTCGGTTTTAAACCGAGCGCTTGGTTTTGCTCGGTTTTGTTTGGTTTCATTATAATTTAAAGAAAAACTAATAATTCATTCAAAAGTTTCAACTTTCAAGTTCAAGCTGTTGTATCTTCACCAATACTTGTGTAAATGTTCTTTAAGAACCAAATTATTAAAAAAATCTAATCTCAAGATATCGCGAGTAGAAACAACTGAACAATGTCGGGCTTCGAACAAGGTCAAACTTTGCACTTCGGAGGTGGATTGTCGAAGGTGGGATGCGCAATCAGACTATTGCAGGTCGGATTGCCGAAGGTCAGGATCGCATGTCAGAGTGCTAGAGGTCGGGGGATACATGTCCGAGTGCCGGAGGTCAGCGCCTCGACAGTCGGTAAGGAGGTGGGGGATACGGGGACGACTGGAAAGTGATGATGGGTGGAATGGTGAAAATATTTTAAAATGTGAAGTGATCATTTGATTAGATAATTAAAGCTTTACATTTAGGGTAGTTGATCTTTTAATTTATTAATTAAAATAGTAGTAAGTGATAAATAACTAAATAAATTAACAAATATATAATATATAAAAACTAAACTAAAAAATAATTCGAGCGACACCGAGCGGGCGTACCTTTGCTCGTGCTCGGTTCGTTTTCAAACCGAACCGAGAACAACCGCTCTGTTCGTTTACAACCGAGCCAAAATTCGAACAAGTAAAAATCCGAGCTTTTTTTCGAACGAGTTTGAGCGAGTTTCGAGTGCCAAACTATTTGAACAGTCCTATGTTTGGGTGTTAACATGCGAAGCCAACAATCCCCAGACTAAACAATAAAAATCCCATAGACTTTAATTTTCATTCGACTCTTATAGTTGACCATAAATAAGAATTTCGATTCTTTCTTCTCATGTGAGTATGTGAATGCTTTAAAGTTGCATTACCGAATACGCCTTGCTTATGCCAATCACAAACCAAAGAAAACTAACTTACCATACTTGTGATTACTTTAAATAGTGAATGCTAAATAATATATATATTCTTTATTTCTTTTGTTAAAGACGCTTTTCCTTTTAAAGCTTTAACTTTTATCTTTTTCCTCCTTTTCCTATAAAAATTTAAAAATCTCTCAGATTTTGACAATTTTGTTATATTTAGACAGCAAAACATACGAACGGCGGGAGACCCCATCGCTATTGCCTTTGTGGGACATGCTTCTTTGATGATCGAAATGTTTTTCAAAATGTTCCATAGATTTTGTTAGAGGGATTGTAAATTCAAACTCTGAGTTGTTTGGTTAACCTTGCCTCTAGCTTCCAACTCTATGATTAAAGTTTGAGATCCGTTCATTTATCATTTAACTTTCTTTTATTCATGTATGTGTAACTACTTTTTATGTATATATCTAACTAGGTTAGTAATCCCGTGTATTACACGGGTTGGATAAATATAATATTAAATAGTTATTAATAAAACTTAATTAATTATAAAACGATCTTTTGATACATTATACGATTGACATTACGTAAGAGTGATAAAATAACGATATCATATTTTAACTTTTTTAATTTTTTTTTGTTTTTTCAAAAAGATTGGTTTTTAAACAAATCTTAGAAAAAAGTGATTTTTTAATAATTTATTTATTATAACTTTAAAATTTAATTTCTTTTGTATTATAAGAATTTTATTGTGAAAAGCCACAGGTTTTAATTATATTCTGTTTTTTTAGTTTGATTTTTTTTTTGAAAATTTTCTTATTTTATAAAAAAAATATTATTTCTTTATGAATTACATTTGCAGAAAAATCTCTTTTAAAAAAATTATATATGTAATATAAAAAAAAATTAATATTATCATTTGTAATTAATGTGATATTTATTATAAGAGAGAAACGGAAAAATAAAACGTAGTAACTTTAGAATTTTTACAAGTAACATACACAAATTTTCTTTTATTAGTATTGATAGATTAGATAGCATAAAATGTGATTTTCATAGAAAATTTGTTTTGTCTCAAAATGTAAGAAGTGATTTAAACTATCTAGCTTCCTAATCAATAGTTGAGATTTTTGAGTGGGGGAAAAATAGTAGAGGGTTATTATAAAATAAACAACTATTGAAAACTTTTTCAAGTTCTCTAATTTTTTAAAACTTTTATAACCTTTTTATACGATGATAGTTTTCTAAAACATTGTACCACATAATCGAATATTTTTTTCTCCCTTTTAGTATAATATTTATATATTCATTAAAAATGAATACGTGAAATTATGGTGTTAAACTAAACAACACGTGTGTTGGTTTACGGTAAATCAACACAAATAGTGGTGGATTATAATAAAATAGCACAATTTATTTAGTTTTAATATAAATAAACACATTTACATGAAGTAACCAATTGGGTTTGAATGGGCTGGGAATGAATATAAGGTATGTGGTATGCCTCTTGAAACCGTTTTTATATGGGTTGAAGCAGTCTTCTAAATGCTAGTATAAAAGGTTTGATGATTATATGTTAACTTAAAACTTTTGTGGAAGCAATTGTGGTTGCAAAACTCGTTAGGCGGTGCTAGATAGATCGACTGGGAAGTTATAAGTATTCGGAGAGTACTCAGACATGATAAATTGTAAATAAATTAGTTTTCAAAAATTATAAATATGTCAAATAGCATAAGCTATTACTAATATTTAGAGTAAATTTCAAATTGTGTCATTAATTAATGTATGAAATTGCATGGTATGTTTTTTAGCTTTAATAATTACATACAATGTCCTTTTATTAAAATATGTACACATATATTGTTCTTTATGCTAAGTATCATCTAAATATACAGTTAAATCAGTTATGTGGAGAGTATTTTTATCATTTATTTCACGTCTAATATTTTAAAAAATTATAAAAATAAAAATTTAAATGAAAAGAGAAACTAAAAGATATCGAACCGTTAGATAAGTCGGTGAAACCAATCACTCTTGGTGTGTGTTCATTTGACTAATCGTTAAAACTTTTAATGATAACAACATTCAATAACATTTACTAAAGTAAAAAATTTAAGTCACAAATCATTTAAAAGGTCAGGAATTCAACAATAAACACCAAAAAAATACACGTAAATACTTTATAAACTACTCACACCAACAAATAATAAAAAATCAATAAGGAACACAAATTTAGAGAATACTTGTGATTATTTGAATTGCATATATAGTTGCAAAAGCAAGAAAATAAACTATGAGTCGCTCGTTAATCACACAACAACATAAGCAAAAAATTCAAAGAACAATGAAATACAAAAAGTGAATCAGGGATTTTGATCTTATCATCATTGTTTGTTCGAGTTTAGGGGTTTTAATGGTGTGTGAGATGTTGTAGGTGGTGAAGATGACCGGTATTGGGCTATCAAATAGAGGGGCATGATGGATTACAAGTATTGAAAGTAAGAGGAATGCGGGTTCACTAATACCTTAGAATTCCTTTCAAAATCTTTAACAATTTCTTTGTAATCTTAGTCAATTCACACGCATAAAATGTATTATGATTCGTATCAGAAGTCGTCATTAAACTTATCTTAGACATGTCTTTCATTATAGAACAATTCTCATGACCTGATCGAGCATGCCATAAGTTAGAAACATAATATACTTTGCTAGAAGATAATGATATCATAAAAGCAGCTTCAACATCAAATGATACATTTATAAGTTTTTGTTTTGCTTTAAATTATACATAAAAATCTATGAAAAGAACATCAATTATTCCTCAATATCTCTCTTAAAATGATGAATATGTGCTTAAAATATTAAATTGTGTTTTCGGGTGTTTAAAAGGGCAAGATGGACAAAAGAAGCATCTTTGACAAGAAATTAAAGTAATCCGAGCTTTGGATTCCAAGCATGAGGTCGTGCCTCATTAAGCACGCCCCCATTACTTGCCTGAAACACACCCCCATACTAAATGACACATCCCCATGTTTGGACATCTGACTGGACAAAAAGTAATATCCCCTGAAAGCAAGCACGGGGCCGTGCCCCATGAGGCATGGGCCGTGCCCCACCTCTAACATGGGGTCGTGCCCCATCAAGCACGGGGTCGTGCCCGACACAACCTTCACGTACGAGCCAACCACCTTTCGTAAGCATTGTACTAGCACGGGGCTGTGCTTAAACACTCCAGAAACCTATAATATAGGCCTAAGTTCACCATTTTGGCAAACTTTGGTGGGAGAATTACTCAGCAGAATTCTATCGGGAATTGAGTCTTCAAGACCATTTGGAGGCTCGAGAGGTGCATATAGTATTTGGAAGAAGCTCGGGGTTGTCTAGACGTTATCCATTGCGGATCACCAGTTTGATTGTTCTATTTCACCGATGATTTCATATTTATCTTTTATGTTATTTATTGTTATGTTCAAGCTTATTATGAGCTAAACTCTTATTATCATCCTAATTAGATGAACCTTATGTAATTTGTGATGAATTAATGGTGTGATATATATTAGGTTAATCTATGGTAGTCTGGGGAAAACTTTTGATGGTTAGAATCTACATTTGAACGGGAAGTTATAACCTTATGGTTTGTGATTGTGATTGTCATACACGGTTGAAAAATGTATGATCAACTTTCATTCGCGAAAGTGGTCTTCATAATAAATCCATGGCTAATGAACTAGAAATGGTTAATAAAAATCATATCACCTTGACTTTCTGATAATTTACGGGTTCCCTTTTATTAGTATGAGAAATCTACAGTAATTGTTACGGTTTTTTTAAAATTAATGGTATGTAATGAAGGAACCTGATCAACTCTCTTTTTAACATTAAGTTATGTTTTTGGAAATCATATGTCAAATAGGTCACAAAAGATTTATCTATATTACTAGGGCTTTGATCTAAGCATTAACTCAACCTGACGTGATCTTAGTCACTACGGAGCAGATAGACGAGAAATCACACCAACTCACCTTTATAAACATTAACATAATTACATTAATTAATATCTTTTATCACACCATCAATTCATCATAGTTACATAAGTATAGTCTATTTTAAATCCAAAAGGTTCAATTTTATTTTAATTTATTTCTATTATTGTTTTTAAATCCTAAATATCTTATCAATGCAAATTATTATTTTCTCTAACAAAAACCAAGTCTGATGGTCAAATATCAAGGTTGTTGAGTAGGCTAGGTGTGCCCACGGATTGATACTCATTTTTTACCATCACTATACTATCACACGATATGTACACTTGCCTTTTATGTATGTGGTTTAGTATTAGTAATAACCATTTAAAACTAAATCTGTGCGAAACCCTCTATCAAAATATACCGTTCTGCACCGCATCAAGTTTTTGGCGCCGTTGTGCTCGTTTAGGTGAGTTCTAGGACAAATCGGTATGTATGCGTGTATGTATGTGTAGGACCCGTTTGGGGCTTGATTTCTTGCTTGGTTGTGCTTGAATAATGTTATGGTATGCATCCCTAAGGTTAAGATGGTCGATTTAGGCTTAAAATGGGTTTAGATGAGTTTGGAGGCCGAAAACCCTCGGCTGCAGTCGGGATGAACTGCATTCTGCATCAGTTAGGGCTAGGCGACCGACTGGAGGCCGAATGGAAGCCATACGGCTGATTAGGGTGCGATTGGGGTCCATTCACACGTTGGGGTTCATTCGCACGATTGAAGGCCAGTCGCATGGGGTTCATGCGACTGAAGGTCCATTCGCACGACTGAAGGTCCAGTCGCATAGGTGTTCATCCGCATTGCCCATTCGCACGACTGGATGTTCATTCGCATAGGTGTTCATCCGTATTAGTTCATTCGCATGATGTTCAGTCGCATGGAGGCAATGCGACTGAAGGGTGTCCATACGCCCGAATAGGGCTGTTGTACCCGAGGAAGGTGTAGATTGACTTCTGACTTTCGGGGGAAAGTGCAGATGTAAGTTTTGATGTAAAGTTCCCATAAGAGTTTGTAAGATGACGCTTGAGGTCTTAGAAAGCATGTAGGGCATGATGAGGATGATGATGGTATGCAAGTTTATGTACGTTATGTAGTATGGTGTGCCCTGTATGATGATAATGATGACTGTGTGTGCTATGTTCCTAATATGATGTTATGTTATTTCTTGTGGCCTTATGCGTCATGCTAATGAATAAATGAAGTATTATGTAACGTAAAGTGAAAGATAATGAAAGAGGAACATGATGATGAACGAAGTATTAATGAACGAATGAAACGTCTTGCACGCATCGGATGACGGGTCCTTCTTTGTGATTGGCCCTTAATGTAGAACCTCTACCGCTCACCCCTAGTACTGTGGCATACGTTTAGCTGTTCATTGTTGACTTCGGCCCAGTAGCTAAGACTGATGGTTACTCCTAGTACCGTGGCATACGTTTAGCTGTTCATTTGTTGACTTCGGCCCGGTAGCTACGACTAACGGGGTGTAGCACATGGTATTGGTATGGATGATGTCCGATGCGCAAGTAAAGTAATGAAAGAACGAATGAACGAATGAAGAAGATAATAATGATATTATCTATGTGTACGTACGATGTGTGATCATGTAAAAGTAACGAACGGTTTTATATGAAAGTAAAGTATGTTTTATTTATAAAACTAGAACTCACTCAGCAACGCTGACTTTGATGTGTTTCCAGTTGGCAGGTAATGTTTGCTGAGGATGGCACGGGCGACTACTCAGCTCTTTTGGGGATGGCATTCTTTTGATTAATGTTTTTGCATTGTAATGCAAACAAGCTATTTTGTAATGAATGTTGTTACTTTGCAAAAGCATTTACATGGAAATGAAAGATTGTTTTAGTTTTCCGCTGCGATTTATGAAATACAAATGTAATTATACGTTTTATGTGCGATGAGAACCCAGCTGTAAGCGTCCCGGGAACGGGGCCTTACAAGTTGGTATCAGAGCCAAAGTTTAAGTGAAATGGGTAAATTTTCAAAATAAACCTAATCTTAAACTGAGAATGGGACGGAAGGGAATGGGATGCAAATCTGAGTAGCTGCGTGCCATCAGTATTTTCGTAAAGTTAACCGGTTTTATGTGCGCATGGTATGTGTTATGTGTTGTATGTAGATTTAAATACTGATGTAGTCAGGACAGGTAATACTTGGGGTATGAAGAGTAAAGTAAGTGGCTAATCACAACTGGCCACTGTAATTATGGACTTACTATACTTGACATAAACTAAGCTGTTCCCTTGAATGACTGTGTTGGTGTTTGAATCTTTCAGTGTGCGTGTGATGGCCGGAGGTAGATCTTCGAAAGCTTCTAGGGGTGGAGGTCACGGTGCTGAACCGCGACCCAAGAGAGGGAGACCCAGAGTTGAGAGGGTGGTTCATGAAGAACCAGAGACCCCCCATCCGGAGGGTGGCGACGAAAGCGCCAATCTGAGAGCCTCAGTAAAGGAGGCTGTTGTAGAAGAAGTCCATCAGATCATGTAGACAATCTTACCGTCTGTGGTGACTGAAGTTATTAAGGCTGTACGAGAAGGGGAAAGAAAAGAAAGAAACAGATCCTCTGGAGAACGGGAACACCCAGAGCCTGAAACAGTCCTGTCTGATGATGAAGAGCAAGAAGAAGAGCCTGTGCCAGAGGCAGTGCGAGGATGTAACTACGGGGCATTTATGAGATGTAATCCCCCTACTTTTGACGGTAATGGCAATGTTACCGCTGCTCACCGATGGGTGAGAGAGATGGAGGCCGTTCTCGACATCAGCGAGTGTCGGGAAGATCAGAAGGTGAAGTTTGCCACTCATTCATTTGTGGACTCGGCACTATGTTGGTGGGACAACATTGTCCAAGCAGAGGTAATCGGGCAATCGGGAAAATGAAATGGCCTGAGTTGAAGAAGATGGTGATTGAGGAGTTCTGTCCTCACAGGGAATGGATAAGTTGGAAAGGGAGTTTCTGCAGTTGGAGGCTGGAACCATGACACACCAGCAGTATACCACCAAGTTTAATGAAATGGCACGACTCGTGCCTGATCAGGTGACGCCTCTGTCTCGGAAAATCAAGAGGTACATTCAGGGTTTACCGGTGGTGTTCGCCGCATATGATCGCCGCCCGCCAAGCACATTTAGGTCGGCGGTTGATTTGGCAGGGAGGCTGTATGATGAGCGGGAGGTGGTGGTGACTGAAGCAAGTAAGAGGTGGTGGTGATCGGAACTGGAGCGGGAAACGGTTTGGTTGGGGTGATGCCTCGATGGGTAACAAAAAGGCACGGTGGATGAATGCCGTGTGGTCACATCAAGTGCGGGTCGAAAAGGTGTGGCAATTGTGGAAGGGAGCACGACGGGGAATGTAGGTTTGGGTCAAACTTGTGCTTCAAGTGTGGGAAGACAGGGCATATGGCGAAGGATTGCCTGTCGGGCAAATGTTTTAACTGTGGGGAAACTGGTCATATGAGCAGAGATTGTAAGAGGTCGAGGACCGAGGGTTCAGGGGTGAAGAAGACGGGAAGTGATGGACCGAGGGCGAGCGCCAGGGCATTCACCATGACACAGGAGGAGGCTAGGACGGACCCTGACGTTGTGTCCGGTACGTTTCTAGTGAACCAGACCTTAGCTTCTGTGTTATTTGATTCTGGTGCCAGTAAGAGTTTTATTTCTGCTGCTTTCTGTGCTAAGCTGCCTGTTAGTAGTAGGCGTGTTGATGCGCCCTTTGATGTAGAAACTGCCATAGGTAAGTCTACCAGGATTTCTGAGATGATAGAGAATTGCTATGTGGAACTTGAGGGTCATAAGTTTCCTGTTAGACCGTTGTGATGACCTTGGGTGGTTTCGATTTGGTTCTTGGGATGGATTGGTTGGCGGACTTCGAGGCGAACATTGTGTGTCGCAAGAAGATGGTTCGGTTGACAGCACCTGATGGAAGTTTGGTAACGGTTTATGGTGATCGGTTACTACGATCCCAAGGTGATCTCAATGGCGTGGCGGGAAAGTGTATGAGGCGTGGATGTAGCGCCTACTTGGCTTATGTAAAGGATGTAGATGCACTAACACCACAACTGTCTGATGTACCTTGTGTGTGACTTTCCAGACGTGTCCCAGAAGACTTATCCGGAGTGCCACCTGACAGAGAGATTGAATTTCAGATTGATCTGATACCGGGTGCCCAACCTGTTGCCAAGGCACCATATCGGTTGGCTCCAACCGAGATGAAAGAGTTGATGGAGCAATTGCGAGAGCTGCTTGATAAGGGGTTCATTAGACCGAGTATCTCTCTTTGGGGTGCTCCGGTCCTATTTGTAAAGAAGAAGGATGGTAGTATGAGGATGTGCATTGACTACCGCAAACTGAACAAGTTGACAGTGAAGAACCGCTACCCCTTACCGAGGATAGATGATTTGTTCGATCAGCTTCATGGTGCCAGTTGGTTCTCGAGGATACATCTTCGATCTGGTTATCATCAGTTGAAGGTGAAGGAGCAAGATATCCCTAAAACAGCTTTCCGTACGCGCTATGGTCATTACGAATTTCTGGTCATGTCTTTTGGTTTGACCAACGCGCCAGCTGCTTTTATGGATCTGATGAACCGTGTGTGTCGGCCTATGTTGGATAAATCATTGATTGTGTTTATTGATGATATCCTGATTTATTTAAAGAGCGAGATTGAGCATGCCGGTCACATTCGGGAGGTTCTAGAGACGTTGAGAAGGGAGAAATTGTATGCTAAATTCTCCAAGTGCGCATTCTGGTTGCGCGAAGTTCAAATTTTGGGTCATGTGGTGAATCCTGACGGGATTATGGTGGACCCGACGAAGGTGGAGGCGGTTATGCAATGGAAGTCACTAAAGACGCCATCCGAGATCCGTAGTTTCTTGGGTTTGGCGGGCTACTATAGAAGATTCATCCAAGACTTCTCTAAGATTGCTTCTCCACTAACTAAGTTGACCCGAAAGGATGTGAAATTTGTATGGGGTCAATCTCAAGAGAGGCGTTCGAAGAGCTGAAGGCAAGACTGACTCAAGCTCCTATTCTGTCATTACCCGATGGAAGCGAAGATCTGGTGTTTATTCTGATGCTTCCTACTTAGGGTTGGGGTGTGTGTTAATGCAGAGAGGGAGGTTATAGCCTACGCATCCCGACAGTTGAAAGTTCATGAGGTTAGTTATCCCACTCATGACTTGGAGCTAGCAGCCGTGGTCTTTGCGTTAAAGATTTGGAGGCACTATCTCTACGGGACGAAGTGCACCATATTCGAGCAAAAAGACCTGAACACGAGGCAGAGGCGATGGTTGGAACTTATAAAGGATTATGATTGCGAGATCCATTACCACCCGGGCAAAGCTAATGTGGTGGCGGATGCCGTTAGCCGAAAGGAAAGGCCCGAACCGATTCGGTGAAAGCTTATCAATTATCATGACCTCCGATGTGATGAAACAAGTTAAGGAGTTTCAAGATGAGGCATTGAAAGAAGATCACCTTAACTCGGAAAGAATGAGAGGACTGGTTGGGGATTGGTGAAAACACACTCGGTGTTAGAACTCGATTCGGTCGTGTGTGGATTCCTCGTTTTGGGGATCTACGGGTGAAGATAATGGATGAAGCCCACAAGACTCGATACTCCATTCATCTTGGTGCCACGAAAATGTACCATGACATGAAGAAAGATTATTGGTGGCCGGGTATGAAGCGTGACGTCATGGAGTATGTGAGTAAGTGCCTTACTTGCTTACAAGTGAGGCAGAGCATCAAAAGCCGTATGGGAAGATCCAACCTTTGGATGTACCAGAATGGAAGTGGGAGCACATCACCATGGACTTCATTACAAAGCTACCGCGTACCCCAAAAGGGTATGATGCCATATGGGTGATAGTTGATCGTCTGACGAGAGTGCTCACTCACTTCTACCAATCCGCGAGACATATTCATCTGAGAGGTTGGCTGATCTGTTCATCAGGAAATTGTAACTCGTCATGGTGTGCCGGTGTCTATTGTGTCCGATCGCGACACTCGGTTTACATCTAAATTTTGGAAGAAATTCCACGACGCTATGGGGACGAGGTTGCATATTAGCACGGCTTATCATCCCCAAACCGATGGTTAGTCAGAAAGGACCATTCAGACATTGGAAGACATGCTTCGAGCATGTGTGATTGATTTTGGTGGAAGTTGGGATGACCACTTACCGTTAGCCGAATTCTCATACAACAACAGTTATCATGCCAGCATTGGTATGCCACCATACGAGATGCTATACGGTAGGAGATGCAGAACACCCGTTTGTTGGGGTGACATTGGTCAAAAGGAATTGGGGAGCGTCGAGGTGATCGAGGCTACGACAGAGAAGCTTGAAAAGATTAAAGCCTTCATGAAGGCAGCCAAAGATAGACAGAAGTCGTATGCCGATAAGCGACGTAGGCCAATTGAGTTCCAGGTGGGTGACCGGGTTATGTTGAAGGTCTCACCTTGGAAGGGTATTATCAGATTCAGAAAGCGGGGCAAGTTGAGCCCAAGGTATATAGGCCCTTTCCGAATCATTGCTCGAGTGGGAGAGGTGGCCTATAGACTGGAGTTACCGGATGAGTGAAATGGAATTCACCCGACATTCCATGTATCTCATCTAAGGAAGTGCTTAGCAGATGAAGATATGGTTGTCCCATTGGAAGATATCGAAGTAGATGAACGGCTCAATTATGTGGAGCAACCAGTGGCAATCATCGACCGAAATGAGAAAAGGCTAAGGAATAAAGTGGTTCCTCTTGTGCGCGTACAGTGGAAGCACAGGAAGGGATCTGAGTCAACGTGGGAGACTGAGGAAAAATGAGACAGCATTACCCGTTTGTTCGACGAATAACAGGTTTCAGGGACGAAACCTATTTAAGGGGGGTGGACTTGTAACCCCGAATATTTATTATTTTGAAGCGGTGAAGAAAGAAAAGAAAATAAAGTCCAAAAGTCGAGGGACCAAACTCGCCAACGAAGAAAAGTTGGAAATGTGGTGATATTAGTAGGGATAGGGCAGCCCACTCTCCCCACACACCCCACATTTCAGGTTCTTAGAGAGGAGAGAGAGAAAAAGAGAAAAGTGTCGGTTCGGGTCGCCAAAATCGTCGTGAAGCAAGACAAATCGAAGCTCTTGTCGTTATGCTCATTTAGGTGAGTTCTAGGACCCCTCTTTTACATGTTTTTGAATGATTTTGGGGCTGGAACACATCTGAAAACCCTTTTTCACGTTTTTGGGTGAAAACCCGTATGTATGCGTGTATGTATGTGTAGGACCCTTTGGGGCTTGATTTCTTGCTTGGTTGTGCTTAAATAATGTTATGGTATGCATCCCTAAGGTTTAGGATGGTCGATTTGGGCTTAAAATGGGTTTTAGATGTTTGGAGGCCGAAATCCCTCGGCTGCAGTCGGGATGAACTGCATTCTGCATCAGTTAGGGCTAGGCGACCGACTGGAGGCCAAATGGAAGCCATACGGCCGATTAGGGTGCGATTGGGGTCCATTCACACGATTGGGGTTCATTCGCACGATTGAAGGGCCAGTCGCATGGGGGTCATGCGACTGAAGGTCCATTCGCACGACTGAAGGTCCAGTCGCATAGGTGTTCATCCGCATTGCCCATTCGCACGACTGGATGTTCATTCGCATAGGTGTTCATCCGTATTAGTTCATTCGCATGATGTTCAGTCGCATGGAGGCAATGCGACTGAAGGGTGTCCATACGCCCGAATAGGGCTGTTGTACCCGAGGAAGGTGTAGATTGACTTCTGACTTTCGGGGGAAGTGCAGATGTAAGTTTTGATGTAAAGGTTCCCATAAGAGTTTGTAAGATGACGCTTGAGGTCTTAGAAAGCATGTAGGGCATGATGAGGATGATGATGGTACTGCAAGTTTATGTACGTTTGTATGTATGGTGTTGCCCTGTATGATGATAATGATGACTGTGTGTGCTATGTTCCTAATATGATGTATGTTATCTTTCTTGTGGCCTTATGCGTCATGCTAATGAATAAATGAAGTATTATGTAACGTAAAGTGAAAGATAATGAAAGAGGAACATGATGATGAACGAAGTATTAATGAACGAATGAAACGTCTTGCACGCATCGGATGACGTTTCTTCTTTGTGATTGGCCCTTAATGTAGAACCTCTACCGCTCACCCCTAGTACTGTGGCATACGTTTAGCTGTTCATTTGTTGACTTCGGCCCAGTAGCTAAGACTGATGGTTACTCCTAGTACCGTGGCATACGTTTAGCTGTTCATTTGTTGACTTCGGCCCGGTAGCTACGACTAACCGGGGTGTAGCACCTGGTATTGGTATGGATGATGTCCGATGCGCAAGTAAAGTAATGAAAGAACGAATGAACGAATGAAGAAGATAATAATGATATTATCTATGTGTACGTACGATGTGTGATCATGTAAAAGTAACGAACGGTTTCATGTGAAAGTAAAGTATGTTTTATTTATAAAACTAGAACTCACTCAGCAACGCTGACTTTGATGTGTTTCCAGTTGGCAGGTATGTTTGCTGAGGATGGCACGGCGCGACTACTCAGCTCTTTTGGGGATGGCATTCTTTTGATTAATGTTTTTGCATTGTAATGCAAACAAGCTATTTTGTAATGAATGTTGTATTAATTTGCAAAAGCATTACATGGAATGAAAGATTGTTGTAGTTTTCCGCTGCGGTTTATGAAATACAAATGTAATTATACGTTTTGTGTGCGATGAAACCCAGCTGTAAGCGTCCCGGGAACGGGGCCTTACAAGTTGGTATCAGAGCCAAAGTTTAAGTGAAATGGGTAAATTTTTCAATAAACCTAATCTTAACTGAGAATGGGACGAAAGAAAGGGAATGGGATGCAAATCTGAGTAGCTGCGTGCCATCAGGTATTTTCGTAAAGTTAACCGGTTTTATGTGCGCATGGTATGTGTTATGTGTTGTATGTATATTTAAATACTGATGGTCAGGACAGGTAATACTTGGGGTATGAAGAGTAAAGTAAGTGGCTAATCACAACTGGCCACTGTAATTATGGACTTACTATACTTGACATAAACTAAGCTGTTCCCTTGAATGACTGTGTTGGTGTTTGAATCTTTCAGTGTGCGTGTGATGGCCGGAGGTAGATCTTCGAAAGCTTCTAGGGGTGGAGGTCACGGTGCTGAACCGCGACCCAAGAGAGGAGACCCAGAGTTGAGAGGGTGGTTCATGAAACCAGAGACCCCCCATCCGGAGGGTGGCGACGAAAGCGCCAATCTGAGAGCCTCAGTAAAGGAGGCTGTTGTAGAAGAAGTCCATCAGATCATGTAGACAATCTTACCTCTGTGTGTGACTGAAGTTATTAAGGCTGTACGAGAAGGGGAAGAGAAAAGAAAGAAACAGATCCTCTGGAGAACGGGAACACCCAGAGCCTGAAACAGTCCTGTCTGATGATGAAGAGCAAGAAGAAGAGCCTGTGCCAGAGGCAGTGCGAGGATGTAACTACGGGGCATTTATGAGATGTAATCCCGAAAGTTTTCTGTTCTCACAATTCACATACCCGAGACAAAACCCAACATAAACATTTAAAAAACTTCAAATTCTTACCTTGAATTAAATCTTCTTCTTCTTCCTCTTCAACCCGAAAGTTTTCTGTTCTCACTCTCTCTAGAACCGAATGAAAAGGTGATCTGAAGAGAGGTGGGCGGCCATGCCCACCTTTACACTAACTTTTTGTACTTTTGTCCCCTTTTATATTTTTAACCCTTCAACTTGGGTTTATTGATGTTTCCTTCTTTTATTTACTTTAATAGAATAACCGGGTGTTACATGTCTCAAACATGAAATAGTTCCAAACAAAACAAAGCATACCATAATCATTTTATTCATTTAACTAGGTCCAAGTCCTAGTTTATTGCAAGCTTCAAATGATGACTTCAAACTTGGGCATTTCCTGATACATGTTAAAAATAAAAGGTCAACTATAAAGTTGGTGAGTTTTTGAAGGGTTTTACATACATAATATATCAAAGATTACAAGTAGCGATTCATGTTATAGGTTATGAGTTAACAAGTTTATAAAGTACATATCGCTACAACCAAACCTCAACTTGATTAGAAGTTTATATGATTGGTTAAGTGTACTTGGTTCCCATGATGAACAAGTCATACGTCTTCAGGAACCGGCAATACATCGGCTTTAGCACCAAATAGCTTGTCAGGCCCAAGATCTTAGACGTCGCCAGTCTAGCAATAGTTAATGATTGTAAGCAAAATATGTATCTTATATAAGACTTACAATAACACAAATAACCATGACAAATATAAGTATGAATTGCAGTTGATTTACAAGATTTAAACGTTTACAAGTGTATGTTGATAAGGTAACATGTTTCACCCCAAAATAGTGTGAACTAATATAAAAGGGGCAAGGGAACTCACATGATCAATAAATATATTTGGTGATAAATAAGGAAAAATAATTGTCGTCCCATTGTATTCCTTCATGAGTTACCTAAATATATAAAATATATTTTTTCAAGATTTAACGTCTAACAGTAAGTTTAACGAATTTACGAGAACTAGGGTTCAATTTGGGTATTTGGGGTGTTCTTGTAAGTGCATCAAATAATAATAAAAGTTAATAATATACTATTTATATATTTTAAAGAAAATAACATTGAATCATTTATAATAATTAATAAACTTTAAATATGAAATTTGAATAATTATTTGAAATAACCATAATTTATACGATATTAATTTAAGGAAAAGTTGGATCAATAATAATTTATTAATTATTATTTACATAAAATTTATCCAAGAGTAACCTTTGTTTAAAGGTTTATTAAAAAGATATATAATTATTTAACCTTAACAAAATTTCAGAGAATATTTTGATGTCCTTAAAATATTTAAAATTTATAAAAGTCATTTTTATACTTATATAAAAAATACAATACCTTAATTAAGGCTAAAAGCCTTTTAAAAAATGCCTGGGGGTGTCCGGGTTTGAACCTGGGACCAAATGGATGGGGAGGCAATGTCTTAACTAGTGAACTAGGGCCATGGCCTTGGTATCACTTGGTTTTTAAGTCTTATAAACATAACCCAAATGAAATCCCCAATTTGTGTGAACCCTAAATCAAACGAACTCAAAATTGAGCAATGATTCGAGAGTTTCAAACGATTAACCTGAGGGCTTTTGATCCCTAAGTGTAATCGAGTAGATTGATGTGTTAAACTTACCTGATTATGATCGATTTGCAGTGTTTAAGCTTGGATTTGTCTCGGTTATCACACGAAGAACATGTGCCTTGCAATTGGTTAATTGAGTGAATGTTTTACGAATTTACGTTTATAGAGAGTTTAAAGAGATCGAAGGGAACATTAGCCCTATGTTATATAGCTTTGATTTGTTTGTTGAGGTGCTGAACAAGTCCCAGTTCGTGTTCGATCACCTTGGTTACAATTAGGTGTTTAATTGATGATTTAACTCGAATTAAACTATGCATTAAGCTTGGCAATGATTATTCGAACGTTTCTGTACGTTTAATTTGATTAATCATAAACATTTGTACGTTAATCGGTTATATGTCGATTGAGATGCGTGTTCGGTTCGAAACCCTTCAATATTGGTATACATATTATTATTATTAACATTATTATTATTGTATTATTATTACAAGTATATTATTATTTTTATAATTTGCTATTATTATTACTATTATTTTTATAATTATCAATATCATCATATTTATTTTACAATTTAATATTTTTAATTATTAACTTTCATATTTAACAACAACTCAGACATAAACGTAAATCACCCAAAAATTTCAAGATCGACAACTATGATCCTTATAAGAATAAACGATGACAACATTATAATCATGGAAAAAATACGAGATGTTACACAAACCCTAATGCTTAAGTCAAAGCCATCACCACCAGGAGTGACAAAACCACTCAAGGTGATGCACATGCATTACAACCCATCCTTGAAGAAGTAGAATCCGAACCCCCAAGTAATGTAAGTGATAAGCAAAAGCAACTTGTTACCGTTGAAGAACCAACCATAAAATACGTACCACCACCACCCTATGTTCCACCACCTCCGTATCCAAGTCGTTTGAGAAAACAATGAATAGATGCACAATATAGAAAATTCATGGGGTTGTTCAAACAACTTCACATCAATCTGCCCTTGGTGGAAGCCTTAGCCCAAATGCCAATTATGCTATTTTTAAAGGGTGTCTTGTTGAACAAAAAGAAACCGAAGAGTTATCACATGTATTTTTAAATGAGGAATGCTCTGTAGTTTTTCAAAACAATTACCTCAAAAGATGATGGATCTAGGAAGCTTTACCATACCTGTTCTAATAGGAATCTTTTTGTTAGTAACGCGTTAGCTGATTTGGGTGCTAGCATCAACCTTATGCCTTATGCGCTTTTTGAAAAGTTAAACTTAGGTGAACCTAGACCTACCCGTATGAGCATCTAGTTAGCTGACCGTTCTGTTAAATATCCGAGGGGCATCGTTGAAAATTTCTTAGTTAAAATCGATATATTCGTATTTCCCGTTGATTTTGTGGTCCTTGATATGGATGAGGATAAGAATGTTCCTCTTACCCTATACCTTTCTTAGCGACTGCTCGAGCCCTCATTGATGTTTGCACCGGCAAACTTACACTTCAAGTAGACGAGGAGGAAGCCACTTTCAATATAGGCCAATCCATGAAACCCCTCAACATCATGATGAATCACTTTATTACATTGATGTTTGCGATTCAATCATAATTTGTCATTTAAAAGAAACCCTTCGAAATGAAGCTTGCAACCCTCAATTAATAGAGGTTCAAATTACCAAACCCATCTATGAGAATCAAATCACTTCAGAACTAGAAGTTGATGAAACATCATCTCATCAAGAAGCATTTGAGATCATTGAACAAAAGCTAGAACCTAAATCCAAAGATTCTATCGAAGAACCTACGGTTTAAGAGCACAAGGACTACCATCTTATCTCGAATACGCCCTTATTGATAACACATCTCAACTTCCTATCATATCTCATCTGCATTACTAATTGACGAAAGAACAAATTGCTCAACGTGCTTAAGGTACATAATGAGCAATTGCATGGAAAATCATGGACATCAAGGGAATCAATCCATCCTTTTGCACTCACAAGATACTGATGGAGGAGAACTTCATATTCATCATTCAACCTCAGAGACGTTTAAATCCAAGCATGAAAGAGATGGTGAAGAAAGAAGTAATCAAACTGCTAGATGGCAGTTTGATTTACCCTATTTCTGATTCATCTTAGGTCAGTCTCCTCCAAGTTGTTCCAAAGAAAGAAGGAATGACTATTGTAACCATAAAAAAGATGAGCTTGTTCCCACTCGTATAGTTACAGGATGAGAGCTTGCATCGACTATCGCAAACTCAATGACGTCACAAGGAAAGATCACTTCCCTATTCCTTTCATCGACCAAACTGTAAGGCCCCAAAATCGGGACGCTTACAGCTGGGTTCTCATCGCACATAAAACGTATAATTACATTTGTATTTCATAAAATCACAGCGGAAAACTAAAACAATCTTTCATTTCCATGTAAATGCTTTTGCAAATTAATACAACATTCATTACAAAATAGTTTGTTCGCATTACAATGCAAAAACATCAATCAAAAGAATGCCATCCCAAAAGGAGCTGAGTAGCTTCATGGTGCCATCCTGAGCAATCATTTCCTACCAACTGGAAAACATATAAAAAGTCAGTGTTGCTAAGTGAGTCCTAGTTTTATTATAAAACTTACTTTACTTTCATATAAAATCATTCGTTACTTTTACATGATCACACATCATACGTACGCATAGATAATATCATTATTATCTTCTTCATTCATTCATTCGTCCATTCGTTCTATATAACTTTACTTGCGCATCGGACATCAACCGTACCAATACCATGTGCTACACCCCGGCTAGTCTTAGCTACCGGGTCGAAGTCAATAATGAACAGCTAAACGTATGCCACGGTACTAGGAGTAAGCATCAGTCTTAGCTACTGGGCCGAAGTCAATAAATGAACAGCTAAACGTATGCCACAGTACTAGGGGTAAGCGGTAGAGGTTCTACATTAAGGCTCAATCACAAAGAGGGACCCGTTATCCGATGCATGCAAGACATTTCATTCGTTCATTAATGCATGCATTCATCATCATGTTCCTCTTTCATTATCTTTCACTTTACGTTACATAATACTTCGTTCATTCCTCATAATAAGTAAAGTCATAGGAAAGATATTATACATCATACTAAGGAACATTAACATGCATCCACATCACATCATACAGGGCAACATCATACATACATAACATGCAACATCATCATCTCTATGCCCTACATGCTTCTAAGGCCATATCTGCTATCTTACATGCTCTTACAGGAAACCTTTACGTCAAGACTTACATCTGCACTTTCCCCCGAAAGCCAGAAGTCTAACTACACTTTCTTCGGGTGCAACAGCCCCAATCGTGCGTATGGACACCCAATAGTTGAATGGCCTCCATGCGACTGAACATCATGCGATTGAACTCAAGCGGATGAACATTTAGGCAAATGGGCATCGAGTCGTGCGTATGAACCTCATGCGGATGGAACAAATGCGAATGGGCACCTATGCGACTGATCTAATGCGAATGAACTCATGTGACAAAGCACTTATGCGACTGAACCCTCAGTCGCATGACTCCCCATGCGATTGGACTCCCAGTCGTGCGACTGAAACCTTAGTCGTGCGATTGAATCCTCAATCGTGCGAGTGAATCCCAATCGTGCGAATGACCCTCAATCGCCCCTCAATCGTCCCTCAATCGACCGTATGGCCTCCATTCGGTCGCCTAGCCCTAGCTGATGCAGAATGGAGTTCATCTCGACTGCAGCCGAGGTTTTTCGGCCTCCAAACTCATCTAAACCCATTTTAAGCCTAAATTAACCCTCCTGGACCTTAGGAATGCATACCATAACACCATACAAGCACACACAAGCCCGGAAACATACACGAAACGCATCACACACATCACACCCAAATGGGTCTAACACATACACATACAAAAACGGGTTTTTATGCTTTCCAGCCCCAAAATCGGTTGAAAACAAGTAAAAGTGGGGTCCTAGAACTCACATAAACGAGCACAACATTAAGGGCTTCGATTTGGCTTGCTACACAATGAGTTTGGCCACCCGAATCACCCGAACCACTCTTTTTCTCTTATTCTCTCTTATTCTCTATGAAGTCTGAAATGTGGGGTGTGTGGGGAGAGTGGGCTGCCCTCTCCCTACTAATATCACCACATTTCTCAACTTTTCTTCGTTGGCGAGTTTGGCCCCTCGACGTTGAACTTTATTTTCTTTTCTTTCTTCATCGGCTTCAAAATAATAATTATTCGGGTGTTACACAAACGCTTGAGAGATTATCTGAAAAAATTTTCTATTGTTTCCTGGATGGTTTCTCAAGTTATTTCCAAATTCCTATTGCTCCCGAAGATCAAGAGAAGACGACATTCACTTGTCCATATAGTACATTTGCTTATCGGCGAATGCCCTTTGGATTGTGTAATGCTCCCGCTACGTTTCAAAGATGCATGGTAGGAATCTTTCACGACATGATTGAACACTCAATGGAAGTTTTCGTGGATGACTTCTCCATCTATGGAAATTCATTTGAACAATGTCTTGAAAATATGGAAAAGATGTTGGTTAGATGTGAAGATTCTAACCTTGTTTTGAATTGGGAAAAGTGCCACTTCATGGTTACTAAAGGAATAGTGTTAGGACATAAAATCTCTCGAGCAGGGCTTGAAGTCAATCAAGCCAAAGTCGACACTATTTCCAAACTTCCATATCACACAATCGTGAAAGATATAAGATGTTTCGTAGGTCATGCAGGATTCTATCGTCGTTTCATCAAAGTTTTTTCACAAATTGCTCGACCGATGTCTCAACTTCTTGAGAAAGACGCACAATTCGTATTTTCCGACAAATGCATTAGTGCATTCAATTTGCTTAAAGAGAGATTGGTAACCGCTCCAATCATGGTTTCCCCAAATTGGACGCTACCATTTGAACTCATGTGTGACGTAAGCGATTTTGCGGTAGGAGCCATATTAGGACAAGTGAAGGACAAGCAGTTCCACCCAATTCACTATGCGAGCAAACCCCTAAGCGATGCACAAGAACACTACACCACTATCAAGAAAGAGCTTCTCCCGGTAGTTTTCTCATTTGAAGAATTCCGCTCGTATCTAATCCTTTAAAAAACAATATGTTCAACAAACAAAATGCAAAGCTGAGATTGATTTGTTGGATACTTCTGCTTCAAGAATTTGACATTAAAATTCGTGATAAGAAAGGAGCAGAAAATTTAGCGCCGATCATCTCTCGCCTCTTGAGGATTCAAGTCCTTCACAAACTAAGGAACCCACAATAAATGACAATTTTCCTCATGAATTCCTTATGCATATCCAATCCTCAGTCGATGAATATCCTTGGTTTGCTAGTTTCGCAAATTACTTTTCAAGCGAAATCCTTCTCAAAGGAATGACTTATCAGCAAAATAAGAAATTATTTCCTGATATCAAGCATTATCATTAGGAGGACCCAAATCTGTTAAGAATCGGTGCATACCAACTTATCCAAAGATGTGTATATGGAAGTGAAGCAGAATAGATCTTAAGGCAGTGTCATGAAAGACCCATAGGAGGACGCCATGGAGCAACCCTAATAGCCAAGAAATTCTTTGACTTTGGATTTTTCTGGCCCACGATCTTCAAAGATGCTCACAAAATGGTACGCACCTGTGATGCATGTCAAAGAGCAACCAATATCTCAACACGAGATGAGATGCCTCAAAATCCATTTCAAGTATGCGAGGTATTTGATATATGGGGTATTGATTTCATGGGGCCATTTCCGGTGTCATTTGGAAATTGTTACATCTTGTTAGCAGTCGATTACGTTTCAAAATGGGTTGAAGCTGAAGCCCTACCCACCAATGATGGCAGAAACATCAGATTCTTCAAGAGACAATTCTTTTTTTTTGTGTCCTCAAAGCTTTAATTAGTGACCGAGGAACGTATTTCTATAACAACGAACTAGAAAGAGCAATGGAACGTATGGAGTGCACCATATCTTCACAACTACTTATTATCCATAAGTGAATGGGCAAGCCGAAGTCACTAACCGAGGCATCAAACGAAACCTTGAGAAAACCGTAGGTCAAAATCACAAGGACTAGTCTACCAAGCTAGATGACGCGTTATGGGCTTTTCGAATAGCCTATAAGACTCCCACCAGTACAACACCTTTCAAATTGGTTTATGGGAAGTCGTGTCATCTGCCTGTGGAACTAGAACACAAGGCCTTGTGGTCACTTAAAGCATCAAACCTAGACCAAGACCTTGCAGGAAAGAATCGATTCCTACAAATTCACGAATTAGAGGAATTGAGAGAATAAGCATACGAAAACGCTAGGGTTTACAAAGAAAAGAGAAGGAAATTCCATGATGCTCGACTAAAGAACACAAAACGATTTCATGTGGGGGAACGTGTCTTACTGTATAACTCTCATTTGCGTTTGTTTCCTAGAAAGCTAAAATCACATTGGTCTAGACCTTATACTATTAAAAATGTGTTTCCGAATGGTGCCATTGAAATTTATAACCACGAGGGTTTAAGTTTAAAGATAATGAGCATCGTTCGAAACCATATAATGATGGACCAACCAAGATTCTCTTGGAGGAATTACACCTCTGCCCCAACAAAAACTAAGTGTGGGGAAAAGGGTCGTGCCAAAGACCCGAAACTTAAACGCGACACCTTTACATATTGTAAGGCCCCGTTCCCGGGACGCTTACAGCTGGTCATTCATCGCACATAAAACATTATAAAACATACATTTATTTCGTAGCGGAATTTAAAACTTTCATTAATAACTAAAACATGCCGTTTCATTCATTTACAACATTTGTTTTCATCTCAAAATACAATGACATGTCAAAATACGGATGCCAGCCTCAAAACGCTCCCAGTAGCTTATGCATCCATGCCTGCAACTCCTCAGCATCAAGATAATACCTGCCAACTATCATGCATACAAAAGTCAGCGACGCTGGGTGAGTCCTAGTTTTATGATAAAACATACTTTTCTTTCGTTAAAACCGTTCTTTTACTTTCTTTCATAATCATACTACACTTTACATTCGTTCGTGATCATACATCATACGTACACATAGATAATATCATTATTATCTTCATCATTATGTTCGTTAACTTTCACTCATTCAACGTACTTCATTATCTTTCACTTCTCTCTCTAGATCCGGTCAGACTTTACCCTCTTCGTGGCACTCAGCCACGATTACTGAGGTCGAATGACAAGGGTCTGTATCGTATATTATTATGATAATTGATTAATGTTCATTTCATACATTCGTTCTTTCCATAATTATTCTTCTCATTCATCCACTCACGCCATACTCTCGACTCATGTCCGAAGATGAATACTGTGCCAGGGTCTGTACACAAACCCCCGACTCATGTCCTAAGACTGACACAGTACCGGAGTACGCGACAAGAACCTCTATCGAGTCTATTGCGACACAGAGTCACTCACCTCATAGGCAATCTCAACGATTGCACGCTATCCGAGTCTGTTGCAACAACAGGGTTGCTCACCTCATACATATGCTTGGCTTTATGCTACACCCCCGAAGTTATGCGTAACTCGGGTAACCATCATATATTTCACCCCCAACATTATGGGTACTACACCCCTATCAAAATGGGTACATCACCCCCATCAACATGGGTACTACACCCCTATCGAAATGGGTACATCACCCCATCAACATGGGTACATCACCCCCATCAACATGGGTACTACACCGAAGGCCAGCCACAAAGACTGGAACCCTTGCATGCACACTTTAGGATTAGCTGAACTTCACGCGGTTGAGCTTAAGGTATTTAGAGCCGTGCACTTCACTACACTTCGCTTGCAAGCCTCTCACGTTCTCATTCATTCATTAATGCATGCATTCATTCATTACGTTCCTCTTTTCATTATCTTCCACTTTACATTACATAATACTTCATTACATTCATTAACGTTCAACGCGAAGCCAAGGAAGACATACATACATAATAAGGAACATACACATAATCATAAACATACACCATCACCATACATGCATCATCATACATACATAACACACATCTGACATAAGCCATCACATCCTAACTAGGCCTATCTCCCTATATTACCCCTTAAAACCACTTAGAAAACCCTAAGTCCAAATTGGGTGCATAGGACCCTTTAGGCGCATGAGCATAAAAATTCTAAGTGTAAAACAGTCTGGGCGCATGGGCACTATTTGGGCGTTTCTACCCTGTTCAGGCGTTTTGCCACTATACAGGCGCATGGCGCCTGTTCAGGCGCATCAACAACACTTAGCCGTTTCAACACTTTGGCGCATGGCCCACTCTTGGGCGCATGGCCAACACTTAGGCGCCTGGCCAACATGCTGGGCGTATGGGCCATTGTTTAGGCGCATGGACCACCTCTGGGCGCATGGCCAACACTTAGGCGCATGGCCACTCATGTTGGGCGCATGGGCCACTGTTCATGTTCATCAGAACATTTTGAAATGTTTTCTATTCTACCAACATCACCCGATTATCATTCTAACACTACCCAAGCACATATCTAACATACTAAGGGCACCTAAGCATGCTAAACATCAACACTAACCCATAAACCAACTCTAAAACATACATACATACATACATCATTCGAACATAAGGCTGTAGACCCATGGTTACTTGAAAACATTCTCTTGGTATGCATAATAGCCCCAAACAAGTTGAAATCAGTAAAAGAGGGGTTATAGAAACTCACCTTGAGCAGCCTTTGAGCAACACCCTTCAAGTTCAAGACCCACCTTTAATTCAACTTTTAAATCCCAAAAACAAACACTAAACACCAAGAACTTTGGTCAAAAACTAGAAACCCAGCTGAAACCGAGCTCATATAAGAGAAGACTCACCTTTGCAGCTGCTTCTTTCTCTTTCTCTCTCTAGAACCGAGAGCTTTCTCTCTCTTCTTTCTTTCTTTCAGCCGAATGAAGAGGGTAAAGAAGGGATGGGAGACCATGCCCCTTTAAACCTCAAAATAAAAAGGTTTTGTACTTTGTACACTTTATCCCCCTCCACTTGTGCTCATTATCTCTTCTTTCTATTTACTTTTCTTTTCCTTTCATTTAAATAAAAAATTTGGGGTGTTACACATATGTTTTTAATTTTTAAACTTTTCTAGGATTTCATAACACAAGTGTCACACCCCAACCTTAACGGCGGAATCGTCGAGATGTGAGAGTTAACATTGTTCACAACTATATAACACTATCATTTAAATCGATATATTATTATCATAAGTTTCAAATTATGCAAATTACTACCAAAAGTATCAAACAAGAAATAACATAACATAAGATAATCCAAGACATTTTATTCATATATCTAGATCCAAATCCTAGATGTGAGCAACTTCAAGAGATAACATCAAACTTGGGCATTTCCTGAAACATGTTAGAAATAAAAGGTCAACTATGAAAGTTGGTGAGTTTCTAAGGTTTTAATATACATAAATATATCAAAGGATTTACAAGTAACAATTAATGTCAATGGTTATGAATTATGCAAGTCTATAGAACACATATAGCTACAATCAAAACTTGACCAAGATTAAGATTACAAGTTTATAACGATTAGCTAAGTGTACTTGGTTCCCATGATTAACTAATCATATGTCATCAGGAGCCGGAAATACATCGGCTTTAGCACTAAATAGGCTTGTCAGGCCCATAAATCCATAACGTCGTAAGGCTAGCAATAGTTAATGATTGTCAACATATAATGTATCTCATATAAAACTCCCAATAACACAAATAACCATGACAAAATATAAGTATGAATTGCATGTGCGTTACAAGCATAAAAAGTTTACAAGTTTAAGTTTGATAAGTTTAACATGTTTCACCATAAAAGGTGTGAAATAATAATAAAAAGAGCATGAAAACTCACTTGACGTATACGTGTAAGATGATTAATAAGAAAATATAGATGATGTTCCAACGAATTCCTTTTCAAGGTACCTAATATATATATTACAAGTTTAAGTCCAATAATTAGATTAATGTTTTAATGTGAACTAGGGTTTTGATAAGAAATTTGGGGATTTTTATAAAAAAATAAAATTAATTAGTGAAATCATGCATATGTTTTAGTATAGAAAAAAATACCTTTTATATAATTTTTAAAAGAATAAAATACTTTATAGAAGTTTGTGAAATTTAATTATAAAATGTATATAAATTCTATAATTATCATGATAAATCCAAAAATAAAGATAACAAAAGTGATTAATAATAATTTAGTGATTTCAACTTTTTAAACTTTATTTTATAACAACAAATTAATTATAACATTTGTTAACAATATTTCATATAAAAAATGTTAAGGTATTTATAGAAATAAATTTACAGAAAATAATAGAACAACTTTAAAATAAAAAAAGTTTATAAAATTAACTTTTATAATTTTTAGAATTTTTCCCATAATTTTTAAAGGCTAGAAAAGCCAAAAAAATGATTTGAGGGTGCCCGGGTTCGAACCCGGGTCCCCTGGGTGTAAGTCTAAGGCTTTAACCGGTGGCCAGCGCCCCAAGTCTTGTTTAGGTTCCGGTTCAATTTATTAAAACATTTATTTAAACAAAACCCCAATTCTCATGAACCCTAGGTCTCGGATTCAATCCAATTGATCTTGAATTCGAGGCCGATAATCCAATTTATCATGGGGCTTTGATTCCCCATGTAAAATCAAGGCTAGGGGTGTATGTAACTTACGTGATTTGATACGAATTGATGGAGATGTGTACGAGTGAAACTGCGATCGTAAGGAAGACAAGTTTTGGTACAAATCGATAATACCACTCGAATTAAACAAGTGTAAAGCTTGAGGGATTGAGTCCGACTGAAAGCCCCTTATCAATTTGGATTCAAAAAGCTCGAACGAGGATGAACATTTTAGTGGCAAATTGCGGTTGTTTTTTATTATAACTCTCCTGATAATTGTTGTTTAGACGTAATTAAACATATCATTGGGTTCTAAATGATTAGGTGTATGTTCATGCTCAATTAATTTGATTATTAACTCGATTTGAGAGCTAAATCGAGTGAACTTGATATCGGTTTCGGTTACAAGTGTAAATGCATTGGAAAAACTTTCGGTTTGTTCGAATTGATGAAGGTTAAGGTTTCGAAACCGGATTAAGATGCTTAAGATGTGGCTTAATTGCATTTTAATCGAGCCTCTTGGTTGCTTGGCGGTCGCCGAAGGTGGTGGCTGGATGTAGTGGCGGGAATTACGGGTCGGGGGAGGGCTTTTGGGTTTGGTTTTATAAAAAAAGTTACCAATTGGTCCCTGTAGTTTTTAGAACTTATTATTTTATGTATTAACCTTTTATTTAAAGTTTCCAATTTAACATAAATGCCCCCTTAAGTTTTAAGTTTTTAACGTTTTATAACTTATTAATTATTCAACTTTTTTAAAGTATTATTTCTATTATTATTATTATTAACTCATTTTATTATTAATATTATTATTATTATCATTATTATTATTATGTTTATTTTAATAAGTTTAATTATTAACTTTCATATATTAAAGATTAATGACAATCAAGAAATAGGCATAAATAGTCCATAAGTTCCGTAATTAACAACAATGGCCCTTACAAAAATCAACGATGTTAACTTTTAACTAATGAAAAAATCAACGATGTTAACTTTTTCCACGATCTAACGCTGACGAATCTGGAATATTAAAGGTCGAATTTAAGTTAGTTTCTGACAAGCACGAGGCCGTGCCTGGCCAAGCACGCCCCCGTATTCACTTTTCATGACCTGTATATAAATACCACACTTGTTCCATTCTTTAGTCACACCCATTCTTGTTTAAAAACGTCTGAAAATGAAGAATCAATTCTCGGAAGTTCAAACTGGAATCCTGCGAAGAAACAACGTTCTGAAACGTGAGAGCCGATGACACAAGAATACTTCTTCAAACTGAATGAACTGATCAATCAATTGATTAAAATGAACCTTGTCGCATCCCAACACCTAGCTGAACTCATTCAAAAAGTTCAAGAGATGGGTGAGGAACTTGTTTCCATTAACCGTCAGCTTGCGGAATTGAGCAACCGCACTTCTCACTATCCCATCCTGAACCTTCACACGAAATGTGTGGAGGTTTCTTTTAGAAGCATTTCGTGATGTGTTAGGTGCGCTGATATGCGTTAAGGAGTCTGGTTTTGTAGTTTCAAATTCTTGGCT
The DNA here is from genome assembly GCA_025506515.1 of Flaveria trinervia. Classification (NCBI taxonomy): domain Eukaryota; kingdom Viridiplantae; phylum Streptophyta; class Magnoliopsida; order Asterales; family Asteraceae; genus Flaveria; species Flaveria trinervia. The sequence goes on from CM046452.1 coordinate 77,737,631, forward strand.
TTTAACGTATTGTGTAACCATAGGACCATAGGAAATGTAGTTTTCATTTTGGCTTGTGTTAATTAACAAAGTCCTGACTATTTTCGTATCTTTCGTGGTCATTTAGAAGTGATAAAACTTAACAGGGTAAATTGCGTAACACGTGAAACTGAAAAACGGAACTACGAAAGACTGAAACTGAATAGCATAAGGGGAGCACGCCCCCGTGCTTGAAGAAAAACGAAACCATCTGACCAAATTCAGCATTTTGTCTTCTTCCCCATCAATTTTGCATGTTAAAACCGACTTCATTGCCTGCAATGTTCGTATCCTCTTCCATTTTCACTATATTTTCCATTTTTCTTTCACCTTTTCAAGAGTTGTTTCAAGAGTATTGATCAAGAGGTTAGTATACTAATTCCTATAATTCTGATGGTCATTTACATGTAGTTAGGTGATTAGGTCTCTAAACAACAGAAATCCTAGCGATTATATGTAAAGCCTTGTACTTAAACATGTTATGGTTAGATGATTGCTTTAAACCTTCTTGTTCATGTTTCTTTTTGTATTTGATTAGTGTTAATTAGTTTGTTTAGTTAGTTATTAGTATGTTTTCTTTTGTTGCTAGCAAGACAATCTTCATAATTCGTGGTTAAATCATTGTTAATCATATTCAAGTTACAAGAGTTCACAAGTAGTGTTAAACACTACATATATTTTTTAGTATCTTGAATTATTAACAAGTGACTAAAATGTTTAACGTATAATCTTTAATTTTTCAAGCAAAAGAATGTTAAACTCATGCTCAATCAAAGGTTTACAAACAAAACCACGCGTGCTCGAGTCAAAATTTCATACCTCAAAACGTCAACCGCACCCCCACGTTTCACATGACACACCCCCATGTTTGCAGTTTTTCTTGAATGTCAAATTTTTAACTGTTTTTAAACATGATTTGAAAAATTATGGTGTGATGTCTTGTGAAACCCATGATTGTCACTAATGTCATGAAACCATTCTAGAATTTTTTTCTATAGTTTAACTTATTTTTAAAATTTTAAGATCATGAATTATCACTATTATAATTCGAAAGGAACCGTGAGAGATGGTGTCGCAATATGCTTCAAAGACTGCTACAAAGGGTCGAAATATCCTATTTAGAAGCAGATGAAGATACACCGGTGGCAGTTGGACAGCTTGAAATATATGCTTCAAAGACCGGTGGCAATTGGATAGCTTGAAATATATAATAATTTATTGAGTATTTAGTGGAAGCGTTTGTTTTCACTAAATAGACCTTACATTTATGAACTAATTCTTGAATTTTTAACATCTTTCAAATTTAGCATGAAATACTCTGACCCTTGGGATGATAATGCTGTTTCATTCAGACTTGGTGGTCGTTGGCATAAGTGATGCATTCATGATGTACTTATGTTTTAGGTAGTTAAATACATGTTCTTACTATATGATTACCATCGAATGTAGTAATGTTGTGTGACTTTGGATTGCAGTTGCTGTAACGCCCGGAAATTTTCTTTGAAGCCGACAAAAGAAGAAAAAGAAATAAAGTCCAAAGTCGAGGGACCAAACTCACCAACGAGAGAAACTTTGATGAATGGGAGTATAAAAAGGGGGAGACACCCCATTCTTACCATTTTTCAGCCAAGAAGAGAGGAGAGAAGAAGAGAAGGAGAAAAAGAGAAGAAGTGTTGGTTCGGGTTGGTTCGAGTGGACAAAATCAACATGTAGCGTGTCAAACCAAAGATCTACTCGACGAGATCGTTAAGGTGAGTTCTAGGACCCCTCTGTTACACGATTTTGAATGATTTTGGGGATGGAACGCATCTGAAAACCCTTTTTCGAGTTTTTGGGTGTAAACCCATTTTTATGCATTTGTGTATGTGTATGATTCGTTTGGGACTTGATTTCGGGCTTGGGTATGCTTGAATGAGGTCGGGGTATGCATCGCTAAGGTTTAGGATGGTTGATTTGGGCTCAAAATGGGTTTAGATGAGTTTGGAGGTCGAAAACCCTCGGCTGCAGTCGGGATGAACTACATTCTGCATCAGCTAGGGCTAGGCGACCGACTGGAGGGAGAATGAAGGCCATTCGGCCGACTGGAGGGAGAATGAAGGCCATTCAGCCGACTAGAGGGAGAATGAAGGCCATTCGGCCGACTGGAGGGAGAATGAAGGTCTAGTCACTCGAATGAAGGTCCAGTCACCCGAATGAAGGTCTAGTCACCCAAATGAAGGTCCAGTCACCCGAATGAAGGTCTAGTCACCTGAATGAAGGTCCAGTCACCCGAATGAAGGTCCAGTCACCCGAATGAAGGGCCAGTCACCCGAATGAAAGTCCAGTCGCCCGAATGAAGGGCCAGTCGTCTGAATGGAGGGCCAATCATCCGAAATGGAGGGCCAGTCACCCGGATGAAGGGCCAGTCGCATGGAGGCCAGGTGACTGAAGGGTGTCCATACGCCCGAATGACCGTAGTATTGTCCGACTTTCGGAAAGTACGGACTTAGACTCGGACCCTCGGGGTTGTAGATGATGAGATGGGCATGGATGATGCAAGACAATGTATGATGATGAGTTGGCGATGATGATATGCATGATGTTATGTGTGATGTATGCCTGGTGGTGCGTGTGATGCATTGTATGTCAGATGTGTGTTATGTATGTATGATGATGCCTGTATGGAGATGGTGTATGTTTATGATTATGTGTATGTTCCTTATTATGTATGTATGTCTTCCCTTGGCTTTGCGTTGAACGTTAATGAATGTAGTGAAGTATTATGTAACGTAAAGTAGAAGATAATGAAAAGAGGAACGTAATGAATGAATGCATGCATTAATGAATGAATGAGAACGTGAGAGGCTTGCAAGCGAAGTGTAGTGAAGTGCACGGCTCTAAATTCCTTAAGCTCAACCGCATGAGGTTCAGCTAATCCTAAAGTGTGCACGCAAGGGTTCCAGTCTTTGTGGCTGACCTTCGGTGTAGTACCTATGTTGATGGGGGTGATGTACCCATTTCGATGGGGGTGTAGTACCCATGTTGATGGGGTTGATGTACCCATTTCGATGGGGGTGTAGTACCCATGTTGATGGGGGTGATGTACCCATTTCGATGGGGGTGTAGTACCCATGTTGTCGGGGGTGTAGTGTGCTATAGTTACCCATAATGTTAGGGGTGAAATATATGATGGTTACCCGAGTTACACATAACTTTAGGGGTGTAGCATAAAGCCAAGCATATGTATGAGGTGAGCAACCCTGTTGTTGCAACATACTCGGATAGCATGCAATCGTTGAGATTTCCTATGAGGTGAGCGACTCTATGTCGTAACAAACTCGATAGAGGTCCTTGTCGCGTACTCCGATACTGTGTCAGTCTTAGGACATGAGTCGGGGGGTTTGTGTACAGACCTCGGCACAGTATCCATCTTCGGACATGAGTCGGGAGTATGGCGTGAGTGGATGAATGAGAAAGATAATGATGGAAAGAACGAACGTATGAAATGAACGTTAATGAATTATCATAATAATGTACGATACAGACCCTTGTCATTCGACCTCAGTAATCGTGGTTGAGTGCCACGAAGAGGGTAAAGTCTGACCGGATCTAGATAGAGAAGTGAAAGATAATGAAGTACGTTGAATAAGCAAAAGTTAACGAATATAATGATGAAGATAATAACGGTATTATCTATGTGTACGTATGATGTATGATCACGAACGAATGTAAAGTGTAGTATGATTTTGAAAGAAAGTAAAAGAATGGTTTTAACGAAAAAAAGTATGTTTTATTATAAAACTAGAACTCACTCAACAACCCTGACTTTGATGTGTTTCCAGTTGGTAGGTATGTTGCTGAGGATGGCACGGGGCGGCTACTTAGCGTATTTTGGATGGCATTCCTTGTTTAAATCTTTTGTAATGTAATGAAATAAATATTTTGTGATTGGTCAATGATTTATCCTGTTGTAAAAGTTTTTATGATGAAATGTAATGTTGTTTAATATTTCCGCTGCAACGTTTTATGAAAGTTAAATGTAATTATATCTTTTATGTGAGATGAGAATCCAACTGTATGCGTCCCGGGAACGTGGCCTTAGAGGTGCAGAGCGTGAAAGAACAAAGAGAAAGAATAGAATTTCATCAACGAACGTAAGTTACGTCGTCTCCTAAGACAGAGGATTGAGGACATAGGATAGTAAGCAAGGACGTATGAGTGAAGATAGGACGTAAGTTACGTCCTAAGAGACGTAGCTTATGTCGTATTGCGAGGGTTGACTAATTTCCTCGGGTTTTGACCATATTTAAGAAGAATTAATAATTTTTAAAACCCTAATTCACATTGGAGCAGAAAGTGATGAACTTGGACGATTCTTGAGGTCTATTCAACTTCTCTAACTCATTGCAATCTATCAAATCCTATTCCAGTCCGATTTTGATGTCGTATTATGTTACACCCCAACTGACGGCAGAATCATCGAGGTGGATGAATGTGAAACGATTGTTCATAGTACATGGAACTAAACAAGTTTTAATAATATTAAATATTATTTTTATTGAACATTACAAGACAATTAAATAGATACAACACAAACAAGATATACACAACAACATAAGACTTTCAATTAACTAAGCCCAAGTCCTATATGAGCATGAAGAGAACTTCAAGTATCAAACCTGAAACATTTTAAAAATAAATGGGTCAACTTTGAATGTTGGTGAGATTTCCGTAATTTTCAATACATAAGTATATAAAATATGGCAATTCATGTCATAGATTAGTGAACAAAGTAACTAGGGATGTAAGATAGATGCACAATCAAATCTTGACAGTTTACAAGTTTCCACGTTTACAAGTTTATACGATTAGCTAAGTGTACTTGGATTAACCAAGAAGGCTTGTCAGGCCCATAGATCTATGACGTCGCCAGGCTAGCAATAGTTAATGATTGTACATATAATCGTCAACACATGGTAATTACAAAGATCAACTAACCACAACATATAAGTGAATTGCCAAGAGTTTATAAGAATCAAATGAATTTACAAGTGCAATGATTATAAAGTAACATGTTTCACCCCAAAGTGTGAAAATATGAAAAGGGGGTATAGAAATACTCACATGGAAAACTCACATGTTTCACCCCATAGTGATGGTTCTAGAGTACATAAGAAAACTTGAATGTCAAGAGTCAAAGGTGATGTCCTAAATGATAAAAAGAACAATAACTTGAGGTTGGAATTCATTACAAGAAGTTAGGACGTTTAGAGAATGCTAAAAAGCGAAAGGTAGATTGGAAAAGGATTATTGCATCAATTTTAGATTCTGGACAGAATGTTTGGTATGTGTTTGAACAGGTTTTAAAAATAGAAAACGGTTTCATAAAATTATAAAAATTTATACTTGACTATTTCAAAGTCTCCCGAACAACTTTGATTCAGAAACAATTTTATGAAAAGATCTTTAAATAGGTCAAACAAGAAGCACAAAACAGAAGGTGCTGAAATGTGCACTTATCTTGTGAAGGCTATTGTTGAGTCGTCCGATTGAGTTTGAAGATGTATAAACTGTCGTTGAAAAGTTAATTCAATGTACTTAACATTGGAGTCTGATTTTACTCAAATTTGTTTGTTATGATCAAGTTATGGTCAGTTGAAGTAAGATTATATTATGTCAGAATTGTAGTAAGGCACTTATGTGCACTTTTAAAATTGTTAAAACATGGAACGGGTTAGAACATGTTATTATGTCAATATATGGTATCTTAGTCTTCATTTTAGTTATAAAAATATTCTAAGACTTTGGCATACCCATCATTTAGAACAATAATCTTGTGGAATAACCGAATGCGGCGGCATAGCCGTCCATATGCAAACGAGATTCTTTGTTTATGTTACTGTATTGTTAACTTAATTTAGGAAATGTTAGTATTGTTATAAGGTTAGTGATTATTAAAATGTTAATAATTAAATAATAATGATTAAAATAAAAAGAAATTTAGTAGAGCAAAGAACAATAGTAAGAACATAAAGTCATGAGAACAATTGGATGTTAGGATGATTGAAATGTATACTATAAAAGCAATAAAAGATTACCTTAGTATTAAGAATGTTTGAAATTTCTTGTAAAATAAATTTTCAAATTGATCATAACCAATGGATGAAAGAAAGATATGAGAGTGAGATTTTTAGACAATGAGCAAATGAAAAGTGAGGCCTTGTAAGGCCCCATTCCCGGGCACCTCACAGCTGGTGGTTCATCGCACTTAAAACATTATAAAATGTACATTAAATTTGCAACGGAATTTAAAACTTTCGTTTATAACTAAAACATGTCATTTACAACATTAATTTCATCTCAAAATACATGACATGTCAAAATACGGATGCCAGCCTCAAAACGCTCCCAGTAGCTTACGCATCCATGCCTGCAACTCCTTAGCATCAACATATACCTGCCAACTATCATGCATACAAAAGTCAGCGACGCTGAGTGAGTTCTAGTTTTATAATAAAATACTTTACTTTCGTTAAAACCGTTCTTTCAAAACATACTATACGTTACATCATTCGTGATCATGCATCATATGTACATACAGATAATTTCATTATTATCTTCCATCATTACGTTCATTAGCTTTGTTCATTCAACGTATTACATTATCGTTCACTTCACTTCCTAGATCCGGTCAGGCTTTACCCTCTTCGTGGCACTCAGCCACGATTACTGAGGTCGAATGACAAGGATCCGTATCGCACATTATTATGATAATTATTAACGTTCGTTACATAGATAGCGCACGTTCGCACATTTCATACTTTTATTATCATTCATTTCTCATCTACATCCTATCAAAATTTACCCTCCTCATGGCACTCAGCCATGATTACTGAGGTCCACTGACAAGGATCCTATTCGTTCATTATCGCACTTTAGCTCAAATCGCACATTCACATCATCGTACCCAAAGTACATATCGCACGGATCGCACACATAAGGAAGCCGCAATCGCACGCTATCTCATGGGTTAGCCAAGATCGCACGCTATAAAAACCACATGAGGCAGCCAAAATCGCACGCTACCCTTATGCCGTCCATCACACATATCGCACCAATCGCACCATCGGAGTGGTCACGAAGACCGACTCCCCCTGTGTGTGAGAACTCTCGGGGTTTAGCCAGAATTGCACGCCATCCCATGGGTTAGCCAAGATCGCACGCCATAAAACCACATGAGGCAGCCAAAATCGCACGATACATAGCACACAGTAAATACCACATCGCATGTATCAGAGCAGTTACCAAAAATGAACTCCCACTGTGTCTATGTCCCCTTATGAGTAAGCCAAGATCGCATGCTATGATACACACACAGTTGAGCTAACGACTCTCAGTGAGTCGTGAACCTCTTTCCTTTCTTTTGCAAGCCATCCTATCTCTCATTCATTCGTTTATGCTCGCATTCATTCATTACTACATCTTTTCATTATCTTCCACTTTACGTTACATAATACTTTCATTACATTAATTATCGTTCAACGGAAGGTCAGGGGAAGACATACGTATAATAAGGAACATGCATATAAACATAAACACACATCAAACATAAGGCATCACATCATAACCGGACCTATCTCCCCATATTACCCCTTAAAAACCACTTAGAAAACCTCAAGTCCAAAGTGGGCGCATGGGTCCTTCCAGGCGCATGAGCATAAAAAAATTCTAAGTTTAAAACAGTTTGGGCGCATGGGCACTATTTGGGCGCTTCTGTCTTGCTCAGGCGCATGACCACTATGCAGGCGCATGGCACCTGTTTAGGCGCATCAACACTTAGCCGTTTCAATCACTTTGGACGCATGGCACTATTTAGGCACATGGCCAACACTTAGTCGTTTCAAGCACTTGGGCGCATGGGCACTGCTTAGGCGCATGGCCAATACTTAGTCGTTTCTTTCACTGCGACGCATGGGCACTATTTAGGCGCATGGTCCATACTTAGTCTTTTCTTCACTTAGGCGCATGGGCACTATTTAGACACATGGCCACTTAGGCGTATGGCCAAATACTTAGACGCATGGGCCAACATGTTGGGCGCATGGGCCACTATTTACGCGCATGACCCACCCTTGGGCGCATGGCCAACACTTAGGCGTCTGGCCACTCATGCAGGACGTATGGACAACTGTTTGGGCGCATGAGCCACCTCTGGGCGCATGGTCTACTGTTCATGTTCATCAGAACATTCTGAAATCTTTTCTATGCTACCAATTTCACCCAATTCTCATTCTAAGCATACCCAAATGCAGATCTGACATTCTAAGGCCATCTAAGCATGAGGAACATCATCTCTAACCCATAATCATCACTATAACATGCATACATACATACAACATTCGAACATAAAGCTGCAAATCCATGGTTTTACTTGAAAACATCACTTGGTATGCATAATAGCCCCAAATCAGTTAGAAATCAGTAAAAGAGGGGTTCTAGAAACTCACCTTTAGCAGCTTTTGAGCAGCACTCTTCCCGTTCGAGTCCCACCTTCGATTCAGCTCTTGAATCCTGAAAACAAACTCTAAACAACCGGAACTTTTGTCAAGAACTCAAAACCCAACTGAAACCGAGCTCATAGAAGAGAAGACTTAATTTTTTTCAGCTTCTTCTTGCTCTTTCTCTCTCTAGAACCAAGCTTTCTCTCTCTCTCTTCTTCTTTTCAGCCGTGAAGAAGATGATGAAGAAGGAAGAATGGGCAACCATGCCTTTTAATATCTTAAAATATAAAAAGTGTACTTTGTACACTTTTCCCCCTCTATTTGTGCACAATTTCCATTCCTTCCACTTACTTTTCTTTTCCTTTTGTTTGAATAAAATTTCGGTGTGTCACAAGTCCACCCCCTTAAAGAGGTTTCATCCCCGAAACCTGTCGCTTCTCGAACAGTTACGGGTAACACTGGCTCACCTCTTCTTTGAGCTTGCATTTAAACTTAGATCCCTTTAGGCTTCACTACACCCGCACAAGTGAAACCATCATCCTCTTTGGTATATTCTCTTCTTCTTATTAGTAATGGTCACCAGTTGCTCCTCGTGGTTGGATACTCTGTCCATCTTAGTATTTTCTAGTAGCATGATCATATCCTCATTGGTTGAGCTCTTTCTTAGACGAGATGCATGGAACATCAGATGACTTCCACTCAACTAATCGGGTAGCTCCAGTCGATGTGCCACTTCTCCTACTTGAGCAACAACTAGGAATGACCCTCTACACTTTAACATTAGCTTTACTCGACTCCAAACCAAGCAATCTGCTTTCCTGGTCGAAGCCTTCCTCATACTTCACTGTCTTAGGTCGTCACCGAACTCTAGTTTCGCACGGTTGAGCAATCCACCTTTCTGCAGCACTTGGGGTTTGAGTCATAGACTACTGATCAACTCACCCGGAGATGTCTGTCTACCTACCTATATCTGTCTTGAACAGCCTAGCAGGAACAAACGCTCTTTCTTAATTCTATCGCGCAATCCTCTAGGGCATTAGGTAACCTGGTAGACTTACTAATGGCAATTCTTACATCGACGGCTCATCGATCTTCCTACCCCTAACGTGCAACATCACAGAAAATAGCGGCAACAAAACTACTACTAGCATCACAATTAAAGCATAGATGCATAAATCTAAACTTGCAAGAACATACCTGACGTTTCCTTGGAGTCTGACCTAGCCTCCTCCCGGTCATAGCGAAGGCTCTAGCCTTCACCCTCTGTTCTCCTTCCTCGTACCGGAGCTTCTTCCTATCTTCTTCACTCCCGAACCTTCCGCTCTCGGCTTCTTGTAATCTTTGCTCATGTGGCCAATTTCCGCACAATTGTAACATCTCACAGTTCCACATTCTCTAGCCACATGACGAGGCTTCCCACACTTGAATCAAGTGTTTGGTCCCCCTTTGCATTCTCCTGAGTGCTCCATCCCGCATTTACCACATCTTTTCATCCCCGCACCAGGTGTGACCATACGGCGGTCATCCCCCCGGGCGTTCTTATTATTCATCGAGTCACCACCTCGTCCAGTTCTCTTCCCTTCCAGTTTCGGTCTCCATCACCTTTGTCTCCGTCTTCAGCCACCACCACCACCATAGTTCTTTCATCATACAACCTCCCCGCCAAATCAACTAACGACCTAAATGTGCTTGGTCGGGCAACGATCATATGCCTACAGATGTCCGCCGGCAAGCCCTGAATATACCTCTTGATCTTTCGTGAAAGAGGTGTCACCTGATCCGGCACCTGATGTGCCATCTCGTTGAACTTCGTGGTGTACTGTTGATGTGTCAGGTTCCCGCCTCTAGTTGCAAGAATTCCCTTTCAACTTTATCCATCTCACGATGAGGACAGAATTCCTTAATTACCAGCTTCTTCAACTCCGGGCATCTCATCCTTCCATAGCTCTGCTACCCTCGGCTTGGACTATATTGTCCTACCAGCACAGAACCAAGTCTTGAAAAGAATGGGCAGCAAACTTCACCTTCTGATCCTCCCGGCACTCGCTGATATTTAGTACAGCTTCCATCTCTCTCACCCATCGATGGGCAGCAGCAGCAGTGCCGTTTCCATCAAAAGTTGGGGGCTGGCATCGTTGAAACGCCCCATAATTACAGCCTCGTGCCGCCTCCGGTGCAGGCTCTTCCTCTTCGTCCTCTTCGTCATCAAAGAAAACCGTTTTAGTCTCGGGTCGTCTCCTTTCGCCCAAAGACCTACCCCCTTCCTGTCTCTCCTCGTCTCTAACAGCCTTCATAACTTCAGTCACCACAGACGGTAGGATCGTCTGCATAACCTGATGCACTTCCTCCCTGACTGCCTCTCTCATCGAGGCTTTCTGATTAGCGTTCTCATCATCGCCCTCCTGATGAGGGGTCTCGGGTTCCTCATGGGCTGCTCCTTCAACCCTAGACCTTCCTCTTGTGACCCGTGGTTCAGTACCACATCCACCACCGCCTCCACCTCGCGAAGCTCTCGAAGATCTCCCCCCAACCATCTTCTAACACACTATAAGATTCAAACACTAACGCGGTCATTCAAGGTAATAACTCAATTTATGTCAAGTATAGTAAGTCCCTAATTACAATGGCCAGTTGTGATTAGCCACTTACTTTACTCTTCATACCCCAAGCATTTCCTATCCCGACTACATCAGTATCTAAGTCTACACATAAGCACACAAGCCACATACATGCGCACATAATGCCGGTTAACGTTAACTTACATAAAATGTTTACATAAAACCTTTACCTGCAGGCACGTAGCTACTAGGACTGGCATCCCTTTCCTTTTAGTCCCATTCTCAGTTTAAGATTAGGTTTTCAAAATATTTACCCAATTCACTTAAACTTTTGCTCTGATACCAACTTGTAAGGCCCCGTTCCCGGGTACCTCACAGCTGGTGGTTCATCGCACTTAAAACATTATAAAATGTACATTAAATTTGCAGCGGAATTTAAAACTTTCGTTTATAACTAAAACATGTCATTTACAACATTAATTTTCATCTCAAAATACATGACATGTCAAAATACGGATGCCAGCCTCAAAACGCTCCCAGTAGCTATGCATCCATGCCTGCAACTCCTCAGCATCAACATATACCTGTCAACTATCATGCATACAAAAGTCAGCGACACTGAGTGAGTTCTAATTTTATAATAAAATACTTTACTTTCGTTAAAACCGTTCTTTCAAAACATACTATACGTTACATCATTCGTGATCATGCATCATACGTACATACATATAATATCATTATTATCTTCCATCATTAAGTTCATTAGCTTTGTTCATTCAACGTATTACATTGTCGTTCACTTCACTTCCTAGATCCGGTCAGGCTTTACCCTCTTCATGGCACTCAGCCACGATTGCTGAGGTCGAATGACAAGGATCCGTATCGCACATTATTATGATAATTCATTAACGTTCGTTACATACATAGCGCATGTTCGCACATTTCATACTTTTATTATCATTCATTTCTCATCTAGATCCTGTCAAGCTTTACCCTCCTCATGGCACTCAGCCATGATTACTGAGGTCGAATGACAAGGATCCCATTTGTTCATTATCGCACTTTAGCTCAAATCGCACCTTCACATCATCGTACCCGAAGTACATATCGCACGGATCGCACATATAAGGAAGCCAGAATCGCACGCTATCTCATGGGTTAGCCAAGATCGCACACTATAAAAACCACATGAGGCAGCCAAAATCGCACGCTACCCTTATGCCACCCATCGCACATATCGCACCAATCGCACCATCGGAGTGGTCACGAAGACCGACTCCCCCTGTGTGTGAGAACTCTTGGGGTTTAGCTAGAATCGCACGCCATCCCATGGGTTAGCCAAGATCGCACGCCATAAAACCACATGAGGCAGCCAAAATCGCACGCTACATAGCACATAATAAATACCACACTGCACGTATCGGAGCAGTTACCAAAACTGAACTCCCACTATGTCTATGTCCCCTTATGAGTAAGCCAAGATCGCACGCTATGATACACACACAGTTGAGCTAACGAGTCTCAGTGAGTCGTGAACCTCTTTCCTTTCTTTCGCAAGCCATCCTATCTCTCATTCATTCGTTTATGCTCGCATTCATTCATTACGTACCTCTTTTCATTATCTTCCACTTTACGTTACATAATACTTTCATTACATTAATTATCGTTCAACGCAAGGTCAGGGGAAGACATACGTATAATAATGAACATACATATAAACATAAACACACATCAAACATAAGGCATCACATCATAACTGGGCCTATCTCCCCATATTACCCCTTAAAAACCACTTAGAAAACCTCAAGTCCAAAGTGGGCGCATGGGTCCTTCCAGGCGCATGAGCATAAAAAAATTCTAAGTATAAAACAGTCTGGGCGCATGGGCACTATTTGGGCGCTTCTGCCCTGTTCAGGCGCATGGCCACTATGCAAGCGCATGGCACCTGTTTAGGCGCATCAACACTTAGCCGTTTCAATCACTTTGGACGCATGGCACTATTTAGGCACATGGCCAACACTTAGTCGTTTCAAGCACTTGGGCGCATGGGCACTGCTTAGGTGCATGGCCAATACTTAGCCGTTTCTTTCACTGGGACGCATGGGAACTATTTAGGCGCATGGTCCATACTTAGTCTTTTCTTCACTTGGGCGCATGGGCACTATTTAGGCGCATGGCCACTTGGGCGTATGGCCAAATACTTAGACGCATGGGCCAACATGCTGGGCGCATGGACCACTATTTAGGCGCATGACCCACCCTTGGGCGCATGGCCAAAACTTAGGCATCTGGCCACTCATGGTGGATGCATGGACAACTGTTTGGGCGCATGAGCCACCTCTGGGCGCATGGTCTACTATTCATGTTCATCAGAACATTCTGAAATCTTTTCTATGCTACCAATATCACCCGATTCTCATTCTAAGCATACCCAAACACAGATCTAACATTCTAAGGGCATCTAAGCATGTGAAACATCATCTATAACCCATAATCATCACTATAACATGCATACATACATACAACATTTGAACATAAAGTTGTAATGTTGATACATGTATGTTCCTAGATCATGATATGAATGTAATAGATCTTGTTTGTCTGATTCTGAGGTAATGCTTGGAATGATTAATGAAATGATATTGTTTGTTTGTTATTATAATGTTTAATATTTCATTAATGAGTCGAAGTTGGGTTGGTTAATTAGGATTGTGGTTGTTTGAATTGTACACATAATGTTATATTAATTAATTAATACATTCAAACTTAACAGAATGAAGTTCTTATGCGAGCGGCCCATGAGAATGGACCATACGCATGAATAACTTAATATGAATGACTCAGTCGCACGACTGAACCAGGAGACTGGATCAGTCGTATGATTGTAACATAAGATTGGCTCAGTCGCACGACTGAACACTCAGTCGTGCGGATGAATCAACCGCATGGTTCAATCGCATGACTGAACCATACTAATGGTTCAGTCGCACGGATGAACAATACTAACCTATAAATACAACCCAATTCGTGGAAAAAGGAGAGCATTCATTTATTACGATTCCAGACGTACCCTAGCCGTCCAGAAGCCTCTCAATTCGTTCTCCAAGTTCACAGAACACTTTAGATCGATTCCCAATCGACTTCTAACGTTAGATTCAATTCTTGATTGATTCTTCGTGTGTTCTCACTGATTGGATCGCCAATCAAATAGGATTCCGCACTATTTGATCTGGTTTACACGCTAATTACTAGGTATTACGTTCAAATACAAGGTCCTAACAAGTGGTATCAGAGCCATTGGCTCTTGATTATGTGTGATTCGATCAAGATTGATAAAAAAATTGTGTTTTTGCATTAAAACGCAATTTTTGGTGTCAAAAAGTGATCTTGGACGTTCCCTGCTCATCAAAGTTTGGTTTCTACGGACTTAGGCGATTAGACCTTGCGAAAATTCGAAATTTTACGGCTGAAACATGTTTAACCTAGAAAATTTCACAAAACAGCAGCTTCAGTCGCACGAGAGTCCATTCGCACGACTGGACTTCATTCGCATAGTCCAAACGCACGATTGGACCTAGTCGCATCTCCATTCGTACGATTGAACCGTTCGTTCGCATTGCTCATACGCATCAGATTCATTCGCACGACTGAGCCAATCACTTAGTTCAGCCGCACGATTGAACCAGTCGCAGAGTTCATACGCACGACTAGACCATTCGCAACCTTCAGTCGCACCAGTGACAGTTTGTTTTATTAGACTTAAAGTTATTCGCCATGGAAGATCAAATGTCAGCCTTTACTGTTGGGAAGGACTCTAGGATACAGAATTTGTTGTTGCTTGAGAGTGAGGTGGGTAATCATAATAAACCACCAAAGCTCTTGACGTTAGATTAGTTTCCCCACTGGAAACAATGTTTTGAGATTTACCTCAATAGAGTGGATCCGAATCTGTGGGAAGCCATCGAGATTGGATATAGTACACCGGTGGGAGCTGATGGAGTTAAGCTAACGTTAGGAGGGATGACGGACATGTAGAAAGTTAAATACAATGCAGAGAAAATAGTTTATTCATTGATTACGCAGTCTATTCCTAAAGACATATTCCACCAGTACTCAGAGAATAAGCAGTCCAAGAAACTTTGGGATGAGCTAGAAAAGAGGTATGATGGGAATGCTTCGTTTAAGGCAATAAAGGCTAAGGAGTTAAAGAAGGAATTCGATAACTTCTCATCGATGGGAAACGAGAGTTTAGACGACGTTATAGATAGATTCTACCGTCTGATGAGTGAACTGCATACACATGGGGTGGCTACTACCATGGAAGAGAAAGTTACTAACTTTGCAGACAGATTGCTTGAAAAGTGGGCTTCATTCGTGTCTAACCTTAGACAGAATGGAATGCTGGCAAAATTGGATATTAATGACTTCATTCTTAAGTTGCGAGAAGAGGCACTTAGGATGAAGTACAGAGTTCAGAAGTCTTCATACAATCAAAATCCAGCTTTGTACAACGCCACGCCTCAAACTAAGACATCTGGAGCACTCTCCAGACTGCATTTGTGTCTAGCTCATCGGGTCCTTCACATGCGTCTCCTTCAGGATCAGACACGACGGGACCTTCTTGTACCCACTATATTGGATCTGAAGCAAGTGCTACTAAACTGAAGACCGAGAATCTCGGTAATGTGACTGTGGAAGTAGCTCGAGAACACATGGATCTTTTGGCTGCAGTGGTTCATTCTTATGATGAACTTGTTGCTGGAAAGATTGGAAACTACCATCTGGCAGATGAGGACTACGAGCAGGTGGACGAAATGGAGCTTGAGAGGATGGACATAATGTGGGCTTTAGCTAGTGCTGTCCGGAGGGCAAAGAAGTTTGTAAAACAAACCGGACAGAACTTGGTAGCTACTAAGGATACCACATTTGGCTTTGACAAGAGCAAAGTGACCTGCTTCAACTGTGGAGAGAAGGGGCACTTCAAAAGAGAATGTGTCAAGCCTAAGAAGACGGGTAACGGGAACCGTTCTCGTCCTTCACCCGTCAAGACAAGCAAGCTACCAGTTCTACTTCATCAAGCAAGGATCCAAAAGCCTTGACTGCTCATGATGATGAAGGACAGGATTGGAGCTTTAGGTTTGTCTCACCAGGGGAATCAAACATTGCAAGTGTAGAAGATATTGACAATGATTCCGCTAGTGAAGGAGATCTAGCAGTTGAGATAGCGATGTCACATAGTGAAGAAGCAACTGCTACTGAGGTCAGTTACAAGCCTAAAGAGGAGACTACCACGTCAGAGACAGAAAAAACAGAATCACCACAACCAGAGACATCTGATGCTGCGTTGATGGCTAACTCTTCTGAATCAACTCGGGTAAGTACTACTGACCAAATGTTTGATAATCATGCTGTTCTGATTGTGATACTTTTAGGAATAGCATAGATGAAAATTTTGCTAGGTTATTAGATCATAATAATAACTTAGTAAAAATTTACAACTGTGCACTGAGGCTAATAGGGTATTAAAACTAAATGAGCAGAGTTATAAAGAAAAGATAGACCTTTTGACTAAACAGCTTAGGGAAACCGGAAGTAGTTGCTTTTAACCAAGCTAATGAAATTAGGTATTATCTAAACTCCCTAGAAGACACTAAGAAGCAAAAGGCAGTTCTAGAAGTAGAAGTAAATTCATTTAAACAGAAACTGCACAGTTGGACTAAATCCTCACACATAGTCAAACACTTAGTGAGAGAAAGGAACAACGGGGAGGGATTGGGTTATAAAGTGGTCCACCACCACCTGAAACTTTGATGAACACTAAGACTAAACAAATAAATAATAATCCCATCAAGGATCATATGGTGTCTACTCCTCTTGTTAGTGATCTAGATTCCTTATGTTCATCTATTGACTCTGGAAACAAACAGAAGGAGGCCACTTCAAAGGCAAAAGGTAAACTGCCTTATGTTAATCTGAAAAGGAATATGAAAAGGTTAACTTAACGTCAGAGTCAAACAGAGTCAAATCAGAACCTAAAAAGACTTCTAAGGTTAATCTTTCACATATTTCAAGTCAAAAACCAATTAACCAAAAAGAAAAAAATGTTAAACAGGTTAAAACAGTTAACTTTGTTAAACCAGAGAGAACATCCAAAGAACCAGAGTCAAAACCTAGAGTGAGTGATGTTACTAGAGTGTCACACACTTCTCCACAAAGAAAGTTTAATCATAAAGTTGATAGCAGGTCGTGCTACAACTGTGGTGAATATGGACACATTGCCTCCTATTGTCATTTCTATCAGACACCTAGGAAGAAGATTGAACCTCAGGTTTCAAAGCCTAGGTCTTCTAAGAGGAATTCTCTGACTCCACCTAGAAGAACTAGTGAACCTAAAATTCAACCTGTAAGTCAGTCGACTGTTTATCACAAACAGGCCTTGCACAAATCTGGATTATGGAAGGAGAAGACATCCTCTGTGTCTAATAATAATGACAAGAAGAAACCTGAGCTACCCTCATCCTCTAAGGGTCAATGGGTGGAATTTATGATGTGTGATGCCTCGGGGAAACCCAAGCCAGTAAAGGCTTGGGTTCCTAACCCAAACTAATCCTTTACTTTGTATGTGCAGGGTGTTCGATACAGTGCTGAAACTAACACGTGGATTCTAGACAGCGGAGCATCCAGGCATATGACAGGAAACAGGGCTCTTTTATCAAACGTCAAGCAAATAAAAGGAGGGCATGTTTCGTTTGCTGGAAACAAGGGAGGCTATATCACAGCCCAAGGAGAAGTGGGGAATCAGAAAGTTAAGTTTGATAAGGTGAACTATGTTCAACAACTACAAAATAACTTACTTTTTGTTTCCCAAATATGTGATAAGGGATTTAAAGTCATCTTCGACAACAAGAAGTGTTACGTGCTAAGAAAGACTACGTGATCCCAGAGGACCAAGTTCTAATGACTGCTTCAAGATATAAAGACCTTTATGTTTTGGATCTGTCAACAGCTTCTACAACGGATCATGAGGTTCAGTGTTTTCTATCTAAAGCTACTGAAAAGGATTCCATCTTCTGGCATAGGAGAATGGGACACATTAGTCAAAGGAAGATGAATCACTTGATTCAGAAGGATCTGGTGAGAGGAGTTAATGTCAAGAACTTCCAGCTTCTGACTTTTGTGTAGCTTGCAAGAAAGGCAAACAGACGAAGAAGTCTCATACGGAAAAGAAAGTTCATTCAATAGAACTTCCTCTTGAACTTCTTCACATGGATTTGTTTGGTCCAGTCAGTACAAAGAGCATTGCAGGCGACTTGTACTGTTTTATGGTCACTGATGACTACTCAAGGTTCACTTGGGTAATGTTTCTGAAATCCAAATCAGAAACATTTGAGTCATTCAAGGAGTTGGTAACCACACTGGAATCTTTCTACAAGCTGAAGGTTAGACAAGTACACTCAGACAACGAAACAGAATTCAAGAACCAGTGGATGGAGGCATACTGGAAGGAAAAGGGAATTGTGCATCAATTCACTTCTGCCTACACGCCTCAGATGAATAGCGTGGCTGAGAGAAAGAATAGAAGCTTGATAGAGACAGCACGGACTATGCTGGCAGGATCGAAACTGCCTATCCAATTCTGGAATAAAGCAGTGGCGAATGCATGTTATACACTGAATCGAGTCCTGATAGTCAAGCGCCACGGAAAGACATGTTACGAGCTACTACAAAGACGCAAACCGAATTTGGAGTATCTTGAACCATTTGGCGCGCCATGCACACTTCTGAAGAAGACACAAGAAGGTAAATTCAGCGAGAAGGCAGATGAAGGAATCTTTCTAGGATACAACATACCGAACAAGCGAGTTTACAACAACTCAATGGGTCTAGTAGAAGTGTGGTGTAATGTTGACGTTCAGAGATATACCACACCACCTACTGGCAAAGGACCCGCCTACTTTTTCGACTATGATGGATTCTTCAAGTCCTTCAACATCCCTCTCTCTCCCTCGAATGACGAGTTAGCTACACGGATGATGTATGATATCTTGAATACACCAACGTCAAGTTCACTGGGAGGATCATCTACTTAGTCAGGGGAAGTAGTCGACGACAGTGACTCCTCCTCTGAAGATGAAGCTGGAGAAGATGATCAGAACAGTCAGGAGGAACAGGTTCCAGTTCTGAAAGTCCACAAGCATCTACAGTGATGTACCTTCGACTTCGGAGCCTCAAACTCCAACTACCTCAGCTGTAGAACCAAATGTTCATAATCTTGGCTCTGAGGTAGCAGTTCCTACTACTCCAGGATCACGGCTAAACGTCTATCATCCCCTAAACAATGTCATTGGGGATGTCAGATCAGGAGTGCAAACCCGAAATCAGCTATACTCAGCTGGTTATGCCTCAGTTATGGAAAAGGGATATATTCATGATGGTGCTTATCGTGTTTTGTCTCACAGTTTGAGCCAAAATACGTCAGTGATGCACTAAATGATGAGGCGTGGGTGAGTGCCATGCAAGAAGAACTTCTTCAGTTCAAGAAGTTAGGTGTATGGACTCTGGTTGATAGACCTAAAGGTGCTAAGGTCATTAGCACCAAATGGGTTTTAAAATGCAAGAAAGATGACCAATGGGTCATTATCAGGAACAAGGCTCGATTGGTGGTTCAAGGATTTCGCCAAGTCGAGGGAATTGACTACAATGAGGTGTTTGCACCTGTGGCAAGGATGGAAGCCATTCGTATCTTCCTTGCCTATGCATTGTACATGAAGATTAAAGTCTATTAATTAGATGTGAAGAGTGCATTCCTTCATGGGTAAATCAGAGAAACAGTCTATGTCAGTCAACCCGAGGGATTTGAAGATCCTTATCATCGGGATAGAGTCTACAAGCTCGACAAGGCTTTATACGGGCTTCATCAAGCTCCAAGAGCTTGGTATGAGAAACTCTCGAATCATCTTGTGAAACACTCGCAGGGGAGTCATTGACTGCACACTGTTCATCAAAGAAAAAGATGGAGACCTACTGCTAGTACAAATCTATGTTGATGACATAATATTCAGTTCAAAGAACGAAGAATTATGCAAAGAGTTTGAAGCAGTTATGAAGAAAGAGTTTGAGATGAGTGCTATGGGGGAGATGAAGTTCTTTCTCGGGTTACAGGTGGATCAGACCCAAATGGGATCTTTCTACATCAGACCAAGTATGTAAGAGACATTCTCAGTCGTTTTGACATGGAGAATGCATCTGCTGCTGGGACTCCACTTGCTACGAATCACGACATAGCACCTGATGAAAATGGAGACCTTGTAGATGCCACGATGTACCGAGGAATGATTGGATCCCTCATGTATCTCACTGCCTCAAGACCTGATATCATGTATGCTACATGTTATGTTCTAGATATCAGGCTAAGCCTAAGGTCAACCATCTGATCGGGGTCAAAAGGATTTTTCGTTATCTGAAGGGTACACCCACACTTGGGTTGTGGTATCCTCACGATGATGACTTTGAGCTCACGCGATAGTGACTCGGATTATGGAGGCTGCAAGATGAACTACAAGTCTACATCCGCAGGGTGTCAATTCTTCGGGAGAAGACTAGTTACTTGGCAGTGTAAGAAGCAGACATCGGTTGCATTGTCAACCTGTGAAGCCGAATATGTTGCTGCTGCAAGTTGCTATTCACAAATCATCTGGATTCAATAGCAAATGCAAGATTACGGTTTAAAGTTCTCCTCTACTCCTATTTGTGTTGATAAATCTGCTGCAATTGCAGTAACTAAAAATCCGGTCCAACATCCTAAGACCAAACATATCGGTATTAATACCATTTCATAAGAGACTGTTTTGAAAAGAACTTAATTGATGTGGTAAAAATTAATACTATTTTCAACGCGCTGACCTCTATACTAAAGCCTTTGATAAACCACATTTCAAATTTGCTAGAGGTCAACGGCGTTAAAAAGAAAAGTGAGGTTATTCCTGATGATGATAATGTGTAGGTGATGTAGTTTAGTTAAAGTTTTCTATTTTATTTTTATTTTATTTGTTTATTTTAGTCTGTTCAATTTAAACTCATGTTATGTTGCTGTTTATTAAAAATCCTAAAATAATTAAACCAGTTATGATTTTAGTATTTTAGGGGGAGAATTTGTCAGCAAGTAACATTTAAAAAAATGAGAGAGAAGGAGTGGAAAGCTGATATAAGGTAGATCGTATCTGTGATACCGATTCAAACTCTATGGAAAATGATAGTATACGGAACAAATCAAGAGGGACTGAAAAATTTAAATTTAGAAAAGATGCAAAGATTCAAAGTATAAATCTGTGTAGTCCAAGCAATATAAAAGGAAAGATGATAGAAAAACTGGTAACTCCTAAGGTAACACAACGAGAGTAGACCGAGAGGTTGCTAGACCACAATTGATATGTCGGTAGATTCGACACAATAGATGATTAGACCTGACTGGTGATCTAAAGCTCAAACTAAGTTGTTCAACTGACTGTGGGCTTTCATCTTATCACTGGT
The DNA here is from genome assembly GCA_025506515.1 of Flaveria trinervia. NCBI lineage: Eukaryota > Viridiplantae > Streptophyta > Magnoliopsida > Asterales > Asteraceae > Flaveria > Flaveria trinervia. The sequence continues at coordinate 77,759,217 of CM046452.1, forward strand.
TAACATAATTAACAATATTCCAATAAGGGGTAATGAGCATGTAAACGCCACAAATGTGTGCGGATGACCATAAATAGAGCAAAGCACGAAAAAATGAAAGAAAAATGCCATCAAGCTAATGACTTATGTTGTTGGTGCATTTTGTAAAAATAAATTTAAGCTTCTCTAGCAAAGAGATAGGTTGTGTGACTCTCTGCTGTGCGATGGCACTGACCTGAGGATAAGCATAACCTAGATATTCTAGAATTCATTGTTGTTTGCCGCCTCTCTACTGTGCGATGGCACTGACCTGAGGATTGGCTTCTCTTTGAACGCTCTAAGAATAGTCTCTTCTTGTAAAAATACCCGTATACCGCTCAAAAGCTCCTGAGGAATGTTGATTACCATATAAGTGTGGGATCCACAAATGTTAGTTGAAATAATGAAACCTAAATCTATCACCAGTTTGTGTCAAAAGTCTGTGTATGGATTTAAGAGGACAAACATATTGACAATCATTGTGGCTGAAATTCTTGAAAGTTCAAATCAATGTGGTAATCTAAGAGTTCCAGTATGATTTCCTAAAAGCTGCTAACGACTCTGGATGAAAACCAAGAATAGAGCATCAAAATATTTTGACAACAAGTCCCAAATGATTTGACTTGCCTGTATGATTCCAAAATTAAATTGGTCCAGGTGTGGTAAATCTAAGTTGAAGCTGCCTATTCCGGAACCAAATCCCGTAGATTTCCATCTTAGGATTTATCTCTCATAAAAAGCAAAAACAATTCTTATTTTTCATTCTTTAGTTTAAATTTTCTAATTTAGTTAGTCGTGTTAGTTTGTTTGTTTGTCGGACTACATCAGGAAAATCAGTAAGGGATCAACTCACTAAAAGGGTCATGTCTGAGATGACCGCATGTGTTTTAAAAGTTTAAAACAGTCACGTCTGAGGTGATCAAAAAGTTTTCAAGTCAAAACATCATGTCTGAGATGATCTAATGCTCATAACTTTAATTACTACAATTAAAGGGGTTTTAAATGTTAAAGATTCAAATTGGCAGAAAATTAATAAGTATGACCCATTCGCACGAATGGACCATACGTATGGACCAATCATACGAATGGAAGCCATTCGTACGAATGGACGATGAATATGGACCATCCAACCGAATGGCCCATACGATAGGCCCAGTCGGACGCTTAAGGGCGGACGAGTGAGTCAGTCGCACGACTGAGATCCAGTCGGACGACTGAAGAAGGACGACTGAACCAATCGCACGACTGAGTCCAACTCGCACGACTAAAAGGTGCGTATGAGCTCAGTCACACGATTGAATCTAGGGTTATTATAAATAGAGGGGGAGTCGGTCGTAGAGACTCACCACCCTTAAATTAACCCTGAATCGCACGACTTAACACCACTCTGCCCAAATTTCATTTGATCTCTAAATCCCCCCGTTTCTTGATTACTGACCAACTACATCGACTCTACAGGTAATTTACGGTAAAGAAGCACTCCCATAACTTTAAATTTGATGAAAAATCGGTACATTCGGACTCGCAAAAGAACCGAGACTTAAGTGACTAAATAACCTAACTAAATGACTCAAACAAACAAAATTAATGATGTTAGGTGTTATAAGAATGTATTGCGAGTCAAATGAACCAGACAACGATGTCTAAAACTCAAAATTGGTGAAAAGTGAATTTGAATTGAACAGTCAGTACATCATGCGAATGGACAGCTTGATGAACTTCAGTCGCACGACTGAAGGGTGCGAACTGCTTAGACGCACGACTGAACCATGCGTATGAAGTTCAGTTGCATGACTGGTGTAACCGCATGAGGGTATATACGTATGAGCCCAGTCGCACACTCAGTGGTACACATGGGATCAGTCGCACGACTGAACCCCATTCGCAATGTTCAATCGCACGACTGATCTCAGTCGCACAATCTCAATCGTATAAAGAAAGATTTTCTTCAAGTTTAAGTGTTTCATGACTTTCTTAGCCAATGGTACTAACGTTTACTATCTTTGTGTAACAGATGGAGAGTCGATGGATTATGAGCACGAAGCACAATATATGTGCTCATCTGGATTTGACATCCAGAAACGCTACTGATTTCTCTGGAATCATCACATTTCTACTGAGATCGAGGATTGCACATGCCATATCCACTCCTTGTACTCCGTATCGATCCATTCAGCAGGCCTTTTGGGAAGGCGCTACAGTTGATAGATCGTCTGAGCCTCATTGCATCAGAAGTACCATCTTTGGAGAGGCTATTACTATCTCAGAGGAGGATCTAAGGATTGTATTACAGTTGGGGGATGACACCGATTGTCCGACTCGATTACACCCCCTCACAATCAGAGGATGCTTTCTTAGAGCCAAGTACTCTGGGGACATCAATGCTGGGGTACTCAACAAGAGTAACCTCTATCTCCAGTTTAAATATCTTGCGCACGTGCTGCTTAAGGGCATAGCTTCCAGGAAGGGAGGTTTAGAGAGCTATCCGACCAGATGCAGAACGCATATGTTGAATTGGTGCTGAACCACCCGTTCAGCTTCTCCAAGATGATCTTCACCTACCTGGTGGAGAACATCGAGGGGAAAGGAAGGAAGGCTTCTGTATGTACCCAAGGTTTATGCAGATGATCATAGATCAGAAGCTTCTCTCCCTGCCGAAGGAGAAGGAGGATGCGGTAGTCCTCGAGGTGATGGATAACACTACCTCGGAGAGGATGAAGGTGTACAGGGGGAAGCAAGTGAAACCCCCTGTCAGGAGGTTGTTTGGGCATCTGGCCCGGGAAGATTATGTGGTGCCAGCAAAGAGAAAGTGGCGTCACGATGATAGTGACTCTGATGTGGAGCAGATTGCTCTACCCACTCATGACTCGGATGATGATGACAGTGGGGATGCTGGAGACGGTATGCCTATTCCACCTAGAGGCACTGTGTTTGATGTTGTACCTCCAGTGTCCATCACAGCTGGAGAAGTAGCCGAGTCAGCTGTATTCCATTAGGATTTTGTTCATGGTGCGGAGGAGGAGGAGGAGGATAAGGAGCCCCTAACGCGAACTGTGGGAAGCAAAGTTGTTCCCACAGAACATGGGCTAAGGGTGGTTGGTGAACACCCGAGAGACTCCGAAGAGACTGATACTGACCCAAGCTATGCATCGGGGTCAGTAGGCAGGGTTGTAGGGGGAGCATCCACCTCAGCGGGGACGAGGAGAAAAAGGATGGCTAAGCCCCATGGTCAGACGAAGAAGAAGCGTCGGTTGACCTTCGTTACCATCATAGCCTCTACTTCCACCACATCCACCACAGCTACCACAGCCACCACCATACCTCCCACCACAGTACAGATACCATCCACCACCATAGCCACCACATCCACCACAGCTACCACAGCCACCACCATACATCTCACCACAGTATAAATTCCATCCCCCACCATATCCTTTACTCCCACATCACCTCCACCATTTCACATACCTATCTTCACTACAGCCACCACCACCACCACTTCACACAAGCAAGACCCTCAGCCATCCCTCACATACGTATGGATCACCTCTACCTCCAATCGGGGTAGAGGAACAGCTGTCTGCGCTGAACAGGATAGTGATGCGCTTACTGGCTGCAGATGAGGAGAAGGCAGCCCAGATCCGCTAGCTTACTGACCTAACTGCTGCACAATCTCACCAGATTGCAGAGTACGCGAGTTATCGAGGAGCAGGCCCACAGATGGCTGCTCTGAGCACTGAGATAGCCCAACTCCAAGCGCATATGTCACATCAAGCAAGAAGATAAAGGAGTTGGAGGAGGCAAAGAAGACTATCATGTTAAAGCTGAAAGGATCTAAGGAGGATCCCTTGAAGATCAAAGAAGGGGACGGTGATGAAGATGATGATGAGGATGGAGAGTGATACAGAGGAGAATGAGGAAACCGAAGGAGATAGGACAGAGGAGAAGGACGATGATGATGAAGCAGAAGAGGGGATGCAGCTGCATTGGCCTCTGCTTCAGGTCAAGAGAAAAGGTCAAAGAACAGACAAGACCAACCTGCTTCTACTTTTGCTCCTCCAAGTGACAAATGATGATACAGGATAAAAGTAAAGAGTAGATGTTTATGTATTTATTTACTTTTGTATTTGAATCCTGTATTGAAAACAATGTATTGAATGTTTATATTAAGTTAATGCATTTGTTTGATTAATTACTAATGATTTATGTATTGAATGTTTATATTAAGTAATGCATTTCTGTTTGATTAATTACTAATGATTTATGTGTGAATGTTTAAATCAAACAGATCCAAATTACCAAAGAGATGAGTTTGATGTTGCTCCCCTTCAGCAGGTCAAGACACAGCTAACAGTGATTCTTGATCTGCAAGGGATTGTTAGGAGGTCAGTGAATTATACCCCTGAAGAAGGGGAAATAATTCATGACCTATCAAACGAGCAACTCGCAGAGCTTTTCAAGCTAAATCCAGATGAGATAGTGAAAGATGCTCCGACATGCGATTCGACTAGTGATGAAGAGCTCAATGATGTTGATGAAGTCGAGATCGAAGATGTCACTGCCGAGGATTACCCTCAGTACGCTGACAATGAGGGTAATGTGGTCCCCAATTGGGTGAATCCCTTATCAGCGATACTTTTGAGGTGTTGAACAAGATGGAGCAAGAAACAGAGAAAGTAGTAGGAATAGCCCAAGCCTCAAATGATGATGTCGACATTCGAAAGGCTGAGTGGGCTGCATGTTTTGAAGAAGTTAGAGCCCAACGTGCTGCACCAAAGAAGGATGCCTACACCAAACTCTACAGAATCAAGAAACATCACAAGGTGTCAAGAAGGATCATAGCATGGGCGTATTTTGAGGATCTTAATGCTTATGCGGTTAAGAGAGAACAGGGCATAGAGTAGTTCAGATTCCCACATGATCTGAAGACTCCACCAGGTTTTGAGCTCAACCAGCTGGCTAAGCTAAAGCTTTTGTATGCTGAACCGAGGAAGATGTCAGGCTGGTTTGAGGCTGCCCTAAAGAAGGAGTACCACACCCGATGGGTAACTTCAGACCCCAACAGCCTACTAGGTATATCAGAAGGTCTGAGGTTGATGCCATTACTGGCAAGCCCAAGATAGTGTTGAAGTGGAATCCTCCGCGCACAATGTCAGAATCCCACTCAGGGAAATGCCACAGGACTTCACTCCACATTTCAAGTGGTGGTACTATGATTGGAGAACAGCTGAAGCGGTCATAGTTCTAAGCAAAGAGGGACAAATGGATATGATCAGGGTATTCGACCCGATGTGGCTTATTAACTTGTCGGAGAATGATGTCTATACGCTATACAAATGGCCACTGTTCTATGATACGCAAGATATTGTACAAGCCCTCCGGTTCCAGAACGTTATACGACTCTGCTTCGCGTTTGAGATTCAAACGGGAGTCACAAAAGAGGAGAAGTACAAGAAATACAAGGAGGTTATGCAGAAAACAAGAGATTAGAGAGATCTAGGTCCAAGGGGGAGTTTGTTGATACATGTATGTCCTAGATCATGATATGAATGTAATAGATCTTGTTTGTCTGATTCTGAGGTAATGCTTGGAATGATTAATGAAATGATATTGTTTGTTTGTTATTTATAATGTTTAAATTTCATTAATGAGTCGACGTTGAATTGGTTAATTAGGATTGTGGTTGTTTGAATTGTTACACATAATGTTATATTAATTAATTAATACATTCAAACTTAACAAATGAAGTTCTTATGCGAGTGGCCCATGCGAATGGACCATACGCATGAATAACTTAATACGAATGACTCAGTCGCACGACTGAACTAGGAGACTGGATCAGTCGTATGATTGTAACATAAGATTGGCTCAGTCGCACGACTGAACACTCAGTCGTGCGGATGAATCAACCGCATGGTTCAATCGCATGACTGAACCATACTAATGGTTCAGTCGCATGAATGAACAATACTAACCTATAAATACAAACCAATTCGCGGAAAAAGGAGAGCATTCATTTATTACGATTCCAGACGTACCCTAGCCGTCCAGAAGCCTCTCAATTCATTCTCCAAGTTCACAGAACACTTTAGATAGATTCCCAATCGACATCTAACGTTAGATTCAATTCTTGATTGATTCTTCGTGTGTTCTCACTGATTGGATCGCCAATCAAATAGGATTCCGCACTATTTAATCTGGTTTACACGCTAATTACTAGGTATTACGTTCAAATACAAGGTCCTAACATGTAAATCCACGGTTTTACTTGAAAACATCACTTGGTATGCATAATAGCCCCAAATCAGTTAGAAATCAGTAAAAGAGGGGTTCTAGAAACTCACCTTTAGTAGCTTTTGAGCAACACTCTTCCCGTTCGAGTCCCACCTTCGATCAGCTCTTGAATCCCGAAAACAAACTCTAAACAATCGGAACTTCGGTCAAGAACTCAAAACCCAACTGAATCCGAGCTCATAGAAGAGAGGACTTACTTTTTTCAGCTTCGTCTTGCTCTTTCTCTCTCTAGAACTGAGCTCTCTCTCTCCTCTTCTTTTCAGCCATGAAGAAGATGATGAAGAAGGAAGAATGGGCAACCATGCCCTTTAATATCTTAAAATATAAAAAGCGTACTTTGTACACTTTTTCCCCTCCATTTGTGCACAATTTTCATTCCTTCCACTTACTTTTCTTTTCCTTTTGTTTGAATAAATTTCGGGGTGTTACAGGCCTAAGCCTTGCTTTTATACTTGAGATTAGAGGAGGTTATGAATGGTGTAATGGTGATGTATAAGTCTTTTAAATGGGGGTTATGATTGGAATTTGAAATAAATATATATTAATAATTTAAATAAATAAAAGAATACTTACAATTTAAACTTTAAATTATTAAAACCTAAGATTAATTTAATCAACTTATTTTCTTATAAAATCTTTATAACTTTTATAAGACTTGTAACTTTATAAGTTTATTAAAATTTATTTATAACTTTTATAAGTTTTAATAAGTCTTTTCCATTAGTTATTTATTGTAAAATGATAAATAAAGATTTATATTTTTATGAAAAAGATTTTTTATAAAATAAATAAATTATTATTCTTTGTTTAAATGATAAATAAATAAAACAATTTTCAATATTGCTTAATTGCACATTCAACACGTTTGATTCAATAAAATAAATAAAAAATTTAAATATTAAAATTTCCATCGTATGAAAGTTTAAAGTGAGTTCGGGTTTGGTTTCATAATTTTGAAATTCGACAGATGTTACAAATTATGAAGATGCAAGGCTAAAATTTTCATGATCTACTGTAACCCCGTTATTTTAAAGTCAAGAAAGAAGAATAAAGTGAAAGATAAAAAAGAAAAGAAATAAAACCCAAATCTAGGGGTAAAAAGTGTCCAAAATGACAAAATGTTTGAAAAGTTGGTGATAAAGGTGGCATAGCCGCCCATCACCCTTTCTACACATAAATTTTCGTATTTTAGAGAGAGAAAACATCAAGGAGTAGAGAAACTCTCGGTTGAAGAGAAAGAAGAAGAAAAGTGTGAATTCAAGGTAAGAATTCATGTTTTTATGATGTTCTTAACCAGTTATGTCCTCGGGTTTATGCTTATGTGTGTTTATATGTGTTCGGGTATGTTTTTAGTGGGTTCTAGGCGGTTAAATTCAATTTGCAAATGAGTTTGGAAGAAAGCCATACTCAAGAGCGCAAAGGTGAGTTCTAAAGCCCCCTTCTGCATGTTTTAACCGATTTTTGGGGCTGGAAATGCATGAACGTATGTTTTCACTAAACTGGGGTTTGGACCCGTGTGCTTGATTTTGTGTATGTTGATGTTATGATGCGATGTGTGACTATGTTCATGCTTGTGGATGTATGATGTGATTTCTAAGGCTTAAAGGGTAAGATTTAAGCTTAGAACATGATGATTGGTGTATGGTAATGTAATATGATGTTTTAGGCTCATGTGTTAAGTTTTTGAATCTGCCTAAGTGTTGGAAAGTAAATGCTGATGAGTAATGGGAAGAAATGTGGATGAGTAAGGTTAATGCGGATGAGCATTAACTTAAGTATGGGAAATGCGGATGAGTAAGGTCAATGTGGATGAGCAATAACTTAAGTATGGGAAATGCAGATGGCTCATGCGGATGAGTAAGGTCAATGCGGATGAGCATTGACTAAGTATGGGAAATGCGGATGGCTAATGCGGATGAGTAAGGATAATGCGGATGAGAAAGTCTAAGTGTAAACGAATGCGGAGGACTAATGCATATGAAGCATGGGGAAATGCGGATGAACAAAAGGCAAATGCGGATGAACTATATGCAAATGCGGTGAAATGTAGGCTTTGACTTGGGAGGTTCCCGGGGCTATGCAGGTTGACTGTTTGAGGTTCTAGTTGTTATGATGAGTATTTTATGATGTATGATTGGTGCATATGCATGATGATGATGATGATGTTGCATGATTATGCATGTTATGTATGTATGATGTTGTCCTGTGTGATGATGTTTGTGTATGTTATGTTTCTTATTATGATGTATGTTTATCTTTCCTGTGACTTTACGTTGAATGAATGAATGAAATGAAAGTAGTATGTAACGTAAAGTGAAAGATAATGAAAGAGGAACATGAAGTAAGAATGCATGCATTATTGAATGATGAAGTAAAGAAAGTCTTGCAAGCCTTGTATGTCAGGACACACCATTAAAAGGTGTTAGCCCAACGGTGTGCAGGTTCGCTACCCCGGGAGGATGCACATTGGGGTCATTCTTTGTGATTGACAATATGTATGGAACCATTGTTTCTTGTCTTAGGTACTGTGACCAGAGGTGCTGGGCACCGTGAATGAAGGTCTATTATAGGCTTAGGTCCAGTACCATGAGCATGAAGGGCATAGCACATGGCAATGGTATACCTGAACTTTATCTTAGGTATCATGGCCAGAGGTGCAGTGCACCGTGAATGAAGGTTTATGATAGGCTTAGGCCCAGTATCATGAGCATGAAGGGTAAAGTTCATGGTGATAACGAAAGGAAAAGATGTAATGATGAACGAGTGAATGAAAGAAAGAATGAATAAATGAACAGAAGTTAACGAATGGTGAAGATAATAATGATATTATCTATGTGTACGTATGACGTATGATCGCATGAATGTAAAGAATGGTTTAATGAAACTAAAAGTATGTTTTAAAGTAAAACTAGAACTCACTTAGCAACGTTGACTTTTTATGCACTTTCCAGTTGGTAGGTGAGCATTGTTGTGGATGGCGCGGGGCAACTACTTAGCATTGGGATGGCATCCTTTTGTTAATGTTTATACATGATAATGCGAACAAATGAAATTGTGTAATGAATATTGTATTATTTTGCAAAAGCATAGTTAATGAAAATGTTGTTTTAAATGTTTCCGCTGCAACGTTTATTTCATGATAATGTAATTATATGTTTATGAGCAATGATTGGCCAGTTGTAAGCATCCCGGGAACGGGGCCTTACATCTACCTCGGGTAATAGGTTTTGTGTTATTAGGTGTCTCATTTATGTTCAATTTGTGTTGCGATTAAACTTTAGAACCCTTTAAGTTCTTATTTGAGTTTAACTTGTGTTTGATTGTTTAAACAATTGTTCTAGTAAATCTTGATTTGAATTTCATATACTTGTGCGCGAGTTGTATGTTTGTAGGGTTTTGGTTGTTAATTCAATTGACATGGTGTACTAAGACCCATTAAGTCTTGGTTCGACAACCCTACTTGCCTTAACTCCCGACCGACGGTGGAATCATTGGGGCGGATGAGTGGGAGATGATTGTTCATAGCACATGGAACTAATTAAATTGAATTAATATTAAATTTCATTAATCATTGAACTTTACAAGACAAATAAATCATTACAAAGAAATCAAGATACAACCAATAACATAAGATTTTCAATTAATCCAGGTCCAAGTCGCACAAGAAGATCTTCAAGTATCAAACCTGAAACATGTTAAAAATAAAAAGGTCAACTATAAAGTTAGTGAGTTCCCATGGTTTAAACACACGAATATATATATATATATAGATAGATAGATAGATAGATAGATAGATATATATATATATATAAAGGTTTACAAGTAGAAATTCATGTCAATGGTTACGAGTTAGCAAGCTTATAGAACACATATAGTTACAACCAAACCTCGACTTGATTACAAGTATATAAGATTGGCTAAGTGTACTTGGTTCCCATGATGAACAAGCATACGTCATCAGGAGCCGGCAATACATCGGCTTTAGTACCAATAGGCTTGTCAGGCCCAAAGATCTAAGACGTCGCCAGGCTAGTAATAGTTAATGATTGTAAACAAAATATGTATCTCATATAAGACTTACAATAACACAAATAACCATGACAAAAAGGTAAAGATGAATTGCATGTGCATTTACAAGTATCAAGATGTTTACAAGTGTAAGTTGATAAAGTTAACATGTTTCACCCCAAAAGGTGTTAAATAAAATAAGAAGAGGCATGGAGAACTCACATGATCTATATAAGGTGATGATAAGAATTAAGACGAGGTTCCAACGATTTCTTTTACACATTGCCTAAACGTATAGATTCCAAGATTAAGTTCGATAAAAAGATTAACAATGAAACGTGGACTAGGGTTTCAATTGGAATTTGGGGGTTTAAATAATTAAGTAAAATAATGAATCGTTTTTGGTTTAGTAAAGATAATATAAATCAATTAAGTTTAAGATTAATTAAAAATGTCTCAACAATTTATGTTATTGATTTATTAAAAATTAGGTATAATATGTTAAAAGAAGTAATTAATTTAATACTTAATTATTTAAAACTTGATAAAGAGAATTAATTAAATAATTTTCTAAATGACGTTAAAATTATTTAAAATGATTTTATAAAGTTTTGGGCTTTTAAAATGATTTATCATAAATGTTTCATAATACAAAACCATAAAAAATAAGAATAAAATAAATTATATTGTTTTACAAATTTCAAGAATTTAAATAAAAGTTAATGAATAAATTTATTAACTATTTATGATTTAACATGGTAAATAAATCATTGAATAATTAATTATTTAAATAATCATCTAAATAATCATTTGCATAATTAATTTTTAAATAATCATTGAACTATAATATATTTATACATAAATGACTAAGTAATATTTTTATAACTTTTTATTCTTAAAAAATTAATTAAATCTAAGAATTATAAGTGTTAAAACCTTTAAAAATTAACTTGATATTTTTTGAAATAATTTAATTAACAAAATAATTTTTATTGTGATTTAACAAGATAATACAAATTTTCTGAATTACAAAAATGTTAAGAAAACTAACTAAAACAAAATATGTTGGAGGCCCGGTTCGAACACGGGACCTCTTGGTCATAAACACTACTGGTTACCAGTTGGGCTACAACCCAATTCTGTTAAAAACTCAACTTAAATATTCAAAACATAAATTACCAAATTCCCCAAATTACTCAAAAACCCTAGATTCAATCGAATCAAATTGATCATTAATTTGAGGTTGATAACGAAATCCAACTTAGGGCTTTTAATCCCCAAGTGAAATCGAGTATAAACATGTGTGAAGCTTACGTATTTGAGTTTGGATTCAATGAAGATGGTAATAAGGATAGCCGCGACCAAGGTAGAGTTGGTTCGAGATTCAAACGTTGATGATAATCAAATTAATCTCGTGGACAGCTTCGAATGATGTTTTGATGCAAAGCCCTATGTTGATTTTGGTTTAAATCGTTCGAGAGATGGGTTTTGAGTGTGTTGCAGGTTCACGACGACGACAGAATCAATTGCGATGAAATTGTGTTTTTCAGGTGAAATTGAATGTGATAATCGTTTAGAGATAGATAGACGATCGTTTAGGTTTGCTCAATTGGATTATTATTAGTCTTTAATGGTAGAACGGCTCCGGGATTTAAAATGACGGTTACTTGGTTCATACAAGTTCATAACCGTTGTTTAAACGTGTTTAAGGTTCATAATGGGGTTCGAATCGTTTCCACGAATAGTTTAGGAGTGTTTAGGGTTCGTTTTTGCGCTATTTAGTGGGTTTTGACCTCGTCGGTGTCGTGCCGGAGCTTCGCCGGCGGCCCAAATATCGGGGAGAGAGAATGTGGGTGGGGGGTTGGGTTTTAGTTAATTACACCTTTGGTCCATGTGGTTTGCATTTTGACGATTTATGTACAACCTTTTTGTATTTACAGTTTCAAATTCAACAAAAAAAACCCCTGAAGTTTTGAAACCTTATTATTTCATGTTAAAAATCTTTTAGTTCAAGTTTTAAGATTTACCAAATAAACCCTAAAATTGTAAAACCAAGTTAGAATAATTATTCAATTTTTTTATCTATAAAAACAATATAAAAAGTATGAATCTTGTTACACATTTGTTTTTAAGATACATAAAATTTTGTAATTGGTTATACCCTGTATATATTTTTATAAATCTTATAAAAATTATAAAGTCTAATTATTATTATTTTTATTTTAAAACTCATAAATGATAGATAAAATCTCATAAACTAATGAATGAATTAAATGGTAAAAATGTGAATTTAAATCACAAAATTAACACATTCAAGGTTTTTAAATCACCAAAAAATGAATGAAGTAGTTTGATTAATGTTTTTGATTTATATAATTGACAAACGAGTTTGGGTCCATATTTTCAAAATGGGCAGATGTTACATAAGGTGTGGTATGCTGGCATTCCCGATATTGCTTCCTCATCCATTTCGTGTTTTGTGTAGATACCGAGATAGACACTGAATAATGCAATGGATGTTTTATTGATCGATGTCGAAGTGTCAATCAAATAAAATGTAACATGTGTGTTCCTATTCACCTTAACTTGTGACACCCTACAGATATCCCACATCGGTCGTGGATAGGAGAGATTCCTGGTTCATAAGGAATGTCTGGCCTTTACATCAACAACGTGTTTTGGGCGTATTGGCTATGGATGAGAGGAGAACTCCACAGTTAAGCGTGCTCTGGTGGGAGCAATCTAGGGACGGGTGACCTCCCTAGGAAGTTTTCACCTGGGCAACCAAAAGCAAATCCGTGAGCTCCTCGTGGGCAAAGTGAACAATATTGTTGATACGATGAGCCGGGTGTTACATAAATAGTATCAGAGCCACTCTTGTGCCGTTCGGGATGTGGGACATACCTCACCAAGGATGGTGACTTTTCGGGCTCATCGAGGACGATGAGTCCAAACAGGGGGTGCTTGTGACACCCTACACATATCCCACATTGGCTGTGGACAGAAGAAATTCATGGTTCAAAAGGAATGTTTGGCTTTTAACATCAACAATGCATTTTGGGCAAATTGGCTGTGGATGAGAGGAGAACTCCACAGTTAAGCGTGCTCAGGTGGGAGCAATCCAGGGATGGGTGACCTCCCTAGGAAGTTTTCACTTGGGCAACCAAAACTAAATCCATGAGCTTCTCATGGGCAAAGTGGACAATATTGTTGATGCGAGGGGCCGGGTGTTACACCTTACCAGACGAGGAAAGTAAAGACGTGGAAAGTGGTGCCATGCATAGAGCATTTTAGGAAAAGATTGGAACCAAGGAGTTCTACTTAAGTAAATAAAAACAGCCAGATATGGGACCCGCTGCTGCGATACATTCATCAGTTACTTAGCCATTCCATAACAGCTCGTGGACAAAGCAAGAGAGTTGTTAATTTGAGGGACTTGTTCATTTTATATTGTATGGTTAATCAATTGTCATGTAATATTGAGTTTTTGTTTTGTAATCCTTTTGCTAGGAATGCAATTGTAGGTGCTCCAACACCCATGTTTGGAGGAAGTTGGATTCAGAACCTATACGAGAGTTGTGGGTGTAACACTGAGGGAACTGAAGGAGTGATGCCACAACTATTGGACTTGAGCATTTGAACAAGTATGTACATGGTGAAAAACCTACCAAACAGGCAACCAAGGTTTATGGATAAAAAGCGATGAATCTGGGATCCCAAGGAAATCATCATGGACCTTGATATGCCGATGCAGTAGGAAGGAGCCGGAGCCGGATCTTCAAGTTCTTGCACTAGAGAATTCCCAACCATGTTAGACCTTTATGAATCATTCCAAACCACCAGCGACCATGCAATGCGATCAAACGAATACGCCCAACGAGCCTTCAACCGAGTCGAAAATCTGCATTCTCGAGTCGATGACCTGAGCAATGATGTCACGTAGATCAGAAATCGAATGTATCATTAGTGGGGGGATATCTCGCCACAAAGCCCTTGAAAACCGTATCACTTTCACGGCCCATGTATAGTTGTCATTTTATGCCAATCCATCTTTTAATTTATGTCATTTTAATTTATTTTATTATTATTTTTATTTTGTGTGTTTAGGACATTAATGTTTTTCAATAATTTGGTGAAATTTCAGGTGATCCCGATGAGTCTCTTAACTTAAGGGCAACCAAACACAAGTTACAAATTCATCGTTTTTAGGGGAGTTATCTCATTACTCTTTCTCGGTTTTAATATATTAGTCACATTGTGGATAATGTGTATTTTAAGTGTGGGAATGGGGGTAATGCATTTGACTTTGCTCAACAAGTCTAAATTTAAAAATTTATAAAAGATCACTTAACAATTAATTTTTATGACAAGAAACCAAAATTTTAAACAATTTTTGATAAATCAAATTATAAATATACATTTTCGGGAAATAAATAAGTAAATAACCACATCCAAATAAAAATTGAAGATGTTTTTTGTGATATCCTTAAAATCAATAATCTAGTTAAAATATTTAATCATGTAAAATGAGACACTTTTACCTAATTCCATCCGTATATGAATTTATTTTTTAGCCTTGTACAGCTTTTGCAATTGCAATTCTACTTTAATTCTGGATTTAATTAAGGGTGCCTTATGATACGTGTGATTAGAACTTGCTTTGGGTTTACATTTCAAAACTTTAATTAGTATTTGTTTCATAAAAAATGAGTTAGCCCCGTTGAGCTTAAACGTTTTTATTTCTCAATCACCCGAACCACCAAGTCATTTAACCAAAAAGTCTTCAACAAAACCTGTTTTTCGTTAAAGACACATTCTTGGCTTAAAAGAATTTGGTCTTTTACCTGCAGACCTAAAAGAACTAGAATACATTCTTTTGATTTTAATTTGCTTTGTTGCCTTCACCATGCAAAACCGGGACTTCCCCCGGAAATCCACGAACAAATTTTCAACTTCACGTTCGGCGCAAGAAAGAAATGGCAAAAAAAGTAACAAGTTCCACCATATTTTGGAATCTCAAAAAGTGCTATAAAGAGGCGGGCAAAAAGATACAGAAGATGCCCGAACTATGGAAATTGATCCCACAATGGGAAATTCAAAAAGAACCAAATCGAGTCTTAATATGAATACACAGAACTGATCCGATTGGCTGCTATTAGGCTTCAAGCCGAACAATCCTTACGAAAGGAGAGTTTTGTGTATCTTTGGGTGAAAAACGAAGTACGGTTCTTGAAAGCAAAGTAGGGTCTTGACAATCTGACCTTAAACGAGTCTTCGAGTTAGCATATCCCTTCTAACTTGAAGTATTATATAGGGAACCTTTTATTGCTTTCCTTGTAGTTTGTGTTAGAAAAATAAGCCAAGACCGTCGTCTTTAGCATTTAGCCACTTCTTCCAAATATTACATACTTGAGCCTGAGCCAAGTTACAACCCATCAAATACCTAATGATTTATGCAAGTAAATACCTAAGTAGGTGGAGATTTGATCCTTTAACAAGCATATGATTTAACACGTATTCATACTAGGCAATTGAGTGCATTAGTCATACTTAATCTTAATTATGTCTCCATATATTTAGCCGAGTGTGAGTGCATCTTGTGAGAAGTATGGATTTTTACATGATAATAATCGTCACTAATTAATCTATTGTTTGCTAGGATATCATTTTACATATGCTTAAAGTATTTATATTTGGATGAAAATAATATTTACTTGCGTACTTCCCGAAACATATTTGTTATTTTATTTATTTGGTTTTTGGTGGAATTGTCATTTTAAGTGATTTTGCTTGAGGACAATCAAATTTCAAGTGTGGGTATGTTTGATGTGCTTCAAATTATACATAAATTTCCTATCAAAAGCACATTATTCCTCAATATCTCCCTTAAAATAATGAATATGTGCTTAGAAATATTAAATTATGTTTCCAGGTGTTTATGTAAGGCCCCGTTCCCGGAGACCTCACAGTTGGTCATTCACAGCATTAAATACATTATAAATTTACAAACTTAAGCAGCAGAATTATTTTACCAAAAACCATTCATTCCATTAAAACACTATTGTTGAGCAATACACTATTGTTTAATCGAATACAAAAGGACTGTTTAATTGTATTACAAAACAACAGCAATAATAATGATGAATGGATGTCAGTCTTTCCCTGCCGAGTAGCTTCACCCTCGTGCCATCCTCAGCAATATTTATCTACCAACTGAAAATGTATAAAAGTCAGTGTTGCTGAGTGAGTTCTACTTTAAAAGTAATAAAATACTTACTGTAGGTATACATATTAAAATACTCTTTTTATGAAAACTTCATCTCTTTATACATGAGCACGCATTAACTATACAATTAGGTAATGCTTTTATCTCTTTACTGTATGCCTTGCTTTTATCTCTTTACTGTATGCCTTGTTTACTCTGCTCTCTTCCTTTCTCTCTCTCTCTCTAAAACCGATGAAACAGGTGATGTGAAGAGAGGGTGGGCGGCCATACCCACCTTTACACCAACTTATTTGTACTTTTATCCTTTTTACACATTTAACCCCTCAACTTGGGTTTATTGATATTTCCTTTCTTTATTCTTCAACTCTTATTTTTTCTTTTCTTTTTAAGGAATAACCGGGTGTTACAAGTCCACCCCCCTTAAATAGGTTTCGTCCCCGAAACATGTTATTCTTTCAACAGACGAGGGTAATGTTGCCTCATCTCCTCCTCAGTCTCCCATGTAGATTCGGATCCCTTTCTGTGTTTTCACTGTACACGCACAAGAGGAACCACTTTATTCCTTAACCTCTTCTCTTTACGATCGATGATTGCCATTGGTTGCTCCACATAATTGAGCCTTTCGTCTTCTTCGATGTCTTAAGTGGAACAATCATGTCTTCATCAGCTAAGCACTTTCTCAAATGAGATACATGGAATGTTGGGTGAATTCCACTTAACTCATCTGGTAACTCCAATCTATAGGCCACCTCTCCTACTAGAGCAATGATTCGGAAAGGTCCTATGTATCTCGGGCTTAGCTTACCTCGTTTCTTGAATCGGATGATACCCTTCCAAGGTGAGACCTTCAACATAACCCGGTCACCCACCTGGAACTCAATCGGTCTGCGTCGTTTATCGGCATACGACTTCTGTCTATCTTTAGCTGCCTTCATGAAGGATTTAATCTTCTCAAGATTCTCAGTCATAGCCTCAATCACCTCGATGCTCCCCAATTCCTTCTGACCAATATCACCCCAACAAACGGGTGATCTGCATCTCCTACCGTATAGCATCTCATATGGTGGCATGCCAATGCTGGCATGATAGCTGTTGTTGTATGAAAATTCAGCTAACGGTAAGTGGTCATCCCAACTTCCCCCAAAATCAATCGCACATGTCCGAAACATGTATTCCAATATCTGAATGGTCCTTTCTGACTGACCATCAATTTGGGGATGATAAGCCGTGCTAATATGTAACCTCGTCCCCATGGCATCGTGAAATTTCTTCCAGAATTTGGATGTAAACCGGGTGTCACGGTCAGATACAATAAACACCGGCACGCCATGACGAGTTACAATTTCCTTGATGAATAGATCCGCCAACCTCTCAGATGAATATGTCTCGCAGATCGGTAGGAAGTGAGCACTCTTCGTCAAACGGTTGACAATCACCATATGGCATCGTACCCTTTTGGAGTACGCGGCAGCTTCGTAATGAAATCCATGGTGATGTGCTCCCACTTCCATTCCGGTATATCCAAAGGTTGGATTTTTCTATACGGCTTCTCATGTTCGGCCTTCACCTGTAAGCAAGTAAGGCACTTACCCACATACCCCACCACATCACGCTTCATACCCGGCCACCAATAATCTTTCTTCATATCTTGATACATTTTCGTGGCACCAGGATGAATGGAGTATCAGGTCTTGTGAGCTTCATCCATAATCTTCGCGCGTAGATCCTTAAAACGAGGAATCCACACCCGTCCGTATCGGGTTTTAACACCAAGTGTGTTTTCACCCAATTCCCCAACCAGACCTCTCATCCTTTCAGAGTTAAGATGATCTTCTTTCAGTGTCTCATCTTGAAACTCTTTGACTTGCTTCATTACATCAGAGGTCATGATCTGTTGATATGCTTTCACCCGAATTGGCTCGGGCCTCTCCTTTCGGCTAAGAGCATCAGCCACCACATTGGCTTTGCCCGGATGATAGTGGATCTCGCAATCATAATCTTTTATGAGCTCCAACCACCTTCTCTGCCTCATGTTCAGATCTTTTTGCTCGAAGAAGTACTTCAAGCTCTTGTTGTCAGTGAAAATGGTGCACTTCGTCCCGTAGAGATAGTGCCTCCAAATCTTCAACGCAAAGACCACGGCTGCTAGCTCCAGGTCAAGAGTGGGATAATTGACCTCATGAACTTTCAACTATCAGAATGCATAGGCTATAACCTTCCCTCTCTGTATTAGCACGCACCCTAACCTTGAGTAGGAAGCATCAGAGTAGACCACCAAATCCTCGCTTCCTTCGGGTAATGACAGAACAGGAGCTTGAGTCAACCTTGCCTTTAACTCCTCGAATGCTTTCTCTTGATCTTGACCCCATACAAACTTCACATCTTTCCGAGTCAACTTGGTTAGTGGAGAAGCGATCTTAGAAAAGTCTTGAATGAATCTTTTATAGTAGCCCGCCAAGCCCAAGAAACTACGAATCTCGGATGGCGTCTTTGGTGACTTCCATTGAAAATACTCTTTTTATGAAAACTTCATCTCTTTATACATGAGCATGCATTAACTATACAATCAAGTAATGCTTTTATCTCTTTACTGTACGCCTTGTTTACTCTGTACTCTTTTATTTTTATCTTTCACTATTTGTATGGACCAATGAGCAATACCAGGGGGAGAACTGGTGATAGGCCCTCTATTTCCTTCAAAAGGGCTCTGATTACAGTATACAAGGCCGACCCAATCACCTAGGGTATGCTACAAAGGTCTGCCAATCTCAATTGACTGGCCCCGTGTACATAATAGGGTAGCTAACCCGCATCACAGTTGAGCTAACGACCACATGGTCCTGTACCTCCTGTAAGCTTGCAAGACTTGTTAACATTTTAATTAAGTTCCACTTCTCTTCTTCATTGCTTTTTCACTTTATTATTAGTAATGCTTTACGTTACGGTTATAAGCACACCACGTAAAGTCACATACTAATAATAATAATAATATTAATAATAATATTATTAATAATAATAATAAGGAACAATCATAAAATAATCAAAATCATGCATGAAACCCATCATTAATAAACCCTAGTCAAACCTCGGTCAAAACCCTAAAAGCACAGACTCCTAAAAATTCGGAAATAAATTCTAAGTGTTAGGCGCTTAGACACTTTTTGGGCACATGGGCCCTGTTTGGGCGCTTCATCACTATACAGGCGCATCAGCCAACACTTAACTACTTTAACACTTAGACGCATGAACCATTCAGACACATGGACACTATTCGGGCGTATGGTCCATTCGGACGCATGGACACTTAGACGCATGGGCTATTCGGGAATATGGTAACTTAGGCGCATGAGATTATTTAGACGCATGGGTACTATTGGGGCACATGGCCCTAAACTTAGTCGTCTGACTAAGTTTCTAGGCGCATCAGGGTATTGTTCAGGCGTATGAGATACACTTAATTATTCTAAGGCATTTCCAGGCGCATGGGCCTTATTTAGGCGCATGAACCTTCTGTTCAACATGTTCCTAGTATAATTTTGAACCCAAACATCAAGCCTAATTGTTCTAAGCTTACCAAGGCTATTCTAAGCTTGAACAACTTATAAGCATCTAAGAAACATCATCAAACATGCATAATACATACGGGTATACATACATAAACATTTGAAAATCATTTTAATACATTTTCAACCCCAAGAAAAGTTTAAAACAAGTAAAACCGGGGTCTAGAAACTCACCTGGTGCAACTTTGGGTGTTTCTTCCTTCTAACCCGTATGCAACTGAGTTCGAACACCTAAAAACATACCAAAACACACACACACGGACACACACACAAGCACATAAGCACATAAGCATGTAACCGAGACAAAACCCAACATGAACACTTAAAAACCTTGAATTCTTACCTTGAATTCTTACCTTGAATTCAATCTTCTTCTTCTTTTTCTTCAACCGAGAGTTTCTGCTCTCTTCCTTTCTCTCTCTCTCTCTTTAAAACCGATGAAAAAGGTGATGTGAAAAGAGGGTGGGCGGCCATGCCCACCTTTACACCAACTTATTTGTACTTTTGTCCTTTTAACACATTTAACCCCTCAACTTGGGTTTATTGACATTTCCTTTCTTTATTCTTCAACTCTTATTCTTTTTTTAGGGAATAACCGGGTGTTACAGTTTAAAAGGGCAAGATGGACAAAAGAAACATATTTGACAAGAAACTGAAGTAATCTAAGCTTTAGAGTCCAATCATGGGGCCATGCCTCATTAAGCATGCCCTCATGCCTTGCCTAAAACACACCCCCGTAACGCCCGGAATAAAGTCGAAACAAGCTAATTAATAATAACAGGCCTAGCCGGGACTATTTAAAGAAAATAAGTGGGCAATGGAGTATGGACCGAGTAAACTTCGCGGGTTACGTGTTTGGCGAGTTTAAGGTCCCAAGAATGCCCGGTATATATAAACGGACCAGCTTAAGCAAACTCTCATTTGCAACTCAACACCCCAATTTCTAGAGAGAGAGTTGAGAGAGAGTAGAGAGAGAAAGTGGAAAGAATTGAAGATTTAAGGCTCGGTTGATCACGAGATTGAAGATCGGTGTTTGTGTGCATCCAAACAACAAGAAAACACCAAGAATCCAAGTAAGAAACATCATTTAATCTTTCATTTTGATGTAAACCCGGATTCGAGGGCTTGGGTTTTTAAAGTGGCAAAGATTTGCCCAAAACTCACGTTTTGTGTAAGAAAACTTGTAAGAAGCTTAGATATAGCTTATTGGGTGATAAACCAAGGTGTTGGATGTAAAAGATTGAAGTATTGGGTCAAAATGGGGTGGTTTGTAATTTTCAACCCGTTTTGTAAACTGGGTGTTCATCCAACGAAATTAGGTATTCGTCAGCGAAACTATGGGTCTTCCTGCGAAACTATAGTTTCGCAGGTAGTTTTGCAGACATGGTTTTTCCAGCGAAACTGCTAGCGAAACTGTCAGCGAAGATGGCAGCGAAACTGGCAGCAAAGATGCCAGCGAAACTGCTAGTGAAACCGTCTACGAAGATGGCAGCGAAACTGCTGGCGAAATTAATTGCGAAACTGCTGATCATATAGCGAAATTAGTAGCGAAATTAGGCAGAAATGAACTCATTGGAGTGTTAACTTATCTTCAGGCTGTGTAGTGCAACCCTTGTTTTGAAAGCTTGATTGAGAAGCTACTCATCGAGTCCAAGTGAGTTCTAGATCCCCTATTTAAAGGTTTTGAACTAGTTTGGGGTTGGAAATACATACTAAATATACGAATTAAATGACCAAGATTTTAAAAGATTTTAAGAGGAAGATCAATTTTTCTATAACAAAATATGCTATATAAAAGTGTTAAAATAAAAAATTTTCACGTTGACCTGGTAGCGTGACCCCACTAGGGGCTGCTGCCCCTAGGACCCCGCTGTCAGGGGCTGCCACCCTAGAACCCCCACTGTCCTATGGGGGGGTCGGTTATGCTCTATGATGACTTATGCTTGTGGTGCATATGTATGTGTATGTGAATGTATGATGCATGATGTTCATTATGATATGTGATGGTGTATGTTATGTATGATGATGCGTGATGATGTTATGCTTATCTATGATATATTTTCTTATGTTCCTTACTATGTATGATGATGTGACTTTACGTGGTGTGATTATGATAATGAACGTAAAGTATTATCTTAACAAAGTGAAAGATTTAAGATAATGAAAGTGGAACATAATGAACGAATGAAAAGTCTTGAAAGTAAATGAAAGGAGGTTCACAACTCAATGAGAGTTGTTAGCTCAACTGTGTGTTTACAGCATGCGATTTTGGCTAACTCATAAGGATTCATACACACAGTAGGAGTTGGTCTTGGTGACTGATCCAATATGTGCGATTTGGTAATTACTATGTGTTATGTAGCGTGCGATTTTGGCTAACCCATAAGAGTTCACATACATAGTGGGAGTTAGTCTATGTGACTACTCAATATGTGCGATATGGGGTCCTCGTCGCTTAACCCTAGATGATATAGCTTTGTGCTCAAGAGGGGGGTTAAGCACATGACAGGACCTAGATAGAAGTGAAAAGATAATAAATGTACAAAAAGTGCGATAAGTACGAAATGTGCGAAACGTGCGAAACGTGCGAAATGTACGAAATGAATGATGAAAGAAGATAATAACTATTACCTTGATGTACATATGATATGTGATCACGTGCGGTAGTAAAGAAAATATTTTAACGAATGAAAGGTAATATAATGTTTTTGTAAAACTAGAACTCACTCAGCAACACTGACTTTTATGCATTTTCTAATTGGCAGGTAATGGTTGCTGAGGATGGCATGGCGTGGCTACGTGGCTCATTTTGGATGGCATTCTTTTGTATAATGTTTTTCATTGTAATGCGAACAAATGATGTTTTGTAACGAATGTTGTATTAACTTGCAAAAGTATTTATATTGAAATGAAAAGTTATTTTAATGTTTCCGCTGAAATGTTTTATTAAAGCTAATGTAATTATATGTTTTATGTGCGATGATTGACCAGTTGTGAGCGTCCCGGGAACGGGGCCTTACAACCCCCGTGCTAAATTGACACACGCTCGTGTTTGGACATCTGACAGGACAAAAAGTATTGTCCCCTAAAAGCAATCACGGGGTCGTTCCCCACCTTTAACATGGGGCCTTGCCCCACCTTTAACACGGGTTCCCTTTTATTAATATGAGAAATGTACAGTAATTGTTACGGTTTTCTAAAATTAATGGTATGTTAGAAAGGAACCTAATCAACTCTCTTTTTAACATTAAGTTATGTTTTCAGAAATCGTATGTCAAATAGGTCACAAAAGATTTACCTACATACTAGGGCTTTGATCTAAGCAGTAAACTCAGCCTGACGTGATCCTAGTCACTATGGAGCAGATATACGAAAAACCGCGCCAGCTCACCTTTATAAACATTAACATAATTACATTAATCAATATCTTTAATCACACCACCAATTCATCACAGTTACATAAGTGTAGTCTAATTAGGATGATAACCCTTATTCTCTAGTTTTATATCCAAAAGCTTCAATTTTATTTTACTTTATTTTTTATTATTGTTTTTTAAACCCTAAAATTCTTATCAATACAACTTGTCATTTTATCAAACGAAAACCAAATCTGATAGTCAAATATCAAGGTTGTTGAATAGGCTAGGTGTGTCCACGGATAGATACTTGGTTCTTATCATCACTATACTACCACATGATAGGTACACTTGCTTTTTGTATATGTGGTTTAGTATTAGTAATAATCATTTAAAACTAAATCTGTGCAAAAAACATCTATTAAAATATATACGTTTCGCACCGCATCAGTTTTCCTGAAAAACATCTATTAATAATAATTGTTTTTCATATATAAATACAAGCCTAACTTTTCTAAATCCTTTGATAGGCTAAGTTTTTATATTTCTCATCCTTAGTATAGTTTCATCTTCAACTAGTTTAAATTGATCAAACCATTTTAGATTCTTACACACCTGACTTATAACACTGGAGTCTATCCAACATGCAAGCATATCATTATGTATATAAAGGACTCGGAAATAAATGCTACATAATTCTTAACCAAATTATTTTGCTAACCATAATATCTTTGAATCTAAAACTAATCGGGTTCCATCTATTTCATAACCCATTGGATTTCCCCTACTTGTAAACATCTAATAGATTGATTGTAGCCTGAACAACCTCATTTGATTATGTGAACTGACACCTTTAGCTTTAACTTTATTTCATTCAAAATCATTACCATTTATTTGTATACTATTTGAAATATAAGCTATAACTTTGTTTCTTTGAATCAAATATAGTTTTTGTATTTTATAAATAATTAACATGTCCCGAATAAATAATTATACAAAACTTATAGGTTTTCATAAATTTAAAATAGAATTAATAAGCGACTCATATACAATCTTTCTTGAGATGACTTAATTTTTTATCCAAGAAAACAATCTGGCTTCTTTTTGACTGCTCAATATATCGGTTAAACTTATTTTTTTTTTTAACTTATTATAACTTTCTAGATTTCTTCTCAAGTTCTTCTAATTTCAACTAATCGGATATATTACCAACAAATTTACCGCTAACCATGTTGAATAAAATCGTTCTTGAATTTATCCCAATTTATAACACAAAATTTGTTGATTTCGAATTGAAAACATCCACATTGCAGTCAACTAATCCTAACATAGTGTTGCAATTAAATTACCCAATTTTGAAAGAAAATTAAAGAAAATTACAAGTGGTCCTTCCCTGCTCTCGATTAAAATAAGAGATTTCTTACCAACATATTCTTGCAATTAAAATACCCAATTTTTAAAAGAAAGTACAAAGAAAATTATAAGGTTCCCTTACCTGCTCTCGATTAAAATAAGAGATTTCTTAAAACCAACTTTTCTACAATTTGAAGATATAGATGTAGAACAGAGTGTTGGTTTTTTAAACTTACTTATCTTAGAACATCAGAGTAGATAATTTATATTTATGTCATATAATTACAATAAATATTATTATATTTTCTTTTTATATTTTAATTAAATAATACTTTTAATATCTTTATCATTATTTTTTTCTTTCCCCTCTACTCAACTACTTTAAAAAATGTTAAAAAATTTATAAGGATCGAATAGTATTCTTCAAATATATCAATCAATAATAATATTTTCTTTATCATACACTCATAATCACTCATAATCACTCAAAACCATTTCATATAATATACAAAACAAACTCACATCTTTTTAGAGATTCACAACCTATTCCCTATTTTCATTCATATAATTATACTAAAAATTACTATTTTTTATGTTTTCTTTTCAACTTTATCATTACTTTTTCTTTTTAATTCACTCATAAACACTTAAAATATATACATCATTATAAAAGTATTATTATATCAAAGGAACATATGTCTTGCCTCTATGTTACATGTTAATAGTTTAAATATTACAACCGATAAGTATCAGAGTAAATTATGAGCAATTAAAAAAATGAAAGTATTATTGCTAAAACTAATCATATGATTTTGCATATCATTTTTCATAAGTTTAGGAAAGAGTAAGACTACATTTGGTTGGAAGGAATGGAATGGAAATGAGAAACTAGTATAATTTTCAAGTAAAATTGTGTTTGAGTGAGCAATTAATGGGGCGTTTGGTTGAAAGGAATGGAATTAAATTGAGAAACTAGTATAATTTTTGCAGGATCGATGTTAGTCACTTAACACTTTGTTTTTCTCTCAAACTCACCTAGAACAACACTCGGGTTAAGATAGAATCAGTGAGAGTTGATCACAATATAGAAAGTAGTAAAAGAACACAGGAAGTAATTTTTAAGGTACTTTTATATATTGCTTCTCAACTCAATAATACAAGATTCTTACAAGCAGTGTGGAATGAGTTACAAGGAGAACCTATATATAATACTACCTACAGCCGGATATACTTTGATACCAGCTGGGATCCTATAACTAAAGCCTATACTACAAGACTATAGTTTAAGGTATCTCGGATAAAGTCTTATCTGAGATTTGGTAGTCAGGACATGTTCCTGACTTACCTTTTGTCACCAACTAAAGTTGGTAACATGTACTATCATGAAAAGGTGAACAGTGGAATAAAGTATGGTCAACTGCATGGTTCTTTGAGAAAACGCCATACAGTATCAGAGTCCTGCAGCGGAGTGTCAAAGACCATACTTGTGTCCACTGGTTCATAGCAGTGTCTTCCGAAGGTTAAATGACTTCGGAAGAGTAAGTACTTCCGAAGCCACTTATACTTCGGAAGAGGCTGCTTCTTCCAAGGCTTGGAGACTTCTTCTTTTCATCATACTTCAAAAATGGTCTTCAGCTTATTCCTCTAAGACTTGAACTTCGAAAGTATACACTTGACTTCGGAAGTAGAGTTCTGTCTTCGGAAGTTGATCGTTCACTTTATCTTCGGAAGAACTCTACAACCTTCGGAAGTTCCATGCTAAGCTTCGGAAGCCTTTGCATGTAGCACCAAAATTATCAAAGTGACTTAGTTTTGGTTGCATTATCCTTTCTTGATCCAACAAACTCCCCCTAGGCTGATGCTACCAAAACTTCACTTGTTTCTGCTTCTCAAAACTTTCAGCACCAAGGAGAGTAAATATTTGTCTGTCTCCTTGTTCTTTACTGATGTGGTGCTGAGAAGTTTGTACAAATCCTTGGTAGACAGGAAGTCCAGTCTGTCACCTTGGATAACATGTACCCTCTGTTGTTGCCCTTTGAAAAGAGTTAGTTGATGGGAACTATAATCATATTCCCATTTAACTATAGGTTTCAATTCTACCCTCCACCATCTGTAGAAAGGCAGTGCCTTTGGTAAGAGGTCTTTCCTTGTCTTCATGTCTTCTCAATCTCAACTCTTCTTCAATCTTGGCCTTTGCAGTTAGCTCAGGTAGGTGAAGGCTGCTGAGATGATTTGGAGGGGTTGGAGAATGGCTTCTCTGCTAACTTAGCAATATCAAACCTACTAGAGTGTAGCAGACAGGTTGCATTAAGTCTATTGACTTCGCCATTTTCCCTTTCCACAACAAAGTTATGAGAAGTTTCATCGAACCTCCACTGGACTATTTTCTTTCTAGGCACAAGAGACTGACTGGGAATCTTATCCTCTTTCTTGGTGTCCAGCAGAGTCACCAGTTTCCTTCTAAGTTTCTTCTCTTCATCATTTAATGAATCTGAGTTGAGGCCTAGAAGTCTAGCTACCTAGTCCAGTGTTCCTCTAGGTAAATCAAGAAATTGATCTCGTGTGAGGGAACAAGAGGATCCATCGACATAGGTAATGTTGACAGAACCTTCATCACATGAGACTTCGCTCAGAGTTGTGCAGTTGATGAGCTTGGTCTTGATTACCTTGAACTCCTCAAGAGAGAGATGTTGAGAAGGCTGAGGGGATGGTTTGGGTGGTTGTTAGGTAGGTTGAGGTTCAAAGCATCTGGAGAGAGTTTTAGGTTAGAGGATGGGAAGTTTAGGTGGTTGTGGTGAGAGAGTGGATGTGGGTAAGGAGTTTGGTTCAGGGGTGAAGGGTTTAGTTTTAATGGAGAAGGGTAGGGGTGAGGGTTCAGGTTGTGGTTGAGAAGTTGTAGTGAAGGTCATCCCCTTTACCCTTCTGTATATCTCTTTCTTCTTTCCCATCCACATGTCAGCCTTGATTTCACTGACAATCCGTTGGAGTGTCTTTTCAGACATGGGACCCACCTGCCTTCCAGAGAAGCCATGAGCCCGGATATAGTCCTTCATCCAGGACTTTTCAGTGAGCTTCCTCGTTGCAGTGTCTCTAGCTTTTTCATCCTCCTTCTTCTTCTCCTTTGTCTTTTCTCTTGCAGCCTTCTTTCTTTCTCCATTTGATCCTGCTCTTTGTTGCAGAGCTAGAGGATCGTTTCATCATTGTGTGGAGAAAGTTCTTGAAGATTAAAGCCTCTTGAGAGTAGGAAATTTATCCTGTCTCTCCTCAGCTGCAGTTCAGCTTCTTTCTGTTTTTCTTCTTCTTTCTCCAAGGCCAACCTGGCTTCTTCTTCAAGTTTCAGCCGAGTTGCCTTCTCCAAATTCACCAGCTCCTCTAGTGGTAGCAAGAGTTTCTCTTCATTGGTAGCTCCCATTTGGATAAGCTGGTCAATGATCTCTTTCCTTCTCTTATTGTTGACGGCCTCCTGATTGGCTGCAGCTGCTTTTGTGCTGGCAGCTAGCAACTTCTCAGTTGGAAGTCTTCCTTTATTCTTAAGTTTCTCAATCTTTTTCGCTTCCTGAAGCTCTTCCCCAGTCATCTTTCTTTTCCCTTTATCCTTTGAAGAGCCTGACTGTGGTGGTTCTTGGATAGTGGATTCTAATTATGAGAGAGGTAGAGATGGTCCCTGGGACGGAGGTAGAGTCAGAAAGTCCTCGCTGTTCACCTCAGATGCCATTTCAAGGATTGCATCTATGATGATCAGTTCCTTAGACATTTTAAACACTCCTTCCACAACTTCCATTACAGCTTCGGAAGATTCAACTTGTTCTTTCGAGGCTTTAACTTCAGCTTCGGAAGTTAGAGGAGATGCAGATTTTGTCCTAACTGTTTCAGTTGTTGGGCCATCAGTCCCCATTTCCCCTTCAAAAATGAATATTAGGTTCCATGTGGACCTTAGGTTGACCAACTTCTTCCACAGTGGTAGAAGGTGCAGTCATCCTCTGAAGCTCTTCAGCTCCGAAGTAGAGCATTGCAGCATTTGGGCTTGGCTGATAAGTGGAGGATCTCAACAGAAACTTGGTGAAGAGTCTGTAGAGATCGTTGAGCATCTTTGAGTCAATCTAAAAAATAACTTGTGATGGCTCAGACACAGTAATGATAGGAGTAGAGGAAATTGAAGTTGAAGTGTGGCTCTGTTGTGGGTCCTCAAGTGTTTGTCTCTGAACATTCTCCCCCTTTTTGGTAGCATCATCTTGAGAGCTAGATGAGCTAGAGGAAGAAGTCAATGAGACCTGAACAGGTACATGCCTAACAGACCTCTCTGTCTGTTTCTTAGCTAGTTTGGCCTTAAGATTGTCAATCTCAAGTTGTTGAGTGGCGGACCTTGCTTCTAAAGTCCTAACCAAATATTCAAGGTTTGAGACTTTAGATAGAAGGTCTTGAATGAGGAGTTGCATGCTTCCCTCATCTTCTTTTGAAAAATCACGGGGAGATGATGTAACATACCTGGTATGTTCAGCCTCACCACCAGATGTGGTTTCTAGGCACCCTGGTTTCCCGTGCTGAGTGATGTCTCTTTCAGAGTCATCAAAGGGCTTGGTTGTCGCAGATTCAGTCTAAGATATGTTACCACTGTCCATAAGGTCCATTGAGGCACCTTCTATAGTGCAGCTGAATCTGCATGAGTCCCCTCCACATCAGTGGGACTCACCTCAGTTATAGGTTGTAGATAGGGGCTAGAGATAAGGGATTTCTCCGGGCTCTGTTGATCTTGAAGAGGGTGTTGTAGATCAACTTCATTTCCATGGAGAGATGTTATCTCTTCATCGGTTTTGAAGAGAAGGTCAGTAAAAGATAGGGAGGTTAAGCCTACTGACCCAGGACCTTGATCAATATCTACAGGCATTGAGCCTTTGGTGGGGCTGTCCCTAGTTGGCTGCTCAGAAGAGTGTAGATACTCATCCTGAGGGCTGCTGGTTTGGGTGTCGGACTCCTGGGTTTGAAACTGAGGAGACTCAAAACCCATATTGATGTCAAAAGAGAAGGATGGAGAGACCTCAGATTGAGTGGGAGCCCATGTTTCCACTCTAGTCTTTTTGGATTGAACAGGAAGGGCTTATTCAATCAGAGTAAATTGAACAAGGTTCGTTTGGGGCGTCTTTGATATGTGATGGTGATGGGTGGAGAAGGCAGTGTTGGCATTATGGTGGTGGTTGCTGGTGTGGGTTCATCACCTATGGGGTGAACAGGGATGTCACTAGGAGCTATGCGCTCAATCATACCTGGAAGCAGAGTAGTGTACCTTCTAGTGAAGTTGGTGGACACCTTCTTCAAGGTCTTGAAGATGGTAGGCCGCATGTGGGGGACAGTCAGAGCAGCTGCACAGACAAGCATGTTCTGGTCCAACTCACAGTTGATGATGTGTTGAATGAATCTAGGATACATAAAGAATATCTTCCTTTGTAGATTCCCAATCAGATTGGTGAACACAAATCGTGAGTAATTGAAGCGCGGGTCTCTCACCAGTCCATGAACTAAGCATCCTAGTTCATATGGGATTTGATCCCATCCTCCGGACTTGTTGGACAAGGAGTGGAGAACAACATGCAGGAGGAACTTCTAGTTGTAGGAGAAGTTAAACTTATAGATCGTCGACCTGCTTATGTCTCCACCATATCCTATTAGGATGTAGGTGCTGTTCAAATCTGTCTTAGGGAATTCAGTAGGAGCTCCTTCATCATGAAGCTCAAGGTGGCTCCCTGCTTATGTCTCCACCATATCCCATTTAGGTTTCGGCTTGACCATTTCCCTAAAATTCGGCCATGTGGTTAGAGTAAATAGTGGGGTTAACTGTAAGAGCAATGTAGTAAGGTGATTGGGTGAGAAAGGAGATGATTTTAGAGAAGTCGGCATCTCTTGAAGAATCAAGAAGTGCGACTTGGTTGTGCTGAGGGTTAAGTGCTATTGGAGAAAGGTGAATATGGATGAATTTTGAGCTTAGGTAAAGTTGGAGAGGAGAGAAATTTCTAGGGCAATAAAAATTGCAAGTAAGAAGATGAACTGAATAGTCGACATTATTTAAAAGAGAGTGGGAAGGCGGTAATGGGGGTTAGGATAAGGTGATATGATGGTTTAGTGGATGAATTGACAGTGGCGGTAAGGTTAAAATCAGTTAAATAATCCGACATCATTAACAAAATCTTTGATTTTTACAGTGTGGGGCCCAAGAGATTTACGTTACACAGTAGAATCTTTCTTCTGAATGTATAACATTTCCAAAGGTAATTTGTCTTTCGAAGGCAATTCTCACTTCCGAAGCAAACATTTTTCTTTCAAAGTTTAGAGTTGCTTTCCAAATGGAGAGTTTGTAAACCTCGGAAGTAGATCTGATATGTAATCAATCGCTTCTTCCGAGACCAAAAGCTCTTCCGAGAAGAAAAATTATCCTTTGAGAAATTATGCTTTGGAAGATATAAAAATAATTTCTGAGGGTTAATTTCTCTTCGGAAGAAATTTACACTTAGAAAATTTTCAGAAAGATATTTTGTAACAGGGCTTAAATTGTATTGACAGAAGACATTACATATTAAAAGGTTTTCAAAAGAGGTGATCTAATCAATGTTTATCATCCCAATAGCTGTTATGAGATACTTAAATCTTTGCTCATCAAAAGCTTTGGTGAACAAATCAGCATATTGTTCATTTGAGTCAACTTTGATTAGTTTAATCAGATTTTTCTCATGAATATCTCTAATGAAATGGTACCTTATGTCAATATGCTTTGTCTTGGAGTGCTTCACCGGATTTTCAGTAATGGAGATAGCACTGTTGTTGTCAATATGGATAGGAGAACTCATAAAGTTGAACCCATAGTCTAACATCTGATTCTGAATCCATAGCAATTGAGCACAGCAGCTAGCAACATCAATGTATTCAGCTTCAGCAGTTGATGTAGAGACACGAGATTGTTTCTTGCATTGCCATGAGATGATCCTTCCACCAAGAAATTGACATCCTCCTGATGTTGATTTCTTGTCAATATTGCAGCCACCATAGTCACTATTAGAGTATCCATAGAGATTAAAATCCTTGTTTCTGGGATACCAGAGACCTAATTTAGGTGTTCCTTTAAGGTATCTGAGGATTCTCTTAACAGTAGCTAAGTGAGACACCCTTGGAACAGCCTGATATCTTGCACAAATACAAGTAGCAAACATGATATCGGGTCTACTGGTAGTAAGATACATCAGAGAACCAAAAATTTCCCTATACTGATGTTGATCAGTATCCTCCCCCTCAAGGTTAGGACAAAGATTATGGTTTCTGGGTATGGGTGTCTTGGCAAGCTTACAATCCTTTATTTCAAATCTTTCTAAGATGTTAGAGACATACTTAGATTGATTAATGAAGAACCCTTCCTTCATTTGCTTCACCTGAATTCCAAGGAAAAGTCCATTTTTCCCATGGAGCTCATCTCAAACTTTTTTTTCATAATGCTCTCAAAGTCCTTACACATTTGGTCATTTGAAGAACCAAATATGATGTCATCAATATAGAATTGAACAAGCAAGATGTCCTTTCCAGACTTTCTGATGAAGAGAGTATTGTCAATGGTATCTCTAGTGTAGCCATTCTTTAGAAGAAACTGTCACACCCCAACCTTGACGGCGGAAACATCGAGATGTGAGGGTTAAGATTGTTCACAGCCACATAACGCTATATTAAAATATAAGTATTGATATCATAAATCTTGAAATGAAATGAAATACAATCATAAGTCCCAAACAAGTAATAAGTTCAAACGCAACAAAACATAAAGTAAACTTTTTATTTCATTTACTAGGTCCAAGTCCTAGATTATAGCATGCTTCAAAAAGATCACTTTAAGCTTGAGGTTGACCTGAAACATGATAAAATAAGAGTCAACTAAAAATAGTTGGTGAGTTTCCAAGGTTTTCATACATATATGAAAAAGGTTACAAGTAGCAATTCATGTCATAGGTCATAAGCAAGTAAGGTTATAGAACACATATCGTTACAACCAAACCTCGACTTGATTACAAGTATAAAAGATTGGCTAAGTGTATTTGGTTCCCATGATGAACAAGCATACGTCATCAGGAGCCGGAAATACCTCGGCTTTAGCACCAAATAGGCTTGTCAGGCCCAAAGATCTAAGACGTCGCCAGGCTAGCAATAGTTAATGATTGTAAACAAACTATGTATCTCATATAATCACTTACAATACACAAATAACCATGACAAAATAATAAGTTGAATTGCATGCGATTTACAAGTCTCAAATGTGTATAAGTGTATCATGTATAAGCTATCATGTTTCACCCCAAATTAGTGTGAAAATATGAAAAAGGGGCAAGGAAAAACTCACATGTTAAAATAAGTGCAAGAATGGAGATTAATAAGAATAAAAACAAACGTCGCTCCAAGATGTATCGTCACAAGACACCTAAATATATATGTTTACAACATTAAAGCTTTACAATAAGTTTAATGAATTATCAAAGACTAGGAATCAACTTGATGTTTGGGGTTTTGTTGATTATAATTGCCAAATAAGAACTCAATTATATTTTCGCGGGAACAATTTTATTTATATTTTATATAAATATATGGATTAAGAATAACTTTTATAATAATTTTGTAATGTTTATAAAGTTTTATAATTAAATAAAATGAACACAAATTAAACAATAATTTAAAGACAATGTTTGAAATAATAGTTCGTGTAAATTAAACCACTATTTAAAGTCTAAATTTTTTATAAAAAAATGTTAACTATATTATTAACTTTAGGATATTAAATAAAAATTATAAAGGTATTTTTTTTAATAAATTACAGAAAAATGACTAAATAGTTTTAAAAGAAACAAAGTTTATGAAATTATTTTTCATAATTTTTAGAAATTTTTAACATTAAATTTTGAAGGCCAAAAAGGCCTAAAAAAACTTGAGGTTCCCCGGATTCGAACCGGGGACCTCTTGTTTAGAGGACATGTGACTTACCAGTGAACCAAAGGCACTCAGCCGCGTTTACATTTGGGTTTTAAGTTCTTTTAAACATAAACTAAATGGTTTTCCCCAAACCCCAAGAACCCTAGCTTGTTCAAGTCCAAAATTGACAATCGACTCGATGTTTATGCTCGAATTAATCATGGGGCTTTGATTCCCCACTGTATTTCGAGCACCACCATGTGTTCAATTACCCGATTTGAAGATGAACTGATGATGAACAGATGATGCTAAGGCCGCGACACACGTACGATGGTTCGATGCTTGAACGATGATGTTAAACAAATTGGTTGCACAGAAAGTTTCCAAAAACCTTGTTGTACAAAAGCCCTTTGTCAATTTCAGGGCTTGAAGTCCAGAGGATGGTGTTCGAGTAAGAGCTAGGTCGCGACTAAGTGGGTATTCGAAGTTGATGCTTGGGCTTGTTTTAGGTGGAATTGAACGTTGTAATCGATTAGAGATAGATAAAAGATGGTTCATGTTAAATTAATTCGATTATTATTGTGATTTAATGCTTGAAAGGGTACGAACTTAAGGCTTCGGTTACTTCGAATTAGAAAGCTTTTGTAACCGGTTTTAATCATGATTCAAGTGGTTAATTGTGTTCGATTCGAGTCTAGGAACGTTTGGCATGGTTTTGGGGTTTCAATTCGAAGAAAAAGACGGTTTTAGGACCGTCGGACTCCGGCCGGAGGGTGGCCGGAGTTGTGGCCGGAAAAACGTGAAGGGTAAGGGAAGGGGTTTGGATTTTCATTAATTACACCTTTGGTCCCCAAGTTTGTAGTTTAACATTTATGTACAAACCTTGTTTTTAAGGTTTATAAAATAACAAAAACGACCCCTAAATTCTTATTGAGTTTATGTTTTAAACATGGTTAAGTTTAATAACCCTTATAAATTATAAGTAACCTTATTAAAAGTAATCTTATTATTACTAATACTATTATTCATTATTATTACTTATTATTATGTTACTTTTATAATATTAACATTATTATTATTTAATATTTATATGTTTAACTTTCATAAAAACCCAATGACAATAATGAATAAGCACAAACAACACATGAGTTTTAAAATTGACAAATAATAACCCTTGTAAGAGTAAACGAAGTTAACTTTTAGTTAACAAAATTACGAGATGTTACAGAAACTGAGACAGAGTCTCATACCATAGTCTAGGTGCTTGGTGTAACCCATATAGAGCTTTATCCAATTTGCACACATAGTTGGGGTGCTGTGGGTCTTCAAATCCTGGAGGTTGGCATACATAGACTTCCCTATCTATATCCCCGTATAGAAAGGCACACTTGACATCAAGTTGATAGACAGTGAAGTCCTTGGATGCAGCATAAGCAAGGAAGATCCTAACTGCCACAAGTCTTACAACTGGTATAAAGACATCAGTATAATCAATTCCTTTCTCTTGTGTGTATCCTTGAACTACAAGTCTTGCTTTGTTCTTGATGATCAAGCATCTATCATCTCTTTTGTTTCTGAAAACCCATTTAGTGCCTATTGGTACTTGACCAGATGGTAGCGGACATAGGTTCCATACCTTCTATCTCTTGAATTGAAGCAGCTCCTCTTGCATCGATTCAAGTCGGCTACTATCTTTTAAGGCATCTTCTACCTTCTTGGGTTCCATCTGGGATAGAAAGCATGAGTACAAGCAGACATTCCCATGACGAGTCTGTCCTCTTGTTCTCACACCTTTAGTGACATCCCCTATGATGTTCTCAGCAGGATGAGTGTTATGAATCCTAAGGCGAGGAATCACTTCCAGTTGTAGAGATAGATCCAGATTGGACATGTTCTACTTAGGAACTAGAACACTCTGTCCAGCTGTTGTTTCAAAATCATTCAATGAGGACTGATTGAATGAGTGAGAAACATCATTAATGGTTGGCTGTGAAGTGCTGTTAACAGTTTCCTGTCCCTTCAAAACACTACTTCCTTCTGCCTGGTGTTGTGGTGGATCACCTGATGAGTTTTGAGGCTCATTAAATGATTCACTTGTAGAAGCTTCACTATTCCTTGATATGGTCAAGCTATCAGATCTGTGAATGGTGGAAACTTTATTTATTGCGGCTCTTGGAGAATTTGGACTAGGTCTGGGTAGCTCAAACAGTTGATTATCAGAAGCGGCATCAGCATCATTTTGAGCTCCTGTTCCAACTAAAACATTCTCACAAGAAGGTTTAGAATAGTTTGGAAGAATTCTAAATCAAAAATATGATCAGGGTCATTCCCCCTAACACAAGGAGTGTGCTTATTAACAACTATGTTGGATGACTCCTCAAATTGTTGATTCTTAATGCCGTATACTCTATAAGCTTTGGAGCTAGAAGAGTACCCAACAAAGATAGCATCATCCGACTTTTCAGCAAACTTTGCTAAATTGTCTTTTGTATTAAGTATGGTACACCTGCTGCCAAAGGACCTTAGAAAGCCAATGAACGGTGGCCTCTTGTTCCATAGCTCATAAGAGGTTTTTTCATGGGGCTTAACTACAAGAACTCTGTTCTGCACATAGCATGCAGTGCTGACTGCCTCTGCCCAGAATGTTAGAGGTAGTTTTGAATCGGCTAACATAGTTCGAGCAGCCTCAATAAGAGTCCTGTTCCTCCTCTCAGCAACACCATTTTGTTGAGGAGTTCTGGGAGCATTATATTGTCTGGCAATCCCTTTTGAGTTACAGAATGAGTCAAGAACGAAGTTCTTAAACTCGGTCCCTTGATCACTTCTAATGATTTTAACCTTGTGATCAATTTGATTTTCTATTTTAAGAATAAAAGATTTTAGGTTTTAGTAGTTTCATCTTTAGTTCTTAAAAAGAATACCCATGTGAATCTTGTAAAATCATCAACTATCACAAGGCAATATGATTTCCTTCCAATGCTCATTATACTTGTGGGACCAAAAAGATCCATGTGCAATAAGTGTAATGGAGTAGTGATAGAGTTAACATATTTGGATTTGTGAGATGTCCTGTGTTGTTTCCCTTTTAGGCATGCAACACAGCTATCTTTGCAGAAAAACTCCTTTTTAGGCAAACCATGTACCAAGTTATTTTTAGCCAATTTATTCATTGTCTTAAAATTTACATAACACATATGTTTATGCCATAGTGTTGACTCATCACTATCATCTTTGGAAATAAAGCATGATACTTCACCCATTGGGGAAGCATTGTTCATATCTAGCTTGTACATATCCCCTTTCTTGGAGATCAAAGAAGCACCAATTTCGGAGGAATTGTCATCCCAGGTTTGAGAATAATGCACTCATGTTTTGTGAAAAGCATTTGGTGCTTTTGATCACAGAATTGAGAAACACTTAACAAATTGTGTTCAAGATGTTTGAAAAAGTGAACTTTATCAACCTTTAGTTTACCATTGGATATACTCCCTCTGCCAGAAATATATCCTCCAGCCTCACCTCCAAATTGGACAGGACCTCCATCATAGTTCTGAAACTTTTGAAGGAGAGATCGGTTCCTTGTCATGTGCCTGGAGCATCCATTGTCTACAATCCAGACATTGTTGTTCTTGTCATATGGATGTCCCTACACATAAGATGAGTTTGTTAGTTTTGTTTGGAAGCCCAAGCCTTGCTGGTCTTGGGTTCTTCCAAAGATAGTGACATAATTGAACCAACTGTTATGCATGGGGGTTCAATAGAGGTCTTTGAAGAAGAGGTTTGGGCTGTAGCGTCTTCCTTGATCTTCCAGTCCATCCTTTGGTTGATCTTGGAGGATGAGCTTGTTGAAGCTTTTGTAGCATGTCCATCTTCCAAAGCTTCTCTCTTTTTGGAAGAAGTCTTCACCACCTTTTCTTCCAAAGCAATATTCTTCTGGGGAGGTTTCAAGGGAACTTTCTTGTTCTTTCGATCTTAGTAGCTTTTGCTTCTGAATCCATTTTCCCTTCGGAAGACAGAGTTTCTTCCGAAAGCAACCTGGCTTCCGAAATTAGCTTTCCCTTTTTCATCACTTGAACCGTTTGAAAAGGTTCAAATGTGAAACCTTCCTTGACTCCTTTTCTAACATTATTTGCATAATGTGTGCTTGCAGGATTGTAGTAACAATCTTTTGCCATGTGGTTTTGCAGACCACACATTATGCATGCAATGTTAGTTCTTTGGGAATGTGAGGGTTGCTGTTTCTTAGGCTTCTTTTCTTCATCAGCAACTTTTCCCTTCAACTTCTAATCCTTTGGCAGGACAAGAGTGCTGGTATTACACTTCTTTCCTGAATCAGAAGTACCTAACACTTGGAATCCAGCTGAGATAAAGACACCCTTCTGCTTTGGGTCAATCTTCAGCTTGGACTCAGCCACCTTTTTGGCAGTTCTTCTAGCAGTTTTAGCTTTGCTTCTTCTGGCCTTAGTGGTTAGGATTTGTTCTTCACAGGAGGAGATGGGTACATCTACTTGTTCCTTTCATGTGGTGACCACTATTGTTGCTTCATCCTTCAACTCTGGTGAGGAAGGGTCAGCAGTTGGAACCTCTTGCTCCTCAATACCACATCTAGTCCGTCTAATAGACTCATAGGAGTGTGGTGGAGAAATTCATTGGTTTCCAACCCTCCTTTGTTCTGATAACAGAGTTTGGAGTGGGAGGATGATGCAAGAATAGCTTGGAAGTTTTGCTCAGAAATAGCATGCTTCCTGGCCTGAGCCTCAGCAGTGACAAGTTGGGCTTAAGCCTCAGACAATTTGGATATTAGATCTCTGATTTGAGTCTTGTAGTTAGTGTGTTCATGTTTTAAAAGAGACACAATTTTCTCTAACTCCTCAATTTTCTTTTGATAGTCAGATTCAGCTCTTTTAAAATCAAATTTTAAGATGTCTAAAGACTCAATATCAGATCTGATTTCCATATTGTAATCCTGATAGAGTTTAACTTTAGCTATACAGGCTGGAGTGCAGGGATGTTCATATACCTGGGCATCGTCTGTTCTGGCCATGAGAGCTTGAGCAGGAGTCACATCTTGTACCATGAAGCTCCAGTCAACTTCTTGAGCCATTGCAGTTGTTTCAGTTGACTTCTCAGCGAGCTTTGAGGTTGAGGGATGTGTGGAGGCATGTAGGGTTCCCGGATTGGTCTTGGGAGCCTTGCATTCCCTTGCAAAGTGACCCAATTGGTTATAGTTGTAACACTTTGCCTTGGTCTTGTCAAACCCGAACTTGTTGGCAGTTGGGTTTTGAAGGAAATGCCTTCCAGTTCTCTTAAAGAACTTCTTCGCTCTAAAAGTTAAAAGAGCCATCTGTTGGACAATGTCCACGTACTCTACATCATCTGGACTGAAACACTCAAGATCATCAAAGCAGTATTGAAAATCACCTGAGTGTCCACTTCCTGAGACAAAGGCACAACTTTCCTGAAAGGAGTTGTGTTGAGCCTGTTGAGACCTTGGAGTCTTAGGGAAAGTGATGTATGATCCAGGAGAGCAGGATGGCTGTTGGTAAGTCAGGTAATGCTGAGGTTGTGGGGGTAATGAGCCTTCAGCAACCACTAAAGCATTGCTAGCAGGAAGACTCATGGGTCTTCTTGTTTGGAGGCCCTTCTTACTCTCCATCTCTAGGCGATATCCATCAAGGATGCCATAGAGTTCAGTCATGGTGAGAGTGTTCAAGTTCTCTGTCCTCTTGATAGAGACACAGTAGAATGTCCACTCATTTGGAAGAGCACTCATGAACTTTCTAGTAAGATCTCTAAGTTTAGGAGTGATCTTCACAGGCTGAAGAGAAAAGATAAGATCCATGTACCTGAAATACTGCTGGTTGAGAGTCTCTCCAGCAATATGAGTGAAGTTCTCAAACTACTTCTTCAGCGAGTCCTTCTTCGAGTCATTGGAGCTTGAGTACATCTGAGCAAGTACATCAAACAATTCTTTGGCAGTCATGCAATGCTCGAATCCCACCATGATGGAGTTTGGTATTGCAGTCATGAGAATGTTCATGGCATTGTTGTCAATGTCCATCTTCTTTCTGTCTTTATCAGAGTAATCCTATATATCCTTTTCTATCATGGCACTGTTTCCACCAGGTGATGCCACCTTTGGCTTATACGGGCCATTGAAAATGGAGTTTCACATCTTGTTGTCTTGGTATCTGATGAATCCTTCCATTCTCCTGCTCCAAGACCTGAAATTTTCAGGAGTAATGATGGGAGCCTTTGTCATGGTTCCCATCTCTACCTCGGACTTGTTGAGGGCCATTTGAGTGAGTGGGTTGTAGGGAGGAGTGAAAAATAGGTTGATTCGGATGGTTAGATCACGCAATCAAGAGCCTGAGAAGCTCTGATACCAATTGCAGGATCGATGTTAGTTACTTAACACTTTGTTTTTCTCTCAAACTCACCTAGAACAACACTCGGGTTAAGATAGAATCAGTGAGAGTTGATCACAATATAGAAAGTAGTAAAAGAACACAGGAAGTAATTTTCAAGGTACTTTTATATATTGATTCTCAACTCAATAATACAAGACTCTTACAAGCAGTGTGGAATGATTTACAAGGAGAACCTATATATAATACTACCTACAGCTGGATATACTTTGATACCAGTTGGGATCCTATAACTAAAGCCTATACTACAAGACTATAGTTTAAGGTATCTTGGATAAAGTCTTATCTGATATTTGGTAGTCAGATTGTGTCCCTGACTTACCTTTTGTCACCAACTAAAGTTGGTAACATGTACTATCATGAAAAGGTGAACAGTGGAATAAAGTATGGTCAACTACATGGCTCTTTGAGAAAACGCCATACAGTATCAGAGGTCTGCAGCGGAGTGTCAGAGACCATACTTATGTCCACTGGTTCATAGCAGTGTCTTTCGAAGGTTAAATGGCTTCGGAAGAGTAAGTACTTCTGAAGCCACTTATACTTCGAAAGAGGCTGCTTCTTCCAAGGCTTGGAGACTTCTTCTTTTTATCATACTTCGGAAGTGGTCTTCAGCTTATTCCTCTAAGACTTGAACTTCGGAAGTATACACTTGACTTCGGAAGTAGAGTTCTGTCTTCGGAAGTTGATCTTTCACTTTGTCTTCGGAAGAACTCTACAACCTTCGGAAGTTCCATGCTAAGCTTCGGAAGCCTTTGGATGCAGCACCTAAATTATCTAAGTGACAGTTTTGGTTGCATTAGTCTTGTTCTTGATCCAATAATTTTCAAGTAAAATTATGTTTGAATGGATAATGAAATGTAAAGCCAATGGAATGTTTCACCTCAAATTCTCTTGGTTGTGGGATTTCAAAATTACTTTTTGAAATCCCACAACCAATGAAATTTGAGGTGAAACATTCCCTTTTTTACATTTCATTACACACTCAAACGTAATTTTACTTAAAAAAAATTTAGTTTGTTAATTCCACCGTTTCATTTCATTCCTTCCAACCAAACGCTTCCTAAAAGTAAACCCAATGGAATGTTTCACTTTAAATTCCTTTGGTTGTGAGATTTCAAAATTCTTCCATCTAGAAAAGGAATTTGAAATCCCACAATCAAGGAAATTTAAGGTGAAACATTCGTTTGAGTTTTACATTTCATTACCCACTCAAACAAAATTTACTTAAAATTATACTAGTTTCTTAATTTCATTCCATTCTATTCAATTTCATTCCATTCCATTCTATTCCATTCCATTCCATTCTATTCCATTCCATTCTTCAAACCAAACGCAACCTAAGATCTTATTTTCATCCTTAACGTTTTCTTGAATTAGTATTTTAATTCAAAAACTTTTTTTTTGCTATTTCAATCATCATAGTTTAACAAATGTTGTAATTTCTATCCAGCCAATTAATAATGTTTAAAATTACCATTAAAAAAAAGTATTATAGTCTTTTTTTTTACATTTCCTAATCATTTAACACAACTAAAACCAATTAATTAATTCCCCACTAATATATTGACTACAAAAGTCAAGCCACGTCCGTAACATTCATGTATGGTGCATATTTAAATCAAATACCCACTAATCATTTTAATCAATTAAATAATTCATTTTAAATACATACAAACAAGGTCGATGATACGAACCGACATGATCGATATACGAACCGTCCCTGATGATCAAAACCAATTTCATATAGCAACCGATTAACCCTAATACCCTCCTAGAATCAGATTGATGGATATAAAGCTTCTGCTAATCATATAACTTGTTGAAATTGAGCACCCTTGTACTCCATTAAAATCAATTTCACATAACAAGCAATTGAGGTTTGATTTCTAACACTTTTTTTGTTGTTCGATTAAACATTTCTCATTTGCATTCAGATTGTTGTTTAATTGAGCATATATTCGTTTAAGTCAAATTCAGTATTTTGTATTATAATTTAAAATTAATAAAAATGGTTCATGATACGATAAGCATGAGTAGATATTCAAGACATGAACAATACGTAAATGTTCAAAATGTTAGACGAACGGTTATCAAAACCGGCTTGTATTCGTTTAGATCTTAAACCAGCCACACAAGCCGACTTAATTACTTTGGTTTGAGTAATTCGATTACTGCTAGCGGCTTTAGAATAATATATATATATATATATATATATATATATATATATATATATATATATATATATATATATATATATATATATATATATATATTAATTTATAAGTTGATAAATCATTGTTCTGTTTATTAACTAATGCATTAAACTTATACCTGTGTTTCTTTTCTTTCTTTATAAGATTTAGTGAAAAGACAACAAAATCTGT
Source organism: Flaveria trinervia (assembly GCA_025506515.1). Lineage (NCBI taxonomy): Eukaryota > Viridiplantae > Streptophyta > Magnoliopsida > Asterales > Asteraceae > Flaveria > Flaveria trinervia. The sequence continues at coordinate 77,801,778 of CM046452.1, forward strand.
TGACAAGAATACAATGTAAATAGACAGAAGGTTTATAAACATGACAACACACTTTTATAAATAGTTTTTTAAAATGTATTTTTATCATTATAATATTATTTAATGTGTTAAATATAATCCATCTTTTATTGTCTGTTTGAAAGGTAATTGATGTCGTAAGATGAATATGGTTTTACAATTTATTTTTTAGCCTTTATAGATTTACAATTTTACTCTTTCCAGATTGCTCTTATTACACTTATATTCATTTAATAACCCGTGTATTACACGGTTTAAATAAATAAAATATTAATATAATAAAATTTGTTAATTATAAAATAATATTCTAAGAAATGATATGATTTACTATAACTAATAAAATAGTTATACCAACTTTTTAAAATTTTGTTTTTAAAACTTTTCTAAAAAATAAACATTTTGTTTTTAAAACAAACCGTATAAAAATATTATTTTTCAAAATTCCTTATTATATCTCCCAAATTTAGTTATTTTTTGTTGTAAAATATTGAATTTTTTAAATACCAATTTTCGCTTTAGAAAAATTAATTATTTTATAAAACATTTGTTTATATACAATAACATTAATAAATAGATCTATTTTTAAATTTAGTAAATGTAAACAAATATTAAATAATATTATTAGTAATTAAATTAATTATTTAAGAGGAGAGACAACGAAAAAATTTTGGTGAGAATAATTATGATGCGAATAATTATGGTGCTGTCACATGTCATCTTAAGTTACTATTTTATTAGAATAAGAAGATATAATACATAAATGTTGGGATGAGGTTTGAATTTTGTAGTCAAAATATTTGTGGGGAATTATTTAATTGGTTTTAATTGTATTAAATAATTAGGATGTGTAAAAAAATACTATAATACTCTTCTTTTTAACAACGGTAGTTTAAGACGATGTTATTGATCGGATGGAAATGATCATATTTGTTAAACTACGATGATTGAAATAGCAAAAAAGATATATATTTTTTGATTGAAATGATAAATCATAAAACATTAAAGATGAAACTAACATTTTACTCTTTAAAAGAAAAAAAAGGTTATAAATCTATTTTGGATTTTCATAAATAAATAAATAAATATGATTCTACATATCATTTTTCATATATCACATACAAATGTAGAATACAAGAAATGTTTTCTTTTGATAAACAAACATACAATGTAAAACTATTAACATTAGAGCATTCACAACCCATTCTTTATTTTTATCAATATAATTACATTAAAAAACACTAGTTTTTCTATCTTCTTTTTAACTTTATCTTTACTTTTTCTTTCTTTTTAAATCACAACCACTTAAAATATATTAAAACCATTATATGGTTTTGAACAGTGATTCCCCAAAACACAAATTGAACAGTAAATTTACCATATATTTCACTCACAAACACTTATAACCATACCATATAATATAAAAAATATACTTACATAAATATAAGGAATGAGTTATGAATGCTCTTAAATAGTATTGAAAGAAAACATCCTCACTCCACATTAGTTATACTTTAAAACTCAAAATGAACATCACTAATAACATTCACAGTGGGTTTTTTTATCTGTATCCATATAACTATACTAAAAAACATTATATTTTCTCTTTCATTTTCAGTTAAATAATACTTCTTATACCTCTATCATTATTATTTTCTCTCTGTTCCACTCACAATTACTTTAAAAATATTAAAAATTTTATAAGAATTGAACAGTAATTTTTTAAATATACAAATCCACAACAACATTTTTTCTCTTATTTTACTCACAACTACTCAAAACTATTTCATATAATATACCTAAGACACTCATATACTTTTAAGAATTTTACTGTAAATGCTCTAAAACATGACTTAAAATATCTAGCTCTATTTTGTCTTCTAGTTAGATTACATTTGCTTCTTTGTATTGTTGTATTCCTCTAGTCCTTTGTCGTCTTTGTATTACAATTGTTTAAATGGATACTTTTTTTAATTGTACCTTTTTTCATTTAGATGGGTTCCCTTCTGTCATGTATACTTTTATTGTTGGGAGCGTTGAAAAACATAATACAAAACACTTCAAATGATTTCTTTTTAATATGCTAAAACATTTTCTTGATTTTGCTCAAACACAATTTTCTTACATTAATCTAAAGGTTTTCCAATCTGAATTTGCTAATCTAACGACAGTATTCCTGGTTGACTTTAGTGATGGTACGCAACGTCTTCGTGGTTGGAACCGATACTTATGGCTCATCCCGAACACTCGCCCACCACGTGTTCCTTGTCACCTGCACCATACGTATTCTTGGTCGACTATACTAATGGTGTCGTTTCTACCATTTCTACTAATAATTCCAATCCAAGTTTTGAAATCATATATATATGATAATATATAACCGAAGGTGGGAGGGTAAGTGAGATGCACTCATAAAATTATAATCCATAAGGAAAAATAAAATAAGGGAAGAGCAAAAAGAAAGAATAAAAATGTAATGATATAATGGCAGCCTTTTCAATTTTCATCCCCTCGAGGCTCGATCTTACTTTCGAATTTTGCCCTTCCATGTGAATCCTCTAATAAGTAACCTTAAATAGTGTTAAGAGAAAACATCCCACTCCACATTAGACTGACATTTGCTTTGTATTACTATATTCCTTTTGTCCTTTGTCTTTTTGTTCTCGTGGATGCTTTTTTTAACTGTTTTTGTTCATTTATGGGTTCCCTTCTGTCATGTATGCTTTTATTCCTGGGGATCGTTGAAGAACATACTATGCTACATGACACTTCAAATCTAATTTATTATTAATATGCTAAAACCTTTTCTTGACTTTGCTCAAACACAACTTTCTTACTTTAGTCTAAAGGTTAATTTTCCAATCTGAATTTGCTAATCTAACGACAGTATTCCTGGTTGACTATAGTGATGGTTCACAATGTCTTCGTGGTTGGAACTCCTTCCAACCGGTTATGGCTCATCAAAACACTCGCCCACCGCGTGTTCCTTGCCACCTGCACCGTACGTATTCTTGGTCGACTATACATACTAATGGTGTCGTTTCTACCATTTGATTAATAATTCCACGTACTCCAAGTATTGAAATGATCAATAAATATATGATACTTATATATAATTAACTGAAAAGTGGGAGGGTAAGTGAGATAAACTCGGTCTTTAATTACAATTCATAAGGAAAAACAAATTCCAAATTTATAACACACGTTGACCTATAAAGAATAACTACGTACATGAATTAGTTGATAAAAAAGATTATCTAAAGAAATCAATGTTTTGACGAATCGAATATGGATAAAACCGCTTGCTTTACCGTACATTCTTCCTTCTGGTTTCCAATTAGTTAGGGAGATGATGCAGTGAGTTTAAAAAAGTTATTTATTCATATATACATTTGGAACGGCGTATATACAATAATAATAAGAATTGTGTCAAATTATAAGTATATTTAGGAGAATCAAAACGCTTATGATATCGATGCCACTGACAACTAAGTCGCGTCCAACGGTTTGGTACGGAGTTCGATGGTAACACTTATCTTTTTGCTTTTTAATAATTTTTTAATAACCTAATACACACACACACACATTCTTCTTCTATCTTTATACACATTCTTTCTTTAATTAATTATTTACGCAGCTAATTTGAATGAAATCTAATCATTCATCTATAAACTTGGCATGTGTATACGCCCTATCATTACAAAAGTGGGGTCACGAGATTTAAAGGCAAAGATATCATATAACATATATTATGGAACATGTATTTCTTTCTCATCAATCATCATGTTTTTAATATCCTACTGCTGATAACAGGTAAACATTACGATGTTGGAGTCTGTGAGTTTTATTGTATAGTGATATTAAAAGTCTGAAGAAAGATTTAACTGACGGGTGAATGGGAATGATATATTGATATGTAGCCTTTTCTCATTTGATCAAACATTTCATATCAAGGGTAAAATTAAGGTAATGAGAACATATATAAACAAATTAATGCGTCTTCAATTCTCAGCTAGCTACTAATTAGTAATATCGACCCATATATATGTATATATATATATAACTCGAGTGACGTGTTATGAAAGTTTTGAGCTGTGACCGTAGGAATAAACAAACTCCAAAACTAAAGCTAGTTATTATAAAATACTTTATGAATGAATTAGGGCTAATTAAGTTGTTCACATCAGCAAAACTGCGTCAGGGGGGTGACTGTTGTGACGGCGTTAGTTGTCAGAAAAAGACTCAGTTAGTCAATTTTCTTTCCATTGTATATACACAACGCCCATTTACTCATTTAGTAGGCGGAGAGTGGAAAATTAAGAATGTGGTGTTTTAGGTCTTGGCATGTTGATGATCAGGGAGGTATGTAATTCACTTTATTGATTCATTTCCTATCCAGCTTGTTTATAACTATCTAGCTAATTTCTACTTCTAATTTTGGGAGATCTGGTCGGCGTACGTTTATATTCATACATGATCATACATGTGCTTAATGAATTGTGAATGGTAGGGGCTTGAGTGAATAAATCTGATAGATCAACCACTAGCTAGCTAGGGTACGTTTGTGATGGCCGGTTTAACTATTAGTACGCATTTACAACAACAACTTGGTATGTACTGTGTATGTGTATGTGCAGCTAGCTAGGGTTTCCTGTATATATATATATATGTGTGTATGTATGTATGTATGTATGATCGACCCCACTGCACCCACGTCTTCTTGTTCAACATCCACACTTAATTGCATGGTTGCTATAGATCGATGATGCCCACATTCTTCTGATGATCATTATTAGCTCAGCTCACTCATCCATCTCCATCTCTTTTAATTCCACTTTGTCTTTTTGAGATTAAAAGAGGCCCTAATTATTTAAGGAGCTTAATTACATCCATTCACGCCTTTGTTTGTCGTCTAAGACCTTAACTATATAATGCAATCTTATAGTAATTAAGCAGGTGGAAAACCTTTATTAACTTGTTTTTTGTTGTTAATCTGGAAATTAAATATGTGCAGTTAGGAAACCTAAGCCTTGGATGTATGATGCTTGGACAATATCTTCGAGTCAGCTTCGTGATATGCGCAACGAGTTCTGGGAGCAAGCACATGAGCGTCATGGTGGACAACGAGGTCACTTTTCTTTTGGAGCATCGATTTCACGAAACTAATTGAGTTTGTGATTTGTTGAATTGGGATTGTTTTCTGCAGCCATCTGGGAAGCCCTTAAAGACATAGCTGAGTGCAACGACATGACCTATAAACTATTAATGCTTGAGATTCACAGGATTAGACTTGGCAACTGTTACATGACTGTGTGCTACGATGATACTGGTATAGTACGTCCATTCATTCACTTCTTCATGTGTGTATGTCGTACACTAGCTATATATATATATATATATATATATTACGCCTCGTACGTGTAGGTAATAGATACGAATTACCGGTGTTCGTGTTGAGTGAGCCTACGAATCTTAATAGAGGAAGGGGAAATATCATCCAGCGCATTCTTCGCGGGAGATAAAGACGAAATTTAAGGGCAAATATATCCTATATGTGATGCAACATTCATTCTTTATTATCATGTTTGTAATTTCCTTAATTTTCTATTTCTGTAGAAAAGTGATAACTGCACGTTATACTGTTGACCATTTAAAATCTATCTGTCTAGCGAAAAGACATGGTCAAGAAGAAAGACATTGATAAAGTAGTGAGAACATAGACTAAATTCGATCTTCTCTTACACTAAAAACAAGAATAAACCCTAAGCTAGTGGGGTCGTATATATATATATATTATCATAATAATTGAATCCATAAAAGCATTTAGCTAGTGATCAATTAATTTAAAGGTAGAATGTATGTCTAATAGTTTTCACCCTGATCGAATGGATTGTTAATAATGTACACTATTTTTTTAAATCGATCTCTTTACATATATAAATAGGTCCTCACTCTCACTAAAAAAAATGACAATTGCATTGCATGTTACAAGTAACTACACACACATATAGATGTCATTAAAATAGCAAGATAGTAATTTTCTGTAACTTTTAGGATTAGTTATACTATATTATTCCTCGGCCCTGCTAGCCATTTGCTTGCTCTAATTGTACACATTCAAAGAAGGGGCGGGCTAAACAAGCAAGCCATCCAAGTTTATTTTATAAAGTATGAGGTTAGGAAAAACTTGGGGTTTTCTAAAAACCTAGAATTAACAGAGTCATCTCCCTCCTCCTAAAAAAGAGAAGCAGGTTAACTCAAGAGAGAGACCAGCCCTAAATGCTCTTAAGGTTAGTGAATGGCTATAATTCTCGTAAAATTCCAATTAAATCATGGGGTAATATGACTTTTAACTTTCTATTTTGTATTCTTCTGCATTTTATGTTAAAGTTTACCACCCCCACTCCCGCAAAAAAAATTCCCAAATAAATTTAATATAATATATATTCATAATAATATTTAGCACAATTACGCAACACTCAGCTTTTATTAATGTTTAATTAATAATGATTGTTTCGTAAACTATATTTTGTGTATTTCGAAATATTTTATATCGTCATTCATTATGAAATTCAATTTAACTATAATAATAATAATAATAATAATATAATAATAATAATAATAATAATAATAATAATATAATTATTATTATTATTATTATTATATTATTATTATTATTATTATTATTAAAGATAACAATAATTATAATAATAATAAAAATTATTATAATTATAAAAGTTTTACATGTCATAATAGAACTTATTGAATATAAACTGTATATGTTCATAAACATATATGTATAATTGCATATTTCTATAAATGCATACGTGCATTTAAAAAAATCATACAACTAATTGTAGCTTCTCTCTTCAAGCAACTTCCTCATTGTAACATGTATGATTATAATAGTTATAGAAGCAAACCCTTGATGTCATTATTGTATTTGTTTACACTTTGTGCATTAATACATTAGTGTTATATGTGCATTAATGCATATATTAGTCATTATGCATTTAAGCATTTTTGGCATAGTTTAAGAACAACATATTATTGATATATCATTTATCAATTATATGTAAAAATATCATAGATAAAATACATGTACATGTAGGAAAAAACCATAATCCAAAAGCAAATAAGAAATATATACTGCAATCGTATGGGATAAGATGAAATCTACATGCTATATATGAAATATTAAATCAATCACAAGCACATATAAAACAAACTGTCATCAATTTTAATCATAAATACAACAATCAAATGGAATAGCAAGAAAGCTTGAGATGATTTTTATTTTATGCAGAACTCGTTTTACATATAGTTTGTCAAACATATGATGAACATCAATATAGCTTGAATAACTATACATTGAACCACTTAAAAGCTTCTAACTAATCGAAGCATCATAAATTGAACCAACACCATGATATTCGACAAGTACATTTTCTAATTCTGGATCATCACTACTTTTCATCTGTAAAAAGTTTCATTGGTGCTTTACCTCAATTGTATATGAAAACCCACAATCGATAAAATCAATTATCAACTTGAATCACATATTATAAATCACACATGAAAGATCAACGCGATTTGTGTAATCGATTTCGAAAAAACAAATTTGAACCAGGATATAATGTCGCTAAATTTCAAAATCTACCCGAAGCAGTTACATAAATCGATTACCGATTTTTCAATTTCGACATGAACGGGTGTTGGACGAAGATCACGTGTTACATCTGCAGATAATACCATCAGCTCAATAATATGTTTGGAAAAGGGAGCTAGGTTGGTAAGTATCGATTTAACTAAATTTTTTAAAATCAAACTATCTTTTTTAAAAATAGATTTACAAAGAAAATTAAAAAAATCAAATATTTTGATTGAAAACCAAAATAGTAAAACCACAAAAAATTTATATATATGAAATTTTCTAAAACACTAAACCTTTTTAAATAAAATCTTTTAAATGATTTTGTTTTAAAAAATTATAAGAAGTTAATTTTTTATTAATAACAATTTTATTAATACAACTATAATAATTACAAACTAGAGTTTTTAAAAACTAAATTCTTATAAATATAATTTTTTTTATAAAAAATCTTAAAACGAATGTTTAAAAGTAAACTACTTAGATAAAAAGGTTTAGAATGGTATAATTATTTTATTTTTCAACTCTTACATATACAAATTTTTAATTATATTTTATATTAAAATGTCATACTATAACTATTCGTATTTATTACTAATTATAATCCGTTTAATGAATATGCTTTTAGCTTATCGATCGATCTATTTATCCATCTAAAAAATTAAAATAAACGTGACAAGATTGCAAAACTCATCAAACTAATTTTCTCAATTCTCTATATCATAATAATAATATTAAATACTAATAATATTACTTATACCATTTTTAAATCTATAGTCTATAGTATAAAATAAGTTTTTTTAATATTTTTCATTCTCTTCAACCATATTTTTGCCACTTTTTCTTTCTTTAGATATCTACACATTAATTGTCCCTCCCAAATAGTATTATAGTAATTTAAACACTTATACAAATTTCTCTCTATTATTAAAAATAAATTTTATTAATTGCTACATTTATCTTTCTTATCTAGATTGTTAAAATCAAACTCTCTTTTCTAAAAACAAATTTAATAAAAAATTAAAAACTCACATCTTTTGAATTAAACCGAAATAGTAAAACAACAAAAATTTATATAATATGAAATTTTCTAAAACACTAAACCTTTTTAAACAAAATACTATAAATCATTTTGATTCAAAAAACTATAAAAAGGTAAGTTTTATAAAACAGTCTTAGTAAAACAATAAGAATAATTACTAACTAGAGTTTTTTTAAAAACTAAAAATATTTTTTTGTAAAACTTTTTTAAAACAAATGTTTAAAAATAAATTATTTAGATAAAAGGGTTTAAAATGGTATAACTATTTTATCTCTTCAACTATTACGTATATATAATTTTAATAATATTTTATATTAAATTATTATATTGTAACTATTCGTGTGTATTACTAACTATAATCCGTTTAATGAATAAGTTTTTAACCTATCGATCTATCTATCTATCTAAAAATACTAAAATAAGCGTGACACGGTTGTAAAACTTATCATACTAATTTTTCTATTTCCCTATATTAATAATAATAATGTTGAATACTAATAATATTACTCATATCATTTTTAAATTATAAAATATATAACTTCATAAATTAAAAACCTATATTTTAATTAAAAGCACACTTTTTTAAAAATAGTAGTTTTATAAAATACAGATTACAATGAACTATGTTTTTCTAAATTCATTTTTCTTATTAAAATATTTAAAAATCACAATTATTTTATAAAAAAAGTTTAAGATAGATATATCATTGTTTGTTTACTTAAAATAGCTACTTATAAGTAATTATAATCATATTTTATCTTTATGCATTATTTTGTAATGCATAAATTTTATTACTAATGATTTAATATTTTATTTATTCAATACGTATAATAAATGGGGACTAACTTGTATGTATGTATGTATGTATACACACACATATATATACATACATATATACATATATATATATATATATATATATATATATATATATATATGTATGTATGTATGTATGGGTTCCGCTAAAAAGATCATATATCCTAAAAAGTGTAGGAAGAGTTTTAGTAATGACACGTATCATTAAGGTAGTTTTTGTTTAAAGGGCTAATGCACATCAAATGCATCTTAACCATACACAATGTTAATCTAACGATTGAAAATGGTTCCTAGTCTTTTTAGACTTTTAGACACACCATCCTTTTTAAAATAACTCCCCTATACATATATATATATATATATATATATATATATATATAATATATATATATATTATATATATATATATATATATATATATATATATATAATCCAATTGGAATGGGCTTAAAGTTTGAACTTGTTACGATTTTAAGGTAGAGAAGTGAAAATAGGTGATTTTCATCTTGCCATAGCATTTATCATAAACAAGATTAAGTTAAATCACAACTTAATATATAATTAAGTTTGTATATAAAAATAAATTTTAGAAGGTCACGATAGAACATTTGTATTATGTAATCTATATCTTAAATTTGAAAAAAAAAACATCATAGTTTGAAATTAAAAGTATAAAATAAAAAAAAAACAAAAGTAGATACTCATATCCCTATTTTAATAAAAAAAGTAAATACAAGAGACACATGATAACAATATATATTTCTTCTTAGAGCATTCACAATCCATTCTTTATCTTTATTCATATAATTACATTAAAAATCATTACTTTTTCTCTCTTCTTTCAATTAAATAACATATTTTTATACCTTTAGCATTATATTTTCTCTCTCCTCCACTCACAACCACTTTCAAAAATATTAAAATAATTATAAGGGTGAACAGTAAAACCTTAAATTTACAGATGAACAATTCACTCACAACCACTCAATATCATCCCTTATAATTTAAGGACTCACACTCACATATTTTTAAAGCATGGGCTGTGAATGCTTTTATCATATTTTTTTTATTTCTCTCTCTTATTAAATAGTTAAATTAATTATTAATATTATTATTTAATCATTTTAAATTAAAATATTTTTTTAATAAAATTAGAAATAGCTCTTTTTCTTAATGTTATTTATAAAGAGCTAAATTTTTATGAAATAAGAAAATTTTCTACAATATCAATATTTTTCTAAAGATACAAAATATAATTGATATTTTTAAAAAGTAAAATTTATAAATAATAAATAATTAGAATTAGGAGTTATAAAAATAAGTTTTTAAAATGATATTTTTTAAAATGTTTGTTTTGAAGCAAAATTTTCATTTTATTTATAACACTACAAGAAAGTAGACTTTTAGAGACGATTTTTAGCGACGAAATAAACGCCACTATAAAGCTACCTATTGCGACAAAATTTAGTTGCTAAAGCTTTTTCAAATTTTTTGTTTTTTCATTATGTATTACGGAATTTCGTCTCGATGATATTTCTTTTTGACTTTTTATATAAGAGATTATGAGATAATAAAAATAAAAAAATCAAAAAAAATAAAACATGAACTATAGAGACGAAAGTCAGTCGCAATAGCCTTCGGATTTCAATAACTCTTTTTATTCATTTCTTCTTCCTCATTCTACACAACAAAATGGTTTGGTACTTCTCTCTGCTACCAGCGACTTCTCACCGGCGACTCGCTCCAAACTTCCGACCGATGCCTTCTTTGTGCTCTCCGGTGAGTTAAGACCATCTCCGGCTCCTTCCTTTCCCTCTCTACGGTTCTTCTCCTGAACTTCAAGGTATGAATTCTCACGTCTATTTTGTATCAGGTGGACACTCATTCCACCACCGTCATTGTTGGAAAAACGTGAAGTGGTAAACCCACTCAAGTCCCTCAGGTTTCCCCTTTTTTATTCTTTTTCTTATATACTGTATTTTTACTTAAGCTTGTCGAGTAAGTTAGTGTAGTTAGGGTCTATTATGCCTAACTTTTTTGAGTTGAATGATCGTTTTCTTGACCTGCTAGTCTAGCTGTGTATCTCCATTTGCAATGGAGGTAGTATGTAATCTCAAATAGACTCCATAACAAACACTATATTTCTTTGTGTATCTCTTGATGTTATATTTTTAGATTTAAGCACTCTTTTAGGCTTGGTTGGATTTTGAGTTAAACATATGACATGGGTCTTTTAAGAGGAACATAGGTTAAGCATATTAAGTAAAATTTAAAATGAAGAATAATGTATTTGATTTGGGTATATTTTTATACTACAAATAACGTAAACGAGTCGAGTAAACGTTTCATGTAGATTTTGAATTATCCTCTCCTTAGCAAGTACAGGTGCTGGTTATAATATATTGTCCTTTGTTTTCATGTATTTATAACGAGGGATACAAAAGCACATTTTTGAAATAGTTAAATTATCTAGGAGGTCAGGTTGGTTTGTATTTAGTTTGGTGCCATTAAAATAATTAGCTTGTTATTAATTTGGATATGTGTGATAGTAGCACAAGAGTTGGTTAGCAGTGTTGACAAACTCCTCCCAATCCTTAGTGTAAGCCCACAATTATCTATTTCAAACTGTTATGACAGAAACTAGTTCTCACTTTGGATTGCAATATATAATGGTGATAGTCACTTTGGATTGTAATATATAACGGTGATAGTCAATGTATAATATTGGTTGTCGATTGCATAATATTATAGGTTCCCCATCTTCAAGGTTTATGTATATTGTTGTAGACAGACGAAGAAGCTGGGTTTACATTTGGTCTAACTTGATGAGGTAATACATCATCTTGACGAAGAAACCATATCTTAAGCATCTTTGCAACTTTTTAGATATGACAGTAATACGTTGTTGCTTAGTGCCCTGTAGGTACTCGATTTGTTTGAAACAAGTCATGTTTGTACATATATAATTTCATGTTCATATTTCTACCATTATATTAGTATGTTGTTATAATCATGAATATGTTGCAAACCACACATTATTTAGGTTACAAGGTTATGTTGGCAGTTTGGCACTAGAAAGGTTTAAAACGGATTCATTTGTGTTTTAGTTCAAGAGAAATATCAAAGATTAATTGCTTTTTTAAGGTATGCAGAACTATTATACTATTCTCACTTGCATTACTAGTTATCACATTTAATCTTACAATTGTTGTAAATAATTGTACAGTCAACAATAGAATTGTTAATAACCTTTACTCGATCCGGTTCTTAATAAGAATGTTTCTCAGTTAGTGAAGAAAAACAATGCAGGTTAATTTTTAAGCTTGCAACAAACCTATTTCTGTATTTTTTTGATTCTTCATTATTCCTCACTTTAATTCATAATATATACAACAACTAATCGTTGCATTATGGCTTTGTCTTCCTTGTTGCAGGTGGTGTTGTAGGTATTAAACTTGAAAATATGATGATGAGAGTTGAATAGTGATCAATATAATTAGTTATTAGTTTGTTTTTAATTGGATAAATATATTTGCATAATATGATATAAATTCTAAGTATATTGATTTATACGTTTAATTTTATTAGAATTATATAGAGTTTTGTTTAAAACTTATAGTTTTGTATTTTTGGATTTTGTTGATTTTATATTTAAAAAATCTAGGAAATTATTTTAAAATTAAAGATTATCTATGAAAATTATCTATAGCGACTATTTTTCGTCGCTATAGGTGTTATGAATTTGTACGAAAATTATCTGCAGCGACAACTTTTCGTTGCAACAAGTATTAAATATATAAAATTAAAGATTATTTTTAATCAAAGAAAACTTTTTAATGACTACTATAGCGATCAAAATTTGTCGCTATAAGTTAATCTATAGCGACGACTGGTATAGCGACAAAAATATTGACCTAATACAACAGAGAAATAGTGACGAAACAATTGCAACCACTTTCCGTCGCAATAAGTTTTAGAGACTACTTTTGGTCGCAATAGGTGAAGAAAATTTCATCACAAAAAAGTCTTTTTTTTTAGTGTAATAAGCAAATTTTCAATCATATCTTAAATTAAAATAGCGTTATTAATTAATAAAATTATTTTATTTAATCTGTTCTATATACCTTTTATATCTAACTATAATATAAGGGTTTATTAAAACTAATCATTATATATTTTGGTCATTGAATGGTTTAGATGACGTTTTATTTTTAGGGTTAACAAAGTAATAAAATGTCAACAACTCTCACCCCCTTCATGTTTATCATCATCTTCTCCAAAAGGTAACTTCTCTCAACCCTAAACTATAGATGATCAAAAGTATATTAACCAATAAAATGAATTATAACCAAAAAAGCATATTAAACAAAACTATGACAAAGACGTAAGGAAAAAGTTGCAGATAAGTGAATAGTGATGGCATTGGTGGACGTGGGCTCATGTAGGAGTTGCATGTTTTTCTTTTATCGACCATCATGAAAACCGTTGGATAAGCGTTAACATGTATACCCGGTCCAAAATAACGACTTGGTATCTTGATATGCTACGCATTTTTTAACCTACTTTAAATCAACACCTACTATTCATAATTCATAATGGGACTAGGATACTCAACCATTTAAAAAAAACACCATTACAACACGCATATATAGATACCTCTAGACTAGCCTTTTGACATGTTTGATATTGGAGAATACTTTTACTAGCTTTAGTAAACTCGTGTAATACACGGGTTGAATATATAAAAACTTTATAATCATAAAGGTATAAATATTTCGTATGATTAAATTACGTATTATTATAACAATGAAAAATAAAAAGTTACATTATAAGTTATAAATATTCGAATATTTGTTTGAATAATATAACTCAGTTGTTTTAAAATCACACTAAACTAAAATATATTAATATATCAATAAATACTTTTTGACTTTTTATATTTTTTAATTGAATCTCACTTAGCTATAAAAATATGTATAATTCAAAACAATATGATTATACAATTAAGTTGACAATATAATTAAAAAATTAAATTCAAAACAAAATAAATTATTACTATTAACTAAGTTTTTTAAAATAAAACTTGACTAAAATAATATATAAATTTAATATCATTAATAATCTATAATCTATAACTTATAATAAAATAAGATTTTATTAAGACATGTGTTACCATTCTAGCATATCAAATGATACATATCATGACTTTACCGTATCAAATGATACATATCATGACTTACCGTATGGCCACTAAAGCATGAAATGCAAAAAAGTTCATAAAACTATGACCACAAAGCCAAAAGCCAAAACCTCACAAATTATTATATACTCAACTAATACAACTTTTAACATGTTTGCAACACTGATATTTAACATAACAAACCAACATAATGGTCAACTCGATCCAAGCCATGTTATCCTGCAAGGATTAAACCAGACTAAGGACATGGTTTGTTAACATTTTATGGCATTTAAACAGTGTAACATAACATAAGGGAGTTTGTCTTCAACAATTAACCTGATATATAATTAAAAAAAGGTCTATAAAGGCTTAACAACATGTTTTCATATGAACACAAGCAAGCAAACATACATACAGATATATAGTGTATCTAAACCAAAGAAAACGTGTATTATCATCTATCAACATATATTATTACCACCATAATAATTATATAAGACTGTGCAAAATCGGTATATGAAATTCTAATGAGGAAACGTAGGTCCCAAAAACTCTATTTTATTAAGTCGATATATCTCATATTCTTAATCCAAATCATCATATAAATTTATTTTCTAATACCAGGACCAATTTTGAAATGATTAATCCTATTTTCATCGTTAGTACTAATAAAGATATTCTAAATAATTGTCTCATGAATATTTAATCTAGAAAATGTAAAACAAGGATCGCTTTTCAACAAAGTTTATGACGTGTGGTATGCAAAACAACATGTAAGTGTGATAAAAGCAAATTGGAATAGTAAAAAGTGCACCATGAGTTCTATCTTTTGCCAAGAGCGAATAGAAAGCTTGATTCCAAAATATACTTGAAGATATTATCAATCACTAGGACGAATAGTTACTACTATTATTACTACAATTTTATTGCATTTCTTTGTTCTTCTTGAGTGGTTTCCTAAATTCCTAATCAAACGTGTGAGAGAAACACTTTAGATCCTACATTTTTTATCCTTGTTTTCTTTTTTTCCAAATTTGGTCCACAAGTCTCGAGTTGTAAAACAAT
The DNA here is from genome assembly GCA_025506515.1 of Flaveria trinervia. Classification (NCBI taxonomy): domain Eukaryota; kingdom Viridiplantae; phylum Streptophyta; class Magnoliopsida; order Asterales; family Asteraceae; genus Flaveria; species Flaveria trinervia. The sequence goes on from CM046452.1 coordinate 77,817,549, forward strand.
AAATTCCCAGAATGAGCTGGATTTGCTAGTTACTTTCTAAATTAACATTGCATTCTCTAGTCCCCTAACAATTATGAACTTTAATTTGCTTTTTTTAAGTCAATGGTACGTACATCTATCAAGTTCTGAGATATCAACAATCAAAAGCTAACATATATCAATAGAATGAAGATATTTATACACATGGATACATGCTACAATATCAAGAAACAGGAAAATGAAAAAAGGTGAATGAAAATATTTTAAAAAACAATTTATTTCATCTAATTGGTATTAGACAAGGGTAAGATTGTTGAGATACTAAATTGTAATTATAGCATCCTTCCTCACCACGTACAGTTAGTTAGGAGAATTCAAATCATCTCAATTGGGAGATAAGAACTTTGAAAAAAAATTGTTATATAGTGCATTCACCTAAACCCTAAAAGACAAAATTATTCTTTTATTTATTGCATCCTTCTGAACTACATTTCGATCTAATAGTTGGTTATATAGTGCAATTCACCTAAACCCTAAAATTCACCTAAAGCCTAAAAGACAAAAATGAAAGGGAAAAAGTAACCTCTGAAAATGAGAATGATAATCCTCTTTTTTTTCTTCCAATCCAATTCAACAACGAACCGACATTTGCTTGATTTTATCCACAGTCAAGATATGCATAAATAAATAAGAAAATAAAGGAGTATGATGGGCAACACCAGCAAAAAACTAGAAAGCCCCAAATTAAAAAAAACATTCATAAATTTTAAATAAACGGATAATAAAAAAACAACATTTATTTATTCTTTTTGGTAAATCTTTGTTTTTGGACAGGAAGGAAAAAACTAATTATGTAGACTAAGTTTTGTTTGAATTGTAAGTTATGTTTTGTCAGAAAACTCAAACAAAGACTTTTATTCCCAATTTAATGCATCATCCAAACTTAAAATCTAGAAAATAGAACGGAGAACTAAAGACAAACAAAATCAAACCTACAATGGTAAATTAAACATTACAAAACAAAATCGATACACAGATCTAAACAGACTCAAGAAATCACCATAAAGATGAAAACCCTAAAAAGGACTCATAAGAATTAAGAACAAGATCGATGAACAGAACGACATTCTGAAGGAAAGTGAGAACAAATAAGAAGCCTATTTTGTGAATGATCGATGATTAAACTTAAAACAACTACTTCATCACCATGATAACTAGATGAAGAAGAAGATCATGATAATCATGATGATGATGCTGATATGTGTTGAGGGTTCTTGAACGTGATTTGTGTATAATTTCCTTGCTAATCATATACACTTCTATTTTTTCATTTTTATTAACAATCTAGTGGCAGCAACCCACTCGATACAACCCATTAGAGAATGATCCACTGGCTTTAATACTTGCTATCATAAGCCCAATCCACTCCACCTGTGCTTGGTCCAACAACACTCCATAGTCTTCAACACAGCCCAACACCTGTGCTTGGTCCAACAACACTCCATAGTCTTCACTCTTCAACACAGCCCAATATACATGAAAATAAAATAAAAATATAATAGTTAGACGACTTCTATATAAATTCATATATTGACATTGAATTGAATGAATTGTAGAGACACATATTTCAACATGTTTGCATATACAAGTGAGCATTAGGTTTTGTTTTATACAAAAAAAAATTAGATTTTAATAATCTAAACTTTGAACTATTGACCGGTAATAATCCAACCTCTAAATTTGAATGATGATATTTTAACTTTCATTTTTATTGTTAAGGAAATCCAAATAACATAATTATTCATTGATTGACACTTGATTTTCACTAAATTTTGCTCTCTATGATGATTATGAATGAAACAGAAAACGTGCAACAAAATAGAGGAAAATCAAGTGTAAATCAAATGCTAGGATTGTCATTGGTAACAAAAATCATAGTTCGGATATTATCGGTCAAAATGATAATATGGATTATTATTGATTAATAGGTAAAAGTTTGGATTATTAAAATATAGTATCTACTCAGTATGTTCTGTTCTCAGCCTATTTTATTGTTTATGTTAGGTTTTTACTATGTAGCAAACATTCAGTTGTTTTGTTTTTATCGAGCTAGTTGCAATCTTGATATGAATAATAATAAAATTTCTTAGAAACCTGGTTTTTTTATTTGTGTTGTTTTGTTTGTTTCTATGTCATATGTTTCGATATAGGCTTTACAGGATTGGTATTGTATTAACAATCTTATTCGTATACATGTTTTGTTGTGATTGAAACAATTAATCGGGTTTGGCTCTTAAAAGGTTGGTTATTATAAGTCTTTGCATTGGATCGTGTGATTCAATCTTTTCTTAAATATTGTTAAAATGTCTTTTGTCAGAAAATGAGAATATATATGTGTGTGTATATATATATATATATAATCTCAAACCGGTCTATAACACAAACAAGACATGAGCAAACGAAGAACAAGGAGAAGATCTAGACTACTAACAAGAACATTTGATTCAGAAAACCACAATCAAAACTCAAGAACAGACCAGACTCGTCATTGTGATAGAGCCCTAATACAAAAACAAATTAGAAAGACAAACAAAACAACTATGAACACCAACATGATGATCATCAACGACAGATACGATAAAGAAGAAGAACAAGAACAAAACAAGTGGAGGATCAAGAGACGATGAAGATGACATAGAATACATGAACCAGTGAAGATCTTCCAGATGGAGATCCACCCACTTCTTGTAACTACCGAACCATCATCCATGCACTTGCCCTATAGTTTGAGTTGTTAACAAGTCCAACCCAACAGTTAAGAAGCCCACTAGATAAGAAGCCCACTAGATAAGAAGCCACTAGATAAGAAGCCCAGCGCCCTAGCTCACACATAAGCACACTAGATGCTCACAAGTTGTTCCAAGACCATCCAAATAGCAAAATGCAAAGACAACAAAAAATATCCCATTAGTAATAGTAATAAAATGTTTGATATTCAATTGTAATATATATATATGTATATGTATATACACACACCATAAAATTAAAAACACTTACTATGTTTATTTCATAAGATACAACAACTTTTAAGGGTGGGTAAAATGGTATTTATAACATTATTTACACATTACCTCTTATAATTAGTTACATAATAATTTTACATTTATTAACATTTGCATAACATTTTATATTATATACTCATAAACCAAAAAACTTAATATGTTTTAAGATTTCAACTATATCTTTTAATTTATCACGTTTAAAAAGTTTTGATACAACTAACCTGTGTTTACTTATAAACGTTTTAGTGTAAACTTTTTACTGAAACGATTTGTATTTTGTAAGATACAATAAGTTACTTTTTACTGAAACGATTTGTATTTTGTGGGATACAATAAGTTAATACGTATATACAAATCGTTATGCAGAACTCATTTATTTGGTATTTTAAATTTTAGCTTAGAAAAAACATAATAAACTTTTGTAAAACTACTAAAAAAACAAAATATTAATGCACGTGTCAAATGTAAAAATGTTGTCCGCCTCATTACGCGGACACCTTCTCATTTATATATAAACTTTTGTCTATGATCAGTATGTTTTATTATCCATTATCGTTTTCTTTGGTTAATTGACTTGTGTGGTTCACATATTTTTAACCAGTATTCTTGAATATGTTTGACAACCTTGTGTGTTTTCTTTCGCGTGAACTATGATTGTTTTTCCGGTTACAAATCTATGATTTCGTGTTCAATTGGCGTTCTTGTATCATATATATTATAGAATCCTATGATTCATTATATCTTAATCAAAATTTACTGATCACTTTCTTTCTTTCCGTGGTGTCACGGAAGGATAGCTTGTGTCATATAGCATGTCTTAGTCTTAAAAGTTATATAGCTTTATGTTTAAATAGTTTAAATAGTTTAAATAGTTTAAAAACTAGTGTATTATACGGGGTGAAAAAAATATTAAATTAATAATTATTTATTAATATTTAAAAATGATATAATATTTTTGAGATAAAAATATAATTGAAATTATGTATAATTAACTACTTTAGGTAATAAAACAATATATTTAAATAGTTTAGAAACTAGTGTATTATACAGGGTGAAGAAAAATATTCAATTAATAATTATTTATTAATATTAAAATGGTAATAATTTTGAGATAAAAGTATGGTTGAAATTACGTATAATTAACTACTTTAGGTAATACAACAATAATATTTTTTCAAACATTTGTTTTAAAAAAATTGCTTTAATAGTTGTATTTTTAAACACTGAATCTATTTAAAAAAATGCTTATTTTAAACAATGTTACTTTGTAAGTGTCCTTTGTATTAAAAAAACTTCCATAAAATTTTGTTATAAAAGATATGTTTTTAATTTATCAAAAAAAATTATTTTATAATTTAGAAAGTATATAAATAATAATTAACATTCAGTATAACATTAAATGATTAGTCATTCTAATAATGACACGTGTTTAAATCTTAGTTGGAAACTAAGTGAATAGTGTAAAATTATGCAAACAAGAGCTCCGCCCTTATTTATTAGTGTAGATAGAGGTGTATATGATGTTTGTTATGCAATCACATAATTTGGATATGTTGTATGTTTGTTCTCTTTTATAGTGATTAATATCTATTGGGGTGCACCTAGTGCATTTTTGTAGTTTACTTGTCAATGATGAATCTAAACTTCATTTCTGATTAAGGATATATTTGGATAACTATGATAGGAGAAAGTTATTATTGGTTTTATAGCTTGTGTTATTCTTTGGTTTGCAATCTAAATAATTAACCTATATTTTATATGTTGAAAGATAAAGCAAATGAACATTAGTGTACTATTGTTTTTGCTTTGCATGCAAATGTGATATGCCTGAAGTTGGTGTTCTTTAAACAATTTCCCTTTCTTCTAGATCAAAACAATCATATATATCTTTGTGTAGATATGGTGGAAGCCATGGTGTTTAGAGTGAACAACCGGTTTTGTTTTAGTCGTCGAGTTGCTGCAAGCCTGTCATGCATGGCTCCGGCAGCGGCCTCAACATGGGTTCCTGCGGATCCAAGCGGGAGTTTAAACCTGACGAGTCTACGTGGCTACATGGGTTCCGACTTCTGACGGATCCATGATGGCCGGTACCGTACCTGTGATATGCAACGAATTACGGTATCAATAAAAAACGATGATAAATCGCGATAGCAACAAGCCTTTCGACTTCCTCCAAGATTATAAATAGCATTTGAAAATTAAAATCGAATTAATTGAATATTTATGATATATTAGCTTTAGTAATCCGCTTATTAAATGGGTCATATTAACTAAAAATTAAAATTACAGATATACTATTTATATTTGGTGTTGAGCTGTTTGGAGTGTTATTAGGAGTGTTATTGGAGTGTTATGGGCTGTTTGAGTGTTATTAGGCTTGTCGTAGAAGAGTACTGCTAGGGACTAGAGCGCTAGGTTAAATGTTATTTGGGCTTAGTTGGAGTGTTATTGGGCTTGTAGTAGAAAAGTGCTGCTAGGCTAAAACGTCATTTGGGCTCAGTTGGGCCTCACGGTTGGTGAGACTAAGAGATGATAGCTCGTAAATGAATCGAACGAACACGAACGAAGTCTTGTTCGTATTTATTTATTAAGAAAATAACTTGTTCATAAATTGTTTCTGAACACATACTGAATAAGGTTTTTTGTTTGTGTTTGTTCATTAAAGAAATGAACTTGTTCACGAACATAAACAAACACAAGCAATCAAACACACATAATATTCATGAACATTTATAAACATAAATAAAATTTTCTAAAAAAAACGAATACAAACTATTATATATTGATTTTATTAACTAAAATCACAAACATTATGTAATATTTGATTTGGGAGAGCCAAAACCAAAAATAATGGTATTTCACCAAACGTAAATAAGTACTTAACATAATCATCTAAAACACAACTTGTAAATTCACAAATACATTAGTAAACATTCACGAACATAAATGAATGAATGTGGCCTCTCTTCATATTTGTTTGTTTAACTAAACGAATATAATTTCTTGTTCGTGTATGTTCATTTATTAAACGAATGAACATAAACGAATTTTCCGCCAAACACTTCACGAACTATTCATTGTAAGGCCCCGTTCCCGGGACGCTTACAGCTGGTCATTCATCGCACATAAAACATTTTAAAACGTACATTTATTTTACAGCGAAATTTAAAACTTTCATTAATAACTAAAACATGTCATTTTATTCATTTACAACATTTGTTTTCATCTCAAAATACAATGACATGTCAAAATATGGATGTCAACCTCAAAACGCTCCCAGTTGCTTATGCATCCATGTCTGCAACTCCTCAGCATCAACAAAATACTTGCCAACTATCATGCATACAAAAGTCAGCGACGCTGAGTGAGTTCTAGTTTTTATAATAAAATACTTCATTTCCTTTAAAAATTATCTTTACATTTACTCGTGATCATACAACATACGTACACTCCATCCATGTTCTTTATTCGTTTCGTTCTTTTATACATTTCTTTACTCATTACTCTTCATTACTCGAATCTTGTCTCATGCAATATCTCCGACTCATGCTCGAAAGCTGATGCTGTGCCGGGGCCTGTACACAAACCCCCTATTCATGTCTGAAGACTGACACAACACCAGGATACATGACAAAGATCCCATTCGAGTCAATCACAGGGATTAAACTCTATCCGAGTCTGTTGCAACACAAAGTCGCTCGCCTCATTATCTCGTCTCACGCAATACCCCCGACTCATGTCCGAAGACTGATATTGTGCCAGGGCCTGATAAACAACCCCCGACTCATGTCCGAAGACTGACACAGTACCGGAGTACGCGACACGGATCTCATCATCCGTTTTGCCTCATGCAATACCCCCGACTCATGTCCGAAGATTGATACAGTGCCGGGGCCTGATAAACAAACCCCCGACTCATGTCCGAAGACTGACACAGTACCGGGGTATGTGACACAGATCTCATCATCCGTCACTTTCATGTTCACCATTTGTTATCTCATGTGTTCATTTCGTACTCTATCGTATTCGTTCGTTTCGTACTTTATCGTTATCTTTCACTTTGTTACATAATACTTTACGTTCATTAATTTATTTGTTCATACATCACACCACGTAAAGTCATACATAATGTGTTATAAAACATAATACGTACGTTTTGAAAACTCTTTGAAGAAGAAAGATAACACATCACTCACACATATACATCACTCACACATATACATCACTCACACATACATCATAAAAAAACGATAGAGTACGAAATGAACACATGAGATAACAAATGGTGAACATGAAAGTGACGGATGATGAGATCCGTGTCGCGTACCCCGGTACTGTGTCAGTCTTCGGACATAAGTCGGGGGTTTGTTTATCAGGCCCCGGCACAGTATCAGTCTTCGAACATGAGTTGGGGGTATTGCATGAGGCAAAACGGATGATCAGATCCGTGTCGCGTACTCCGGTACTGTGTCAGTCTTCGGATATGAATCGGGGGTTTGTTTATCAGGCCCCGGCACAATATCAGAGTTCGGACATGAGTCGGGGGTATTGCATGAGACGAGATAATGAGGTGAGCGACTTTGTATTGCGACAAACTCGGATAGAGTTCAATCCCTGTGATTGACTCGAATGGGATCTTTGTCGCGTATCCCGGTGTTGTGTCAGTCTTCGCACATGAGTCGGGGGTTTGTGTACAGGCCCCGGCACAGCATCAGCTTTCGAGCATGAGTCGGGGATATTGCATGAAACAAGATTCGAGTAATGAAGAGTAATGAGCAAAGAAATGTGTAAAAGAACGAAACGAATAAAGAACATGGATGGAGTGTACGTATGTTGTATGATTACGAGTAAATGTAAAGATAATTTTTAAAGAAAATGAAGTATTTTATTATAAAAACTAGAACTCACTCAGCGTCGTTGATTTTGTATGCGTGATAGTTGACAGGTATTTTGTTGATGCTGAGAAGTTGCAGGCATGAATGTATAAGCTACTGACACCATTTAGAAAATCCTAAGTCCAAATTACTATGCTGCTTCGGTTTATTCACTAATGAGGAAGCAAACGGATCATCAGTAATACTCCCAAATGGTCGGCTAAGGTTCTCTAAATCCACAATTTATATTAGTTTTTTTTTCATTTTAGAACTCATGAAAATTGTTATCAATTTTTCATTTTCAATTGTTGAAGTTTTTGCAATTACAGATGAAATGGAACTATGAATTATTGAGAAGATAAACTTGAACTTAAATTGCAGCAAAAAGGTGTTTATTCTTATTTTATCTCGAGGTTAAAGCTTTGTCATATTGAACCTTAGGTTTGATATCTTTTCATTCATTCATTAGTTGTTTGGTCAACTATCCGGTAAACACTGGAATTTAGATATGATCAACACATAATACATTGTTTTGTGGTTCATGTTTTATTTTTTGATTTGATTACTTTATCATTTGTGTGCATTCCTCATTTTTTTGTTATTCTTTCTTTTTCTTTCCTATTCGGTAAACACTGGATCAAATTTAGATATGAGCAACACATAATACATTGTTTTGCAGCTCATGTTTTATATTTTGATATGATTACTTGATCATTTGTGTGCATTCCTTATTTTTTTGTTATTCTTTCTTTTTATTTCCTATTCGGTAAACACTGTATCAAATTTAGATATGAGCAACACATAATACATTGTTTTGCAATTCATGTTTTATTTTTTGATTTGATTACTTGAACAATTGTGTGAATTCCTATTTTTGTTATTCTTTCTTTTTCTTTTCTTATTTCGAGTTGACAAGTAAAATAGCATGAAATCGGTTGTTTGCCTATTTTCTTGAAGTATATGGCGTGAAACTTTTACACTTTGTTAGAAAGCATTATGTTTGGTAATTGGTATAAACATATCCAATAATTATGTATAACAAAATCTATATTTTTGGCTAAATTTTAAGTTTAATGGAAATTAATAGGTGGTGCACATATGCACCCTAATTTTTCATTTAGTTTCTAGCTTTTGTTCAATCTTTTATGTTTGTTGTGTTCTCTAGAAGCTGATGAGGAAGAGGCTCAAATTCTCATTTCTAATTACAAATATCTAAAAGCATAGGGACTTATTGATTAACCTTAAGTATAACATTAATGTTGGGCTTGCATGAAAGATACACATGTGGCTAAGAAAAAAGAAAATCCAGTATCTAACAAGAAAACAATGATCGGAATTTGTTTTAATTGTTATTATTAGAGAGTTAGTTAGAGATTGTTGAGTTGGTTGTTATAGTTGTTGAGTTTAGTTGAGGTGGTTATGATCTAGTTTATATTCTCTAAAAGACTCTCAAGGCTCTTATAAAAAAGGCCTCTCCCTCGTATTGTTTTGTAATAGAAAACACTTAAATACTATATGAACAAATATTCTCTTCCTCTCTCTCTACCTACCCCTCATGTTTCTTCTCCCCCTCCCCCTCCTTCTCATCCTATGGTCACTCGTTCTCGTGATCATACTCGTCAACCTAAACAATATCCTGATCATGTTCTTTTTCATGCTACCACGTATCCTACTAGTGAGCCTTCTTCCTTTTCTCAGGCTTAGAGTTATTCTATATGGTGGGATGCCATGCGTGCTGAGGTTGATGCCTTGCATTCTAACCATACTTGGGATCTTGTTCCTTTGCCTGCTACTGCCAATGTTGTTGGTTGTAAGTGGGTTTACCGGATCAAGCATAATCCCGATGGTTCTATCAGTCGTTACAAAGCCCGTCTTGTTGCTAAGGGATTTCTTCAGACTGAGAGGATTGACTACATTGAGACATTCAGTCTTGTAGTTAAACCTACTACTATTCGTCTAGTCCTGTCTGTTGCCTTCTCTCGTGGTTGGGTTATTCGACAAGTTGATGTCAGTAATGCCTTTTTACATGGTGATTTATCTAGAACTGTATATATGTCTCATCCACCTAGTTTTGTTGACTCTATTAGACCTCATCATGTTTGTCTTCTTCGGAAGGCTCTTTATGGTCTTAAGCAGGCTCCACGAGCTTGGTTTTCCAAGCTCTCTTCAGCCCTCCTACACGTGGCTTCTCTCAGTGTGTTTCAGATACTTCATTGTTCGTTTTTCAGCAAAACGATGTTACATGTTATGTTTTAGTCTATGTTGATGATATTATTATCACTGGGAGCTCTTCAGAGTTTGTTACATCTTTGATTTCTCAGTTGCACTCTCAGTTTGCCTTGAAAGATTTGGGGGTTCTTTCTTATTTCTTGGGGTATTCAGGATACTTTCTCTGATGATTGTCTTCATCTATCACATCAACGCTATTTGCTTGATCTATTACAGCATACAAGCTTAGCATAATGTAAACCACTGTCTGCACCAGTGATTTTTGTTCGTCAGTTATCTCGTCTTACTGGAATTCCATTGGCTAATCCTATGTTGTATTGTAGTACTGTGGGTGCTTTGTAGTATTTAGTCATGACTGGGCCTAAGATTTCCTACTCGGTCAGTAAGGTTTCTTAGTTTTTATAGACTCCTACTGATCATCACTGGGTTGCTGTGAAACGTATTTTACACTATCTTCGTGGCACTATGTCTCATGGTTTGACTATACGACGTTCTTCTTGTTATGATCTTCATGGATATTCTGATGCTAATTGGGTTGGTTGCCAACCACTGGCTATTGTGTGTTTCTTGGGCCTAATCTTATTAGTTGGACTTCTAAGAAACAACATATTGTTGCTCATTCCAGTACTGAGGCTGAGTATCAAGCTCTTGCTCACAATGCTGCTAAGATACGTTGGCTTATGTCTTTATTGGGGGAATTGCATATTTCTTTCTCATGTCCACCTACGTTTTGGTGTGATAATATTGGTGCCACCTACCTTGCTGCTAATCCTGTGTTTCATCAGCGCACAAAGCATATTGAGATTGATTTACATTTTATTCACGATATGGTTTTATCTCAGTCTCTTTGTGTTTGGTATGTTCCAACCACCTCTCAGATTGTTGATGTATTGACTAAAGGTCTCTCTTCATCTCATTTTACTACTCTTCGGTCCAAGCTTCGCGTGACATCTTCCGCTTAGCTTGAGGGGGGCTATTAGGGAGTTAGTTAGAGATTGTTGAGTTGGTTGTTATAGTTGTTCAGTTTAGTTAAGGTGGTTATGATCTAGTTTAGATTCTCTAGAAGATTCTCAAGGCTCTTATAAAAAAAGCCTCTCCCTCGTATTGTTTTGTAATAGAAAACACTGAAATACTATATGAACAAATATTCTCTTCCTCTCTTTTCGTTCTTTAGTTATTAAAGTCACATTTATCTTAAACAACTTATGGATTATTATTTGCAAACAAACCTCTATTGTTTTAGAAATGTGTTGCCAATATGCATATAAAGTGATTCTGTAGAGGGGTAAAAAATGCATTGCATTGAACAACAAAAGCAACCCTTGCACAATGCGCAAGATCAAATACACCTAATTTGTTTGAAATATAAACAAAAATATAAGGTGTATTTTGTTTTAGTTATATATATTATTAAAACCTTATGTCGGTTTTCACATAAAAGTTTAAGAGTTCTTAATATAAACCATAAAACTAACTTTAATTGCAAAGAGGCCATATCTAGTTGTGTTCTGAAGTCGAAGATGCTTAAGCAAATTGGGGGATAACCTTCAAGTCTCTGGCTACTCCAGAGAGGCGGCGCCACCCACAACCGTCCTTTCCATCGACTTCTTATTTTACATATGTTTTGAGTCGGTTTACGTTATATCATAATTTGTTTCGAGTCAGGTCAAATATAATAAGTTTTCATTCGACAATGTAAATTTGAATTACTTTACGTTTGAACGTAAAGTTAGTCCAAAAACAAGCCAGATCGATTATATAGTTTATTATGTTACATACACCGCTGCCGCAACGTGAGACATGTAAAAATACTAGTTTAGTTGGAAGTACTGAGTGATAGTGAGTAAAAATCATGAATACGCAAGTCTTATTATTGTTCTGTATAAGTTAATTGTCACACCCCAACCTTGACGGCGGAAACGTCGAGGAGTGAGAGTTAAGATCGTTCACAGCCACATAGCCCTATTATTAAATACAAATATATTATTCATAAGTTTGACAGGTACATTACAAGCATAGTCTCAAATAAGAACACAATATGAAATATATAACAAGCTCATTCATTAAGTTAACTAGGTCCATTCCTAGGTGTGATCAACTTTGAAAAAGGCGATCAAGCTTGAGTATTTCCTGAAACATGTTAAAAATAAAAGGTCAACAATAATGTTGGTGAGATTTCCATAGTTTTCAATACATAAGTATATAAAAGATGTCAATTCATGTTGTAAGTTAGAGAACAAAGTGAACTAGGGATGTAAGACAGAATGCACAATCAAACCTCGACAAAGTTTTACAAGTCTCAAACGTTTAAAAGTATATACGATTAGCTAAGTGTACTTGGATCAACCAAGCAGGCTTGTCTGGCCCATAAATCTATGACTTCGCTAGGCTAGCAATAGTTAATGATTGTACATATATTCGACATTACATGGTAGCCACAAAGTTCAACTAACCACCACATACAGGTAAATGCCATAAGTTTACAAGATTCAAACGTGTTTACAAGTGCAAAGTTTATAAAGTAACATGTTTCACCCCAAAAGTGTAAAAATATAAAAAGGGTATAGAAATACTCACTTTGAAACATAAGTGTAAGAATGATGATAAGAGATTAAACGAGGCTCCAACGATTTCTTTTACAAGATACCTAACGTATATATATTCCAAGGTTAAGTTTAAAGGTAAGATCAATGAATAAACGTGAACTAGGGTTTCAATGGGAATTTGGGAGTTTAATAATTAAGAAAATAATAAATCGTTTTTGCTTTAAGAAAGATAAAACAAATCATTTAAGTTTAAGAATAGTTAAAAACGTCTCAACAATTTAACTTGTTGATTTAATATAAATTAAGTATAATAGTCGAAAAGAGTTAATTTAATAATTAATTATTTAAAGCTTGTTAACGAGAATTAATTAAATACTTATTTAAATGACGTTAAAATTATTTAAAATGATTTTATAAAGTTTTGGGCTTTTAAAATGATTTAATACAATGGTTTTATAATACAAAACCCTAAAAATATAAGAATAAAGTAAATAAAAGTGAATGAGTAAATTTATTAACTATTTATGATTTAACATGGTTAAATAATCATTGAATAATTAATATTTAAATAATCATCTAAAAAATCATTTGCATAATTAATTATTTAAATAATCATTGAACGATAATATATTCATAACATAAATGACGTAATAAAATTTTTCCATGTGCTAAAAAAATATTAATTAAATCTAAGAATTATAAGTGTTGAAACTTTTAAAAATTAACTTGATATTTTCTATAATAACTTAATTACAACATAATTTTTATTGTAATTTATTAATATAATATTAACTTTCTGAATTATAAATTATACAAAAAAAACTAAATAAAAAAAACAAAAAAATATAGTAGAGGCCCGTTCGAACCCGGGACCTCTTGTATTCAAGAGTGACATGATAACCGGTTGGGCTAGAAGCCCAGATCTGATAAAGTGTTCCTTTAAATGTTTAAAAATATCAGTTTCGATTTCCCCCAATTTCACATAAACCCTAGAATGGAATTGAATTCAATTGGACATCGATTCGATCATGATAATGAAATCAAACTTATGGTTTTTGTTCCCTAAATGAAACCGAGTATGAAGATGTATTCAATTACCTTTATTCAATCGAAAGGAGGATGACACATGGTTAGAGTGTCGCGTCTGATGTGGTTAAGGTTCGAGATGCATACGTTGATGAAAATCAAATTAAGTTGGCATGAAGGTTCGGTAGGTGATTAAGATTCAAAGCCCTCTTTCAATTGGGTTTAATATAGCTTCGAACATGGATCCCGATTAAGTTGCAGGTCGTGAGAGAAGGTAGTACTTGTTCATGGTGTATGTGTGTGGCTCGTTGGTGTTTGAAAATGTGTTTTCCAGGTGAAATTGAATGTGGCAAACGATTAGGAATAGGTAGATGTTCGATCAGGTTGAATTATTTTGAGTTATTATTATACTTTAAGGTTCGAACGGCTATATGGTTAAGGATGATTCGGTTATACAATCGAATCGTGTTTGTAACTGGTGATTAAACGAAATTAAAGGTGCATTCAAGTTCGAAGTTGGTTCTAGAAAGATTGGGGAACGGTTTTGGGTCTCGAAAACAATTAAATTTTACGGTTTTGAAGTGGCCAGAGCTCGGCCGGAGTTTGGCCGGAGCTCTGCCGGTTTTGCGGGGAGAGAGAAAGAGGAAAAGATTTGATTTTTGAAATTTACACAAATGGTCCCTTTGATTTTGTTTTTATCATTTTATGTCTTAAACTTTGTTTTAAGGTTTATAAAATGACAAAACTAACCCTTGACTTTTAAATTAAAGTTTTATACATTTTAAGTTTTACAAATATTATTATTAATAACAATATTATTATTATTGTTATTATTCTTTGTTATTGTTATAATCATAATTATTATGATTATAATTTATTTATTAAGTAATAACTAACATTATAACTTTCAAATTCAAGAATTTAAGACAAATTAAGAAAATAGTCATAGGTAACCATGAGTTTCATAATTGACCATAATGGTCCTTTCAAGAAATAACATCGTTAACGTAAAAATACAAGATGTTACATTAATAATATAAAATCATCACTAAATAGTAATTATCTATATCTATCTATACTATATATAAAACATTTGAGATGAACATGTTGGTATTTTTGCTCAAAATGTAAGATACTTAAAACAATTTTTTAAACATGAATTACAAGTGTTTTATAAAAGAAATCCTATTTTGCCATCATTAATAAACATAGTTTAACTAATCTATATCTATACTTGTATATATATATACATACTATATATATACATACATATATATAAAGCATTTGAGATTAACATATTGATAATTTTACTTAAAATGTAAGACACTTAAAATAAGTTTCGAATTACAAGTGTTCTATAAAATAATTCCTAATTTGTCACCATTTAATAAACTTAGTTTAACTAATATATAATTTAATACATATAGATTATTTAATTCAATTCATTAAGTATCATCTTATTAATAATATATTAATTAATATATAAATTTACATGTACTTTTTATATACTTATTTAGAACATATTAAATTAATATATAAATTTACATGTACTTTTTATATACCTTATAACTAAATACAAATTTAATCAATAAATATTATCTTATTTATAATATTTTAAATTAATTTTTAAATTTACATTTATTTTTTATATATCTTATAACTAAATACAATTTTAATTAATTAAGTATTATCTTATTTAAATACTTAATTATATAAGGGGCTGTTTGATTTGTTTCTGACCCGGTCAAAATGTCTGACCCACTGACCCGGTCAGACATTTTGGCCGGTCAGCGTGTTTGATTATCACATTTTGCGTCTGACCCGGTCCGAAGCCACTGACCCATGCCTATTTTCCCTCTTACCGGGTCAGTTTTGAAACAAGCTCTTACCCGTCATCACCTTCTGACCGAGTAAGAGCAATCAAACAGCCCTTAACTACTAAATATTTAAATATTTAAATAATAATAATAATATACAAGTATGATCGGTGTTTAAGAATGGTAAAAAAAAGACTCGATGACACTCAGGTCGTGTTTGATGTTGTCTGACCCATCTCCGACCCCTGACTGGCTGACTCGGTCAGCCGTCAGGGTGTTTGATCTTCACGTGATTACCGCTGACCCGGTCGGTGCCTCTGACCGAGACCTTAAAATTCGATGTTTGACCCGATCGTTGCCGTTCAGATCTTCTTCACCATTCCCCCACTGCACCTCATCTCCGTCGTCTTCTTCACCGCAATCGCTGCCGTTCAGATCTTCTTCACCATTCGTTGTCGTTGTGTCTGACCCGCAATCGCTGCCATTCATCGCACCTCATCTCCGTCGTCTGACCCGGAGTTGTGTCTGACCCGCAGCTGCCGTTCATCGCTGCCGTTGCTCACCTTCACCGTTGCTCACCTTCACCGCCTCCGTCACCATCTTCGTCGTCTTCTCAAGGTAATCACTAATCACATCTTTTGTTTCTACTTCGATTGATTTGCTCAAGTCTGATTTTGGATGATTGGATTTGGTTGAGATCGATTGATTTGCTCAGATTCAAGGGCTGTTTGAGGTCGATTGTTGTGTATGTAAGGGGCTGTTTGGATTTGTTGATTTTGGTTGACGATTTTGGATGTTGATTTTGGATTTGTTTGTTAATTTGTTTGTTTGTTGATTCGTTAGATGTGTATGTATATGGGTATGTAGATGTGTATGTAGATGGGTATGTATATGTGTATGTATATGGGTATGTATATGTGTATGTATATGTATATGTATATGGGTATGTAGATGTGTATGTAGATGGGTATGTATATGTGTGTGTATATGGGTATGTATATGTGTATGTATATGTATATGTATATGGGTATGTAGATGTGTATGTATATGGGTATGTAGATGTGTATGTAGATGGGTATGTATATGTGTATGTATATGGGTATGTATATGTGTATGTATATGTGTATGTATATGTATATGTATATGGGTATGTATATGTGTATATAATTTAGCTATTTTTATTAATTACACAACACCGGTTAAATTCAAACTCGATTAAACAACGGGGCAATAATGTTATTTTTATCATTCAGCAGAGTCAGTCAGCTATTAAATCAAACAACCAAGTTTCAGTCAGATGCAGACTCAGTCAGAACCTCTTACTGGGTCAGCTTCTTACTCAGTCAGATCAAACTCAGTCAGCGCAATCAAACAGCCCCTCAGTGTATTATGCAGCAGACCAAATACTATATATAACAAATAAACAAGATGATACATAGTAAAATTATAAGTATTTTAAATGTTGTCACAATAGTTCTTTTTTGCCTCCAAAGTAATCAAAAATCTATTTTGTTTTGTATATTATTTTACACTAAACTCATAAGAGTCTTTTAAAACTAACCACTTAAACATTTTCTCAATGTTATCACAATAGTATTTTTTTTTCTATTTTTCTAATCAATTTACAGTATAGTTTAAGGTTACCATTTACACATTCTTTATTTTTTTCCACAAGAATTTAATTTTTTATAATATTTCTTCTTACTTTTCTTTTTTTATCGACGTTTCAAATGCGAATTTTTAAAGCTGATTAATACTAATGTATAAATTGTGAAAATTAGTAATTTAATTTTACAACTCCCGTGCATAGCATGGGTCCCACCAGTAGTTTATTTATAGATATTGGATTTAAGAATTTCATAGATATTGGATTTAGAGATGAAAAATACTTTAAATAATTTTAAAACGGTTCAGAAACTTAACTTAAGTGATTGTTTTTGGATGAGTTAAAATTGTAATCAATTTATATGTAATTATGTAAATACCAATTACTTTAGCTTTTAATAACTATTATGACTAATTATCCTAAGGGGGCGATAAACAGAAAAACAACCGCTCACATCTCTCTTTCATTTTTTGATGATCATCTTATTCCGCCATCCAATTTCAATTCGCATCATTTCTTCCATTGTCGTCTCACTGAGAAACCTGCAACTGAAACATTTTCACAGCATAAACTCTCCTGCATTCATAACAATCAAACCCCACTTCAATTCATCTCTCAGTCCACAACATTCACAGAAGAAATCAATCACAATGGGTTGTGTAAATTCATCGCATAATGTTGATGATGGCCGTAAGTAATTCAATTTAATCCAATTTTCCATGTTCTTATGGGTTTCTCTTTGATCAATTCAAGTTCTTGCATGTTAAGTTCAGTGATCAATGACCTGATCAAATTAATCACGTCTTTCTTGATTAAGTTCTCTCAAAAATGCGTCAAATCTTCTCAGGTTTCGGTCAAGATTCATGTGTTGATTGTTGATCGACCTTTTAGGGTTCTTGAATTCATATCTAAAACAGTAGCATTTCTAGTTATCATTCTGTAACTTAATCAATGATATAGAAAGATTCGAGTATATATGATACGTTCCAGATATACATTCAACTTGTTTAATATATAATATTGTTTTGGTGTTCTTGCAGAACCTGCTGCAAGAGTTATCAGAGTAAGAAACCCGAGGCCGTGGAGACATGGTGATCGGATAATATCGAAAAGTGAGCTTAGTGAGATGCGTTCATTGTTCTGGCGTCAAGCTCCTAGCAGTTATGGTGGAAGAGCATGTATACATTTATCTGTTTGTAACCAAACCCTAAATACTTTAAACCCTTAATCAATTTTGTTATTTGTTATTTGAACTTATTTTATTTGTTTGTTTTCAGCGATCTGGGAAGCCCTACAAGAGGCAGCTGCCTGCGACGAATTGAACTTTAAACAAGCGATCCTCGACACTAATAGTATTAGACTCGGGAATCCTGACATGACAGTGTGCTTCGATGACGATGGTACGTCCCTGCATTACTCTTGCATGCATATATCATATATGTATTTATGTTTAAGTATACTTGTGCATGTATGTAATATTGTACGCGTGTTGTGTTGTTGATTTAACGCTTTAAACAATTACAGGTCATAGATACGAGTTACCCTTGTACGTTTTGAGCGATCCAACAAATTTGGAACGCGATAGCAGAAATATAATCAGTCGTATGGCTTATCGTTTTCATCATAGGAGATAAAGATTTGGATCATGTACATGTACTGCATTTGGGGTATCCTACAGTTTTGTTATTTTTTCATTTGTTCACTGTGTTGTGGAAATTTTCAAAATGTGACCTTTCATGTTGATGGAATGATGGTTAAATTGGTAAATATCGAAGGTGGTGAACGAGACACATTGTAGAAATAACTTAAATAAAAAATTATTTATTTTTAATTAATATATATCGTATAAATAGTCAAATAGATGAACAAGGAAGAGAACCATTAAATTTAAATATGACTTTATTTAAGATCTTTAACACATGAAAATATGATAAAACACTTGTATTGTAAAAGATTTTTAAAACAAGTGTCGCAATCAATGTTTATGATATAGTCAACTTAGATATATAGCGTCAGTGCACCTTGACGATGTATCCTAGTTAGGCAAGCATGGTCAAAACGTTTTCATGAGCACAACGGTGATGGTTTTCAATAACATGTACCGACAGAGACATCAAACTAATAAAAAAACCTTATTGTGTAATTCGAAAGTGATTTTAAAATAAGTTTTGAATATCTAAAACCGCTCGTGATCCGGGTTAGGAAGATGAGTTTATAAAGCTATAAAAGTGCACGTAAACTATATGAAAACCAGCATATGAAATGCTTTTAACGTGCATGACAACTACCTGCAAATGTATGAACCCATTATGAAAATAACTAAAATAAATTGAATTATTTCATTATTTATATTAATGGAAATAATAGTAAATTGCAAATGAACATAAATTCCGTTGTAGTCTAGTTGGTCAGGATACTCGGCTCTCACCCGAGAGACCCGGGTTCAAGTCCCGGCAACGGAAGAAATGATAAATTTTTTCAACTTCTCAAAAGCACAAGGGCAAATACGTCATTTCCTATACCATCGAGTGAAACCCTAACAGCCTTAATAATATCCCCATAAAATCATCTTCTCCAATTTCCCTCATTTCTCCTCCTCCGCCACATCAATGGTAAATTCCCTCTCATCTCCGGTTGCAGACTTGTAGTTAACTTGTTATGCTTTAATCAATTGGTTTTTTGTTTGTTTGGATGATGATTGAGTTGAGTGAACCGTGTTTGTAGGCTTCAGAAAGGAAGCAAGCGAATCCCATGAGGGAGATCAAAGTTCAGAAGCTTGTTCTCAACATCTCCGTCGGTGAAAGCGGCGATCGCCTCACTCGCGCCGCTAAGGTCGCTTAAATCTCTTTGTGTTAATTTCTTCATATGCGATTTGAATGATTTTTGATTTGGTAGTCTTGTTTTTTTCGGATTAGGTGTTGGAGCAACTCAGTGGTCAATCCCCTGTGTTTTCCAAGGGTGAGTTTTGCTTTAGTTTCTCTTATTATGCGGATTTTTTATTTTTAGGTTTTGTAGATTGATCAGTTCAGAACCAGTAATTTAGAGTGTATTTGCATGACAGGTTCTTCATTCATTGGATTGTTTTATATCTGTTCATAGCAGATTGTTTGTAGATTCATCTTCTTTTCACAGATAATTTAAGCACAGACATCACATAGGTTTTTTTCTTAGTTGTTGAAGGTGCAATGCGCACTCAAGGCGAAAAGAGTGAGCCTTTGGTCTAGGCATAAGGCGCTTTAAACAAATTGCATAGTATAAACTAGTTTTTTAGTGGTTTTAGACATGTTTTATGTTTGTCATGGGCTAGTTTAGGCTGTTTTTGGTTGATTTCAAGCTTGTTTTGGGATTGTGTAATTGTTTTAGACCTGTCCAAATGAGTTTTTTCCGAATTTGGTTGTAACTTGGCTTGAATATGCGCCTGAGCGTCTATAAATAGAGCTTTGAAGCGAGGCGACAAGGCTGCGCTGGATGCTCCTGTCGCCCTTGGCGTTCACCTTTTGGCCTTTTGATGACAGGTTTTTTTCTTAGAAAAAACACTTTAGTTTTTGAATATGTACCTCAGTTTCATTTCACTTTTTTGTAATTTTAACTCCACTAACGATTACTAGATTTATGGTTCTGAAATTTTGTGTTTTGATTAATTGCTGTGGTTTAATGCCATAATATGTTTTTAATTTACAGCTGAAATAATTTGTGCTTAATTGTTATGCATTTATTATGTTGAAAGAAGTGTTGGATTGGTGTTTATGATTTTCGTGTTGATTTTCACAGCAAGGTACACGGTGAGATCTTTTGGCATTAGGCGTAATGAAAAGATCGCATGCTATGTAACTGTTAGGGGAGACAAGGCAATGCAGCTCTTGGAGAGTGGCTTGAAGGTCAAGGAGTACGAGCTTTTGAGGCGCAATTTCAGTGACACTGGCTGCTTTGGTTTTGGTATTCAGGAGCACATTGATCTTGGTATCAAGTAAGTGACTTTTATAGAATGCCTTTTTATGATGTTTATTTGTTTATAGCAATTGTTGAGATTGAAAGATTATTGTATTGTTGTTTTCTAGGTATGACCCATCAACGGGTATCTATGGTATGGACTTCTTTGTGGTTCTAGAAAGGCCAGGGTACCGTGTGGGTCGTAGACGCAGGTGCAAGGCACGTGTTGGCATCCAGCATCGAGTTACAAAGGAGGATGCAATGAAGTGGTTCCAGGTGAAGTATGAAGGAGTTATCCTTAACAAATCCCAACAAATTGGAGCTTAGAAGAAACCTATCTTTAGTGTAAGTTTTTTACGGATGTTAATCGTTACTTCGCTTGCTTCTAAATACATTTTTGTCTTTTTAATTTTGAATAGTATTCGCCCTTGGGTTATTCTCTTGTTATAGTAGTTGTTTTTAGGATGAAAGTTATGGAGACCCCTCTGTTTCGCTTGAATGTTTTCTTAATACCATCTATGAAACATATCTTTTTGATTGTCTTGGTGTCATCATGGTGTGCATTTTGATCAAGATGCCCTATTACTTTGATACTTCCATTGTTGTAGCCCATTTTGACATGTAAACATGTATGTTGTTAAAGTGGACTTTAACATATCAATTTCATAATATATGTAGAATAATGAGAAGACTCAAAAATTCACACACATATATATGTACGTATGCATAAGGCATTATTTTTCTTCAGAATAGTGAGCTTTTTACTCGTATCCGACACTAACCTAATACCTTCAAACCTAGGTGTTTTAAGAGGTTGTCTTTGCCATCAACCCATTGGGATATAATGTATTAATTGTTAATTGTTTGCAGATATTAAATTAATACTGTCAAGTTTATACAAGTGACTAATCATTTACAAGTATATCCTTAATCGAGTAGAAGTTAATAATTAGAATGTGTAACTTTTAATATACTAATACACATATGGGTAAAATTAGATTAGACATTTTTTGTAGAGAATGAAAATATGTTTTTTCTTAATTTTTTAATCTATATTTGTCTTTTTTGTTAATTTATAATCATTACATGATAACTATTTTGCATTTACTAGTACCATTGTCTGTATTTCTAGCAAAAGGAATTTTATTTGTTTTTATTCATTTTCAAGCACATGTTTGGTATGAAAATGTAGTAAATACGATATACTAAGTAGAACGATTCATGATTGGGTAATGTGCACGCAAACACGAGATCATCATTCATATCCCTATAATGTGCAATTTAATGTCGGCTCATCATTATATTTCGCCCCTTATTACTCTTTATCTTCTATAAAAGCGTTTTTAAACCAAACCGATGCTACAAATTTTTTGTATGGTCGGGAGTCTGAGAATGTTAAACTAGCTAGAGTCTTAACGTATGTAATTTCACCTTGCTTTTTGACAAGAATTTCTTTTTATGAATTGAACTTATGATCTCGAGATCACATGCTAGTAACTTAACAACGCTTCAAAGACTTTGAATCAAAGTTTACCTCCACAAAACCATTCTTTAAATAATAACCAATGTGTACATATAAGCATTATATACCTGTTTTATATACATTAAATACTTTAACTCTTGTAAAACTAACTATACGTCCTTTTACCTTTTATTTACTCGAAAGAATTAGGGGCTATTAAATAGTATTTGAATCAGCCTGTCTTTTAATTATACAGATTTCTTAATTGTTTAGCATTTAATGGTTCAGACTGTTTGTTTCGCAAGCAAATGTTTAAATGGATTGGACATTTGCTTTTAAATGGTTAAACATTATACTAATGTTGAATGATTAAAATGTCTAATGTTGAATGATTAATACCTCTTATCTGAATTGGTTAGACATTTGATAGTGAATAGTTAAGCGATATACAAGCTCTTAATACTTCAGAAATCTTAATGGTTCAACACTTAATTATTCGATTTCTTATTGGTTTAACATTTAATTATTCAGAAATGAACAAACAACCTCTAATTAGAGTGTTTCTGTTATTTGACTTAGCTCTCATTTTACGTAAGCTCCAGTTAAGGGCATGATTGTTTTGCGATCTAATTACGCAACCTTATTTTATTTATATAAACATAGTATATGTAATTGTTTGTATATCATATGATATACTGATTACATTACATATATAAAATACATAGTTACACACTGAACTCGTCTATCATTAAACTTTGTCACTAAGTGTCACTAATTGTCTAATATTCCCTTGCAAACTTTGTCACTATGAAGATAGTGACTTGGTAAATATATTAGCAATTTAACCATAAGTAGAAATATATTGTACCGATGGCTTTCTTGCAGCAACTTTTTCTACGACAATGTGAAAATTAACCTCCACATGTATCAAAGACATGATTTGCCGACGAGTACGCCACAATACATGAGCAAAAACCATAAGAGCCTTAAGTTGTCATAGGAATTTTAAACCAAGTGAGTTTAGCAACCGTGTGTAATACGATTTTTTGATAATCGAGAGGCAGTTGTTTTCTTGTTTACCATGAGACTAGATTAGACCAAAACTAGGTTAGACTTGACAACTTCAATCTCAATCTTGAGTAGCTGTGTTTTAAGAGCATGTACCCCATATATGCTGGAATGAGGCTTCAAGATGGTAGAGATGATTAGCATTTGTACATGAGCATCATTAGATATTCATGTTGAATAGTAGGGATTACGTTAAGGTTCGCTGGGTGCGTCTTTGTAAGTAGATGAGGCTAGCTGATTGATCGTCTCAACATAACCGATTAGATTATTTGTGATGAGAAAGGGCTAAATCATTGTCTTACAAAAACCATAGTTTGTTGGGGGATAATCTTGATAGGTCAAGTTACATGTTATAAATCTAGTATTTGAGTCATGTTTTGTTTATAGTATGCAGCGAGTTTTCATTTTGAATTAGTCTTAGTGGTTAACAAGTAGTTGCCATGTCTTAGGTTTAGTGGGTAGTAGTTTTAGTTGGGTTTTTTATCCTATTTAAGAGTCTGTAATTAATTTTTATAATGTGAGCAAGTTAAAATAATAAAATTCCTTTTGTTCCTGTGTGTGATCTTGGGGTTGAACCAACAGTGAACAAGGGCCGGAAGCCATAGTTGGTAGAACGAGCACTTACCGTTCAAACAAAAGGGGGACACACTTGGTTGTGATGACAATTAGGGTTACGTTGGATTCGACACTGATACCAAAATAAACTTAGTAAATGTAATCGTGTTTATATCACGTAATATGCTTTTTATGTGGGGTATATAGTATACATAGTTACACATTGAAATCAACTGTTACTAAATTATGTCACTAGCTGTCTAATATGTAGGAGCTTGTATTCGACGACTTCAACTCAAAATTTCTGAAGATCCGATCCAAATTAAAAAGACTAATTGTTATAACATAATGCATATATAATATCATACTGTGATACTGATTTGATACTTCAGTAACAAAATAAATAAAATGCCATTCCAGTATTTCAAAGTGAAACTAACATACAAATAACAAAACCAAAAAGATTATTATAAAAACCATAGCCGAAAGCGCAATTGCCACTCCAAGAACCACCTTATTTGGCCCCCTATGAACATGCACTTGATCCTTCTTTTCTACATCATCATCATTACCACCACCACTTTCACCATCATCACCACCACTACCTACATCCTCCGCCGCAGACGACGGCGTGTTGGTCGCCGGCGGGGGCAACATGGGCAGTCCATGTCTATCACAAGGAGCAATCCCAAGGTTGATTTCCATTGAAATCATTGAATGGTTATAACAAAGATCATAATTTCCATTTATCTTGAACACATCCAATCTTTTAATAAAAGATGCATTGAATGGTAAAACACCATGAAACTTATTGTTTTCAAGATTCAAATACTTTAACTCCTTCATTTCTGAGATGAACTCCGGGATAACTCCGGTGAACTGATTTGAACCAAGATCAAGATGCAATAACCCTGAATGGCAGATAACGATGCCGGAATGGGGCCGGAGATCGAATTTGACGATAAAGATAGAATCTTTAGAGATGTTAAGCCACCTAATGAACTGGGTAACACTCCATTGATGTTATTTGATGAAAAGTTCAAAACTTTAAGGTTTTTGAGGAGAGTTAGTGACGTGGGTATGGCTCCTTTGAGCTTATTTTTGGATAAATCGACGTGGGTGAGCTTCGGATTCCAATCTTTAGGGAGAAAACCGGTGAGATGTGTGTTGTAGAGTGTTAAAGTGTTTAAGATTTCATGTTGGAGGTGATGATGTGGAGGCCGGAGGCTTTGATGGGGTCGCCGGAGATGTAGAGGTGTGTGAGGTTGTGGAAGTGGCTGAGGAAGACTCCGGTGAGGCGTTGGAGGGAGTTGATGGAGGTGAATGAGTGGAGGTTGGTGGTGAGTGATGAAGGGAAGTGGATGATGGGGGTGTGGCAGTTGAGGAAGGTGAGGGTGGTGAGGGTGGATAGGGCGGAGAGGACGGTGGTGGAGAGGCGGTGGGTGGCGGAGCAGTTGGTGAGGCGGAGGGAGAGGAGGTGGCGGAATGGGGCGGCGTTGTCGCAGGTGGATGGGGTGCATGGGTCTTGAGTGGTGGAGATGTGGAGGTATTTGAGGGCTCTTTGTTGGTTGGGGTCAAGGGTGGTGGTGGTGGTGGTGGTGGCGGTGGGAGACGACGGAGATTCGGCCGGGATGGTGGTTTTGGGGGATGGTGGTGGAGTTGGGACGGTGGTGGCGGTGGGGTGGTGGAGGAGGAGGAGGAGGAGGAAGGTGGTGGTGGTGGTGATAGAAACTCTCATTTTTGTTGTTTTATTGTTTATTGAGTTGATAGTGTTAAGATGAATGTTTTTAAGGTTTTGTGAGGAGTATAAATTAAGGAAAAGAGATGGTGTGAAATTATTAGTGTACCCCTCATTTTACTATCCTAATAAAGTTGATTCTATTTTGTATTCATTTTGTCGTGCCTTGCAAAACTATAAGTGATAGTAATCATTCTTTCAAACTCATAATTACAAATGTTAAAAAAATAACAATATTTTTCATATCTTAAAATCTAAATGCAAGTAAATTCTTCTCCAAATGATAGTGAAAACTGTACAAATGGTAGATGATGCCAATGTTTTTAACTAGTTGTTGTTTTTTAATACCTTAAAAATGACATCAAACGCGAGTATTCGTTTGAAGTTAATAGGGTATGGTACAAGAACAAATGTTATCTCTCTAATGGAATATACCTTGAGTATTTTGTATTTGTGAACACGTACACAACTCCGATTGATGCTAACAAGTAACCTTTAGAAAATTCAAGAATCAACAAGCAAGAAACATAAGCTAATATCCACTACCCTCGACTATTGAAATCAACAAGCAAGAAACATAAGCTAATATTTACGAATTACATAACCAAATATACATGACAGTCTTTGTAATGATTTGGTGGATCTTGTCTTCGCAGACCCCTTCTAGGACGAAGGCAAAACTGAAGAAGATTACAAAGACTTGATGTCTATGCATCTTTCGTTTTAGTTTTTATTCTTAACCAGTAGCATAATCTTGAGTTGGAATGTCGCTTTTAGTATCTACAATGGGAGAATTTCTCTGTCGGTTAACCACCACCTAAATCTTAGAAACCACCATTAGTTAACCACTGCATGCAACGGTTGTTGTTGGTCGTCCTTCCTCTACAATTCTAATGAAATATAGGATAACTTTTTGTTTTTTATGTATGATTATTTAGTGTCATTTTTTATTTATTAATCTTAGTTATATTTTATCATTAATCTTTGTATTAGGAAGTGTAGAAAAATTGAGTCTACAATATATGGTACTTTATCTAAAGAGACTAATGGTGATTATGGTGAGTGAAAGAATAAGTAAAAGATGCTAATGTGATACTGAGATGTAGTGAACTATGACATGAAAAGAAAACACTACGAATCTAATAAAATATTCACACATAACTTGTATGTTATACAAGCCAAAAGGTGTTTAATATTATATGTGACCTTATAAGATGTTCTTACATATCATGTATCATATGAGATGTTATATGAGCACATCATAACATTACCTAACCTTGATAACCGATTTAAGTTTACAGATTTTACATAACATACCACTCCTGGATAACCTATTTAAGTTTACAGATTTTACATAACAAACCACTCTTGAATAACGGATTTAGATTTACAGATTTTACATAACAAACCACTCTTGAATAACGGATTTAGATTTACAGATTTTACATAACACACCATTTACAAGCTCTATCGATGAGTATAATCTCACACGTTGCCCCTATGATATGTAAGTGGTGAACATATAATAAAAATATATATACTAAAAAACTAAAAATATATAAAACACTAATCAACTCTTATAGTTATGTTAAAAATCCTTAAGTTTATCTAAAATGCATGTAATTTCTGGAAAAAGGAAATCAGAATTTGTCAAAATCTGGTGAATGAGACATTTCAAGTGTGAAAAATTAAAACAGATTTATACAAAACAAATCGTCGCAACACAAGACATTATATAAACATGATCAAGTCAATGTATTCTATACTTTTAGTTCTTTTCAAAAGATCATAATTGTTTTCTCTAATATGAATATTCCGTTACAATATTTTTATTTCCACCTGTATTTCGATATAAATTTTAGAGTAAATTACATGGATGGTCCATGTGGTTATATTCAAATTTTGGATTTGGTGTTTAAAATTTAAAATCTTTGAATATATAATTCCTAACATTTCTTTTAATTTAATATATGGTCCCTAAGTCAGTTAGTCAATAATTAGTAATGTTAAATATCGTAAAAATTAGCACTTTTCTCGCATTAACCATCTATTTAATTTACCTTTTAAACTACAACATTATTTTTATTAGAGAAAATTTTATATTTTGTTTTTTTTAATATTTTAGTTTTATATTATTTTCATAATTTCATTATTAATAAGATTATTATTTAATAAAATATGTTTTAAATACACAAATAAAAAAGTTTATAAAAACATGTTTTTTTAATTGTTTGGTTTTTAAACCGTTCGGTTTCTATACACCATTTTAAATTTGATTATTTAAAAGTTTTTTTAAGCTAGTTGCTTTCTTAAAGTTCTTTTTTTAAACCCAATCATTTTTTGAAACATCTTTTCTTAAACTAATTCTTAGTTCTATTAAAACAATTCAGTTTTAAACATTTTTATAAAAGAAAGACATTTTTATAAAGCTTTAAAAAAACCTGCATATTGGTTTAAAAAATTATAAACCAAACATTTAAAAGAAAAAAATTTATAACATTTTTTATTTGTGTATTAAATAATAAACACATTTATAATAAAATAAAATGTAAAATACATTTATGATCCATACAAATAAAATTGTTATTTTAACAAATTTAACATCACTAACTGAATTAACAGAATAAGAACCATCGATGAAATATAACTATAATATTAGGGACTATATTCGCAATTTTAAAACTTTAAAAACTAAATCCAAAATTCTAACCAAAGCACAAGGACCATCCGTGTAATTTACTCTAAATTTTATTTGAACCGGTACAATGAGAGGTCAAAATACCATTATACACAAATGTAAGTCGTCTAAATTTAACTTGCAATACATGCATAAGTTCGCCAGAATCGTCTAAAATAGAGTTTGCAAGACATGCATAAGTTCCCTAGATTGACATTCAACAAAGTTTCATACAGAATGTAAACCATAACATAAATAATTTGTTCACCATCACGTTGCTCATGATCAACCAATTGGTGCTCCAGTCTTGCAAAAAAAAGGACTGATTTGGTTTATAG
Organism: Flaveria trinervia; assembly: GCA_025506515.1. Classification (NCBI taxonomy): domain Eukaryota; kingdom Viridiplantae; phylum Streptophyta; class Magnoliopsida; order Asterales; family Asteraceae; genus Flaveria; species Flaveria trinervia. The sequence continues at coordinate 77,846,456 of CM046452.1, forward strand.
AGTAAAGATTTGACCGAGATCATCAAAACAAACGCTGCAGTTTGACTTTCGGCATCATATAGGTGATTATGCAACTGTATAAACCTTCACTACTTTAGATGTATCGCAAACCACAAGATTTTCAGAATCAGTGGGAGTGGTGCAAAGCCAGTTGACCTAATGACATTTAAAGATAACCAACCACAGGTCAATGAAAACCTATGAACTATTGGTCAAATGCCAAAATTACCCTTAAGAATTAACTTACTTTTCTGCTCAAATTTATGTTTAAATGTAGATAATCATTTTTGTTGCAACTTTGATCTGATTTAAAGAATCTTGACCAATTCCAAACCTTCACTGCTTTATCATTGCCTCCTGATATTATGTACCTTCCTTTCTCCCCAAAAACTGAAAATGCCCTATGAATAAATTCAAGTTTTAAGTAAACGAACGAATAAACAAACATACTCATTGAAATCCTACTCAGAGAGTTGGGTTTGAGGAGGGTGGGATGACGACAAACCTTACATCTATCCTATGGGATAGCGAGGCTACACCTAGAGTCTAGAGAGACCCCTCAACTTAAATATGCTATACTATTACACATGGGAGAAAATGATAACAAACCAGGTACAATTTTTGGTACAATTAAATATCTCCCTTTGTAAAATAATTTAATTACATATTTGCTCAATTCAAAACTAAAATTGCATATGTCCCCTCCTTTAATCTTTCTAATTGCATATTTTCCCAAATCACAACCAAAATTGCATATATCCTCTTCCTTAATGATTTTTTTTTAATTTACCTATTTTGATTTATTTTATTAAAAATAAATTATAGATTGACAATGTTACCTTTGTCTTTACAAAAACTATTACGTTTTTTAAATTTTCATATTCACCCATTTTTAGCTAGTTTTTTTTTCTTCTTACATTTTTTTAGTTTTTTTTTGTGTTTTGTAATAATCTTTCACTAATGAGTTTTTGTAGTTTCTTAAACTTTTTTCCTTTTTTTTTTGCTTTTTTAAATAATTTTATCCATTTATGTTGAGTCTATTTTTCTTTATCAAGCTTTTGGAGTAACAGTTTTAAAATGCAATAATATCAAACTTTTAATTCGTTACAAAACCAAAAAATTATGACAAAAAACAATCATGGGTAAAATAGTCATCTTAATGATTCTTTTTAATAAAAAGTCAAAATAGGTTAATTTGATATTATTTTTATTAAAGCAGGATTTATATAAAATTTTTATTTTAAGTTGGGTAAATATTCAATAAAGTAGATTAAGGAAGGGGATATATGCAATTTTGGTTTTGACTTGGATAAATATGCAATTAACAAGGTTTACAAGGGTATATATGCAATTGCCCCTTGATTTTTCTTGTCAAAGTAACACAATTAAGCTCCAAAACTTATATATGTGTGTTAATAGAGGGGGTGGCAATTTTGACCCATGTACTTGTTCATGAGTTGATTCATGTTATGTTTTATTGAACGGATGAAAAATGAAACTACAAAGGAAATAGGTCATATGGGTTGAACCTGTTAAAGAAGTTAATGCTCGCCCAAAGTGTATATTTTAGTATTTAATGGCGTAAGACCTCCTTTTTAATAATCTTTCATTGTCATTGTAAAGTGGAATACTATCATACTAAACAGACTAGCTGTTTATAAATTTGGACAAAACATGTTTGTGGTCAACCCAATCCAGCCCGTACTGATAATAGCCCTTATGACCGGTTACCCAGCCCACGTGACCCCGCCACTTGCCACCTTTAGGTGATGGAAAACTAATATCAAGTTGTAATTATCGTTTGAATTCTTGAGATGAAAAACAATACTTGACGGTCAAAGTCAACACTTACACACAAGATACAGCAGCAGTATGCCCTCCAGAAGAATAATCCAAACGCAACCTCGTTCTTTGATTTTGATCTTCTTTTTCAGAATTTGGAGACGGGTCACCTCCATTTGACTTCGATTGACCATCTTTTTTCGTGTTTGAAGAACCCTTGGATTTGGCAGCTTTAAATTCTGATTCTATATTTATTACATCAACAACACCATCACCTCTGGCCACAACACACATCTTGTCAACTTTATCTAGCATATCAACTTCAGGAACTGCAATTGAGTGTACAAAAGCAGGATTGAAGCACTGTCCTGCGTTACTACTATTATCCGGATCAGATTTTCCTGAAATAAGCAATGATATAATTCAATCAATTATAAAAAAGATTATTAAATTTCCTATATAAAAGATACAAATCATTGATAATTTGATACATATAGCAAACTGAAATGGGAATAGAGCATTACATACCTAAATCCATAACTTTAAATGGTCGTCCTTTCGAGAAGTCCCACATTATAAGCTTTGAATCAAGCCCGCCAGTAATTACTGCACAAGAATATTCTCCGTTCATCATATTGATTAAGTGAATTAGCTGCATATGCATTTTAAATATAAATGGAAATATGAAAAACAATACCTTCCCACGGTCTCCATGGAAGAAACTGCACACTGCTACATATCTGGATATAAGTTAAGATAACAAGCAAGAAAATGTAAGAAAAATATGTTCACGAGGAAGGGATTTCAAGATAATTCCAATAAGGATACACTTTCATGGGCAGCTCTTAATGTCTTATAGAGGCACTTCTGGCGTATATCGATAATCTACAACAAAATACTCGATTACTGGCGTAGAATAATGATAATAAAATTTAATCATTTAACAAGGCAACCAAACCTTTATATCACCACCGTCATCTGCAGCTGCAAGAAAAGATGACTTTGAGTTGCAGGTGATCTGCATAGAAGATGCAAATGGTGCGTTATAACTAACTTCGGAGAAATATGACTAAGAAGGTAAAAATGAAATGAAATTTTTTTATTTAATTTTTGAATAAATAACAATGTGAACCTGGTTTATCTCCTCTTTATTGTAATTGTAACTCTCCAATGGCTTCCATGAGTCGAGCTGTAAGACGAACTTTGACATTAAGCCCTCTGATAATAAGCATGAAACTAGTAATTTCTAGTTTCTTTTATAGAAACCAAAAGATGTTCATATGTCAAGTGATATAGTACAAAAAAAAACTATTATCAGTTTCTCTATGCTCCTTAGAAAGATAAGTTTAAAAGCATTTAACTAAATGAAGATGATAAAAACTTAATAATGTCAAATTAATGAACAGTTTTAGAAAAAATATAAACAGAAGCAGATGTGAAACTTATGCAATAAGGATTACCATATGCACATCAAAAACCTTCACTTCAGTTTCTGATGAGACATAAATTATATCCTCATTTCCTGCATCAAAATATGCAATTGAATGTGATCAAGTATGCAACAAACAATAATACACACAAAACTCATTAAAAAAACCTTCATTGTCAAAAGCCCACAAGGCACATGCCTAGGCCATTAGGCGCATTTTCACAACTCGGTTCAAAGCCCCATTTTACTAGCCTTAAACAAGCCTGAAATCAACCTAAAACAGCCTCTAGGCCATCCGTCGCATTTTCACAAGGCTTGTCACCTCGCTTCTAAAGCCCCGTTTTTAGGCACTCAAACGCATTTTCAGGCCAAATTTCAGCCTAAAATCATCCAAACAAGTCCGAAACAATTACACTAGCCCTAAACAAGCCTGTAATCAACCTAAAATAGCCCAAAACAAGCCTACTACATATCTAAAACTCTTAAAAATGATATTTTTATATCACACGTCTCGCTTAAAAAAGCTTTTTAATGGCCTTGCGCCTAGGCTCAAGTCTCACCCTTTGCGCCTTGAGAGCCCCTTCGACGAGTATGTGAAAAACAAAGATTTGAGTCATTTGATCAACAACACTAACCTGGTTTAAAGCATAATGAGGAAATAGGATTTTGAGCAACACTCATGGTAAACAAAACATCTTTACACCGCATATCAAACCAGCAGACACACCCATCCTGCACACAACAAAATCATACGCAACGTTAGCCCGATTGGCTCCAAGATTCAACGTCAGGGTGAACTCAAACTTCAAGGGTTCACATCTTCTTGTTGGAGTTTAGGGTTCTTAATAATATCAATACACAGAAGAAGTAGAATGATAAGAGAACCGAAGGGTTGCGTACTTCGGCGGCGGAGGCGATGAGGCCAGGGCGGTGGCGGGAGGCGATACATGAGGTGGCGATTGCTTTATGACCTCTCAGTCGTCTCGCCGGAGGTGGTGTAGTTGGTGTGTCGTTCGTCTTTACACTCGCTTCCGCCATTGTTGTTTCTTGCTATACAGTTCAACTTTCAGTAGAGAGAAACCCCAATTTTCACAGCGTCAACGGGGGAAGTTGTATATAAAATATTAAATAATTAATAATAAAAATTACTTATTATAAAATCATATTTTGAAATATACTATAACTAAAATTACGTATAAGCAATAAAACAATGATATTATTTTTCTTGAATTTTTGTTTTAATTTTTTTATCTAAAAATTCATTTTAAATCAAAACGTTTTAAAGAAGTCATTTTCTAAAAATTTCTTGTTATAACTTTGAATTTTAACTTTTTAGTGTTCATAATAAATTTAATTTTTAAAAACACTGATTTTAAATATTTCATATTTTTTATAAAGTTTGATATTTTTAGAAATTACTTATGTTATACAAAAGATTGTTTCTATAGAAATTACATTTATAAAACTAACTCTTTCTTAATTTATTAAAAAATATTTTATATAACAAAAATAATTAAATATTATATAATTAGTAGTTAATGTAAATATTTAATACGAGAGAGAATCGGGAAAATTAAGATTAGAAGGTCTAATATCATGACAAGTGACAACTCAAAAACTTCTTTTATTAGAGTAGATAGATTACTAGGTTAATATTTTGTATTACACATAACTAAATAGTTATTAATAAAATTAATGAATTATAAATGATTTTTAATATACATATGTTTAATGATAAAATGATGATAATCTTTTTAAAAGTTTGATATTTTTCTAAAAATTTCTTATTTTATAAAAAGTTATTTCTTTATAAATTGTATTTGTAGAAACATTCTTTTTTAATTTAATCAATTAATGATATGAAAAATAATTACTAACATCATAAGTAGTTAATGTAATTTCATAAGGAGAAAGAAACGAGAAAATAAATTTAGGATATTTAGAATTGTATCATGTGATTTTCAAAAATATTTTTTTATTAGTATAGATAGATTTTCAAAACTTACAATTTAGAAACGTTTACTATACAATTTGATATTGCTAGACTACGGGTCATTTGATGAAAACTAAGTTAAATGCTTGTAAGATATATATGTAAATGAAAATGCTAGTTAGAAAATAAAAAGGTTATTAGCCTAATGAATTTCTAACTGGTTAAGTTGTTAATTATGTGTTTATAAAACGGTCCGCTGACTCTAATGTATTGTATTTGTGATACTATCGTATGTGTTTGGTGTTCGAAAGCGGGACATGTCGTGGATTTTCATTGGAGGAGGGGCATGGCCGACATATTTAAGTTGGATAGATGGAGTCGAGTTAAATGCTCATTTTTAAATACATGTAACATAATATTATTGGAAGAAGATGATATATGTAACATAATGTCAGTTTGTACGAACAGGTCGGGGTGGGGCCATTATATTTGTTCATTGTGCTCAAGTAAGTAGACCATATGTCATTCTTAGATCGGTTCAAATGACTAATTTTTAATAAAACAAAAAATCATGTTCCTTTAAGAGTTTAGATGACATCTTTCATCAAAATATTAACAAAGTATATTTATTCTGAGTCTTCCCTACTTTTCCTTCAAAACAAACTAGTTAAGAAGATGCATCAATGCAAATTTAGGTATACAGACCAATATGTAAAAAGACCATCCTGATTTCTATATTATTTCCTAAAACATCTATAGGAGTCACATTACTCGCACTTCTTAGTTGCTAACATGATTATTAATGTTCTAGTTAAGTTATTTTAACTTTTTTATTTCCTGATTTAATCACTTAACTTATAAAAACTATATTAATACTATATATAGAACTTGTTTAACAAGTTAAAATTATTTTTCTTTTAATTTTCTTCTTTTCCTAAACATTGTTAACTTGATATGAAGAATTATTAATTAAAACAAAGTTTATCTTCCAAAAAAAGACCGATCAAGTTTTCTAAAACATTTTTTTAAGAAAATATGGTTTTTTATCGATGCCCATAAATTTTCACATTGACTCCCACAAACTTTGAAACGACTCCCATAAAATATTGATGCCGACTCGAAGAAAAAATATAATATTTCTTAATTTTAAATTATCAACATACTTTAGACTATGTGAGTATTCTAAAAAATTAGATTGGAAAGCATTTTAGAATCAAACCCATAATCTATTTACTTATTTAAATATAATTGATAATAAAGAACATCAAATAACCAAAACTTATAGCAAAACAAACTAAGATATGCAGAAGCAGCGAGTACCCGTTGACGGTCGACAAAATACAAAACAATATTTGTTTCAAAATTTCTCCAATTCTCCTTTGCTACTTTGTTAATTCGATCTCCAACAAAAGATTCGTTTCAAGAATCATCACTAAGTCACCGACCAAATGCACAACGAACAAAAACTGATATCACTTCAGGCATGCCTTTAGAAAGGGAAAATATCACAAAGTAGTAACCAAATTTTAAAAGTATTTTAATTTAGTCACTTATACATATTTTTCTCAAACTGGATCACTAAACGATCAAATCGAGTCATTACCAGATTTTATTATGACAAGAAAGTAATGATGGAAAAGACGTGGGAATCCGAATTTTCAATATATAAAATTATATTAAAAAATAAAAAAAACATGTTAATTATGAAAAAATAAAAAAAATGCCTAAAATTTACGTCAACGTTCTATATCAACATCAAAAGATAGAAAAAAATATTTTCTATTGAAACACTTTTGAAAGTTGGTTATTATTTTATAAAGTTACACCTTTTCTAAACTTTAATTTCTCTATATATGGTTCACTAGATTATCAACTAGTATAATTGCATTCTTATCTTAATGTTGGTAGATTAATTTATTTATTAGGTGATAGACAAATAGTCAATAGCTTATTAAAATTTATGTGTTAATGTGTATTATAGAGGGCTTGTTGTTTGGTAGATTAGATATGAGTATGTACTCATATGTCATAAGAAAAGTTAGAGAGCTTCGAAGGCTCTCAATAAAGATAATCTTTTTAGACCCTATTAAACGAAAACCTATCTCCTCTTTTCACCCCAATCAAAAAAATGAAACTAGAAAGACATTTAACTAAAGAAGTACGTCAACCAAGAGGTTATAGTTTTCCAAAAACAATGTTGGTGTTGAGGCAAGACATTTTCAACCTAGTTGGTATAATACTTTTGGGAATTGGTTGGAGTATAGTATTTTCTCTAATCGTGCATATTGTTTGTGTTTTATTTGTTTAAATTGTTTGTGTTTTATTTGTTTAAATTGTTTGTGTTTTATTTGTTTAAATTGTTTGTGTTTTATTTGTTTAAAGATTACTTTGAAAGTCACATATATTCATTGGTTGGAATAAAGGAGTAGATAGATAAAAACGTATGTGTGTGAGGTCAATAGCATGCACAACAATTCATTAAAAATTGTACAAGTTTGATTAGACAAGAACATTCATACGAGCTACTTTTGAAAAACAAATTGATAAGTAAATATTTGAATATCGACTTATATTATCTACTTCCACTTCTCTTACTAAAAAAATATTAAACTAGGGATTATTATTTCGTGGACATGTTGAACCAAAAGGTTCTTTAAATAGCATTAATTCTTGGAATTTTACAACTAATGAGAGAACTAAATAAAACTTTGATAAGGTTATTTTGAAGAACGCAGCGAAGAATAGTCTGATAACATCTTTAAAATTCAATAAGACATTTAACACTGATTTGCAGAAGAGGTCCTAAAATAATTTTTTGAAGATATGATCTAGGGGATTATTCTTATTAGTTGATTAATCAAATGATGTGTCTAAAAAGAACAAATGACCATAGTTATATCTTATTTGATATGTTAATAAACGGGGTTGTTAAAGAATAGTTTATTGGTCTTGTTCATGTAATGAAAGAAACTGCATTATCTCTTAAACATACTATTGATGATATGTTTCCCGATATGGATGTAGGAAGCAGGTTTATTTTTATATTAAAAGATAATAATTTTAACGATACTCTCGTTAGCTATGAGAACTATTTTAGTATAATACGTTTACAAATATGACAAAAAATAAATATAAACAATATTTATGTACCAAACTTGATTCGAACAAACGTCTTTAGTATATTCTCCAACGAGTCTTCATATAACATTTTTTGACACGAGTCTTCATCACGTTTGAATCTTCAACTATACCCCTTGACTACAACAAATAACAAACAAAAGATTGACAGTTGTGGCCAAGGATTGTGTTAGACACGGGTCCCTTAAAACAGATTCCACGTCTCTACTCAAGACAACGCGTCTGTCTCCCAGGGTACAACAACCAAAGTAGTATGTACTGCCGGAGAGTGTCTTGGCCCGAGAGATCACCGGTTAAAGTATGTGTTATGAAGTTATATGGAACAAGATTAAAGATAATGGTGTAGGAAGAACAATTTAGAAAGTACTTATCTCTAAATTTCTATAAAACTTGTTGACACTCAAGAAATTAAATTTCTTCTTCTCACTTTTCATCATCATGAGTTTGTTTATATACTCATGCTAATAAGTACATATTAATGTGAATTTTATAATTCACAACCAAAACTCCCATTTGATTTATGAAATGTGTTTAATGAGATCAAATTAAAACTCTTATTTTATTCATGATAAGTTTAATACCAATTTTAATAAAATTATGATTCATACTAGATATTCATAATATTTATTAAAAGACTTGGTCAACACAAAACATTCATGTTAATCAATACATGGTTTTATTAGCATTATGCAAGAAATTACAAAAATTTCCTACAATAATCACCCAAGTTTTATTTTCTTTATTTCGATCACTCAACTTCGAGTATCGATATCTAATTCATCTTAACTTCAGTTTGGACACGCTTAGTTCGTTACAAAACGAGAACTTAAACCAATAAATAAATAACTATATATATAAAAAATATATAATTATAATTATTTTGTGTTCAAAATTCCAACAATCCTCCACATGAATGGAGATCAATCAAAACACATAAAATTCCCAATGAAAACTCAACAATTGAGTCTTGCAGGATAGGTTGGTGTTCCTGTTGAACATTCCTTGTGAAGCATATTTAGCCTACTGGTGGTGTGTAGACGCGATGTCTTTGAACAGACCCCGTTTTGTGTAGACGACAATATACATTCACATAAGACTCTCCTTAGTTGGGCACATCGCCTCATTGCCATGTTCGTTATGGTCATGGATCACTATCTTGGTTCTGCGAGAACTCTAGGATTTGCGCCACCCCACAAATCCATTCAAAGCGACTTCACTTCTCTCTAACATAGGTGATTCCATGAATCATTAAAAGCATTATGGTTATATTAATTCCCACAATCATTTAATCTGAATATGCTTAACCTTTCCTTGGTCATTGGTTTGAGGTACTCCCCTAGACTGGATGGACTAGGAAGTTTGTCATTCCCTTTTTATTTTAGGGTACTCCCCTATAGTGACTCTGTTGGTCATATGATTATGTTATCCTATTGAACCTAGATCTTGGGATCTCCAGTCAGCTAGGTTAGGTTTCCCTCATATTCCCCTTTTTCGATAGGCTTTAGTCTAGTTCCTCTCTATCTCGTGTCGTTTCAACCCACTTGTTTTTTGGATCCAGTATTATTAACTATCACTTTGTCAAGTTGATATAGATAACTTCAATCGAGATAAATTTTTATGATGTGTTCTTAACTCGTAAGTTAATAATGTCTTTTGTGAAACTTCTAAGTGTTTTTGAAGAATACAATTCTTATTTCAAGATGAACACATATCTTTTATGTCTTTGGTAGTAGACATCTATCAAGATTCTAAATCTAGTCAATTAGAATTTGAGTCTATCATAGACTTCTTATGATCTTTGTATACTACATTAGATCATGTGTTTTCAATATCTTTGGATTGTCAAAATTCAAATAGCTAACATTTTATTTTCAAATGCAATAAACCCCCACATTTAAGTGTTATGGGATAACATCCATATGGGTAATGAAAATGAGAGGTTCTCCCTTTCTAAATAGGTTTGAGAAAACTTCTCACAAAACTATTTTTAAATACCCTAAAAGATTTTTTTTTTAAATGGCCTATCCCCCCCCCCCATTTATTGCATTTGGTTTCAAAATAAGGTTTGTTATCAAACAAACCTAGAAAACTGAGTATTTCTCATTAGACTTAGTTATGTTTTTCATAGGTTATATCAACCTCCTTGAACCGAATGAGTATCCTTTTTCAACTTTGTCTATACCTAATTGACATCTTTAGAGCATCATAATTGATAAGTACTAGACTAGCATGCTTTAGACTATAGTACTTTAGCATGTGAACAGAAGATGCATTATTTTGATCTTCACAGCTTTAAGGAATAACGTATTATCTCTTGTCCATATCCATATCTTATTATAGACAAATCATGAGACTTGTTCATCATCATTCGGTTCAGGAACATAACTCATTTTCCTTTAAACCTATCATCCACAAGCAAGTTACCAGTCATAACGCTGGACTAGGTAGTCACCTCAGTCCAACTCAGCAGCAGCCAGTCGGTAGTAACTATCGGAACTCAACATTACCATAATAGCTTGGTAGCAACTCAAATGCAAGCTCGGTATCAATCTAGCATACACACATTTCAGTAGTTAGCATTGAGTTAATACTAAGATCTCAGTAGCATATTTCAAACTACTCAACCGACTTTCAAGCATAACAGTGCAAGTGTGCGAAGTGCAAAGGGCACTATCTTCCCTTTGACTTATAAAGACTAAGTAATAAGTCTTGATTCAATTCACTTTGGTGAATACATTTATCATTAACAAGATAAATAAAACTCGTCTACAATCAATATTACATTAAGATAGAGTCAAACACATTGACACTAAATAATATGCAATTCATAAAGTTTGCCTAGAGTTATTGGCACACATATATTGTTGTTCCCTTTAATCTATGTATAACTAGGATACTTTCTCAAATGAAAGAAAGATCATCCACATAACTTTAACAACATTAAGATGGTAGACACATCAACATTTAGATCTTTCAAAATGAATTTAGCAAAATTCATTAAAGATAATGTAACATATCATATTTTTGATAAATTAAAAGTTAAGTGTTATGTTCTTGTAAGGGTTGTTTATGCTATTTATGAAACGTGATGGGATATTCATGCTTGATTTCTTGTTTAATTTAAAGTTTCTAAGAAAATTAAATAATAACAATGATTGTAAAAATAATAACAAAGATAATAATTATAGTTATAATAATAATACTAATACTAATGCCAATAATAATAATAATGAATAACAATAAAAATAATATTATTAATAATGATAATAATCATAATCGTAATAATAATAATAATATTTTAAATAATAATAAATTATAGAAATGGTGTTAACAACAACAACAACAACAACAACAACAACAATAATAATAATAATAATTTGTAAAAAATTATTAAATTTAAAAGATGTTTAAAACTTGGAATTAAGAAGTCAAGGAGGCTTTAATGTCAATTTAGAAACTTTAAATATTAAAGTTTGTGCATGAATTATTAAGAAACAAACTGCAGGGGCCATTTGTGTAATTAACCAAAACCCAAACCAAAAACTCCCTTTACCCACGGTTTTCCGGCCAATGTCCGGCCAACCACCGTCAACTCTCCGGCGAGGCCAAAAACTGAATATAAACATCCAATTTCAAAGCCAGATGATCCCAACCGATTCACTAACGCATTTTGAACTCAATTATGATCTTTAATTGAGATTAAACAACTGTTATGAACTCCAAACAAGTCGAGTAACCGTCGCGTTCATCAAACGAGCCGCTCGAGCATTAATTCATAATTATAATATAATTAAACCAACTTAAACAATCATGTAACAAATCTTAATCATTTGCAACTCTAAATTTCTCCTAAAACAAACACAAACATAGAATTCGATTAGCATCTTCGTCGCGACTTGCCATCCACTCGTAGACCACATTCTGAGCCTGCTAACCATCAATTGATAGAAGGTTTTACATCAAGAACCTCATTCAAAGCTATCCTCGAGTTTAATTCGGTTATGATCAGCGTTTGCTCATCGATTGGACACAAATCGATCGTGACCTGTTCTTCGTATTGTTTACCTTCAATCCATCGTCATTCGGGTAATCATACACACCAACATACTCGATTTAACATGGGGAGTGAAAGCCCCATGATCTATAACATTAGCAATCACAATTTGATCTTCAATTTTGGTTCAAATCAAACTAGGATTTAATCGATTTAGGGCTTTTCTATATTAAGTGTTTTTAAGAATTTAAGGCCGAGATTTAGCACGGCAAAGGCCCTTGGTACACTGGTAAATCGCATGTCTCCTAAATAGGAGGTCCCCGCTTCGAATCCGGGGGACCTCATGTTTTTATTTTCAAGGCTTGGCCTTCAAATCAGATTTTAAAATTTTTAAAAAATTATGAAAAGCCATTTTGTGAAAGATGATTATTTAAAAATACTTTTAATCATTTTCTGTAAATTATTTACTTAAAAATAAATACTTTTATATTTTTATTAAATATTCTAAAAAGAGATATAAATAGTTTATTTTTCTAAAAACTAGACTTTAGATAATACTCTGTTCCACAAATATCATTATTTCAACCGTTGTCTTCAAATTATTGCTTAAATTGTGGTTACTAAATTTTATTTAATATTTATATATATACAAATTATTATAAATGTTATATTCTTATATATAACTTTATATAAAATGTAGCAAATTTCTTTGAGTTTAATAAACATAATTGATTCCATTTTGTTAAACATAATTATTTGACAAGCCCCAAATACCAAAATTGAAACCCTAGTTCTCGTGAATTCGTTAAACTTGTTATGAAACTTAAATCTTGTAATTATATATTTAGCTGTCTTGTGACGGTTTACGTTGGAACGACGCCTATTATTATTCTTATTAATTATCAATTATATATTTATTGAGTATGTGAGTATTTCTATACCCTTTTTTGCATATTCTTATACTTTAAGGTGAAACATGTTACTTTATCATCATTGCACTTGTAAACTCGTTTGATTCTGGTAAACTTATGGCAATTCACTTGCATGTTGTGGTTAGTTGATCTTACTAATTACCATGTATTGACTATTATATGTACAATCATTAACTATTGCTAGCCTGGCGACGTCATAGATCTATGGGCCTGACAAGCCTGCTTGGTTAATCCAAGTACACTTAGATAATCGTATAATCTTGTAAACGTAGAATCTTGTAAAGTGTCAAGGTTTGATTGTTGTATCTCTCATACATCTCTAATTACTTTGCTCACTAACTTATGACATGAATTGCCATCTTTTATATGCTTATGTATGAAAACTATGGAAATCTCACCAACATTACGTTGACCTTTTATTTTTAACATGTTTCAGGAAATGCGCAAGTTTGATAGTCATCTTGAAGTTCTTTCACATCTAGGAATGGACCTAGTTAAATTAATAAAATGACTTGGTTTATTTACATCTTATGTTATGACTATTTTCATATTGAGACTTATGCTTGTAATGTTACTTTTGAAACTTATGATTATTATATTTGGGATAAATAATAGCATTATGTGGTTGTGAACAATCTTAACCTCACATCTCGATTTTTCCACCGTCAAGGTTGGGGTGTGTCAGATAACATATATTTCTTTCATATGTAGATTTATCCACACTTGTAAATTTTTATGATAATTTCAAATGAAGTTTATCGGTATATCTTATACTTGTATATTTCATCTCAATACATTTATTATATTTTCGATCTCATGATATTATATGATAATTTGATGTCTCATCTTCGTCACTTAAAACAATTCAATAACTCTTAAATTGTTTTCTATGCAAATCTCTTATTGCACTATCCGTTTAAAGTTATATATTTCCGTTTAAATTATTTCCCTCAAAATCATTTTGAAAGTCATAATAGAAATTATTTTATTTTGTTGTAAATAATGCATATGTTATCTTAAGATATTGAACACAAATAATAATGCAACCGAAAATGAAACGTAAAGTGTAAAACACTTTTTAATAATGATTTAAACGGATAAAAGTTACATCCAGACATCAAATCTCAAAGTGTTATTATCTATAACACTTTCATCATTAGCAATGATATCGATTTTATGGCATGTCTTGAGGTACTCCCTCAATATACTTCATGCACTCATACGATCAAGTTTCTTATCTTATCTTGAAACTCTATTAAAGATTTTATGGCATGTCTTGAGATACTCCCTCAATATACTTCATGTACTCATACGATCAAGTTTCTCATCTTATCTTGAACTCTAATTTAAATAGTCAAAACCGAAAAAAAAACAACGTTATGTATACACTATCTTATTTATAAGTAGTTGTATTTAAATAATTATTTCTATTCACAACAACTTCAAGTTGTTTTTTAGATTATTACGTGGTTCGAGACATGTTACTTCTCCCATGAGTAGTTAACCATTTTAAATTGAAAAACACATGTTTTATTCATTCAAAACATTTCCTAGCTTTGCAATTTTTAAAAATATATCATTTTTATTTTATCTCTTGATCACAATAGTCAAAACCATAAACTAAAAAAATGATTTTATAGAGTAAATTAATATCTAGCATGCTCGTTAGAAGACAAACAATTACAAACCGTTTTTAAAAAAAATTATTTAACATTTTTCGATTTGTAGAATAAATCATTTTAACACATTCACATCCATTACAGAATGAACGTTCTTAAACACATTTTGGTTTATACACATAAAACGTTTCTAACAAATGATTACAACAATCATTTTAAATATTACGGTTCTTATTACATAAACCATTTTCTAACACGCTCTTTAGAAAATAAACGATCACAAATATCATTTTAAGCTTATTGGTTAGATATAACCACTTCTAACCCGTACGTTAGAAATAAACGAATACAAATATCGTTTTAAAAACTTTCCGATTTATATAAAATAAATCTAGTTCTAACTTACTCGTTAGAAATAAACGATTACATAAATTGTTTTTATATATAAAATATAATCCGGTTCTAATACGCTTGTAGATAAACAACCACAAAAACATTGTTTTTAAGCTTATCAGTTTATATACAATGAACCGGCTTCTAACACTCTCGTTAGAACTAAACGATTACAAAATCGTTTGTAAGTTTCTCGTCTCATATAAGAAATACTATTTCTCTTTTTGTTGTTGCAAAACACTAGTTTTACTTTTTTTCTAAAACAAAATTTGGTTTTGATTAAATCATTGTAATCATAAATAGTTTTGAAATTATAAACCCATGATTTTTAATGGCTTTTAGTAATCAAACCATCTCTAACACACACGTTAGATTGTTAAACATTTATAAAAATACTTTAATATATGATACAATCAAGGTATTTGTTTGGTAACTATTTATTTTGGATTTTATATTGTACTTTAATCTTTATTAAATCCAAACATGGTATTGTACTATGTTATTTCCTAAAATATTGTTTGATTTTCAACAAAAAATTCAACTAATATTTTCTTTAATGTTTCATGAACCCAAAAGAATAGTAATGGGTTTTTAAAAATCCAATCACGAAATCTTTTTTACGATTGTAGAAAGTAGGTTCGCTTTTATATTAAAAGATAATAATTTTAACAATACTCTCGTTAGTCATGAGAAATATTTTAATACAATACGTTTACAAATATGACAAAAAATATAAACAATATTTATGTACCAAACTTGATTCGAACAAACGTCTTTAGTATATACTCCAACGAGTCTTCATATAACATTTTTGACACGAGTCTTTATCACGTTTGAATCTTCAACTATACCCCTTGACTACAACAAATAACAAACAAAAGATTGACAGTTGTGGCCGAGGATCGTGTTAGACACGTGTCCCTTAAAACAGATTTCGCATCTCTACTCAAGACAATGCGTCTGTCTCCCAGGGTACAACAACCAAAGTAGTATGTACTGCCAGAGAGTGTCTTGGCCCGAGAGATCACCGGTTAAAGTATGTGTTATGAAGTTATATGGAACAAGATTAAAGATAATGGTGTAGGAAGAACAATTTAGAAAGTACTCATCTCTAAATTTCTATAAAACTTGTTGACACTCAAGAAATTAAATTTCTTCTTCTCACTTTTCATCATCATGAGTTTGTTTATATACTCATGCTGATAAGTTCATATTAATGTAAATTTTATAGTTCACAACCAAAACTCCCATTTGATTTATAAAATGTTTTATGAGACCTAAATTAAAACTCTTAGTTTATTCATAACAAGTTTAATGCCAATTTTAATAAAATTATGATCCATAATAGACATTCATAATAAACATTCATAATATTTATTAAATGACTTGGTCAACACAAAACATTCATGTTAATCAATACATGGTTTTATTAGCATTATGCAAGAAATTACAAAAATTTTCTACAATAACCACCCAAGTTTTACTTTCTTCATTTCGACCACTCAACTTCGAGCATCGATATCTAATTTATCGTAGCTTCAGTTTGGACACGGTTAGTTCGTTACAAAACAAGAACTTAAACCAATAAATAAATAACTATTTATATAAAAAACATATAAATATAATTATTTTGTGTCCAAAATTCCAACAATAGATTGAGTCTAACTAAGATTAGAGGTCAAGGATATAATGTAGGAAGTAATATGTCTGATGGGTTTAATGGGTTGAGAGCCTTAATCTTAAAAGAAAACGTGTTAGTATTCTATGTACATTGTTTTGATAAGCAACTTTAACTAGCTTTTGTGGTGAGTGCACACAAACATACATGTGTTTAGAAGCATTTGGAAATGGTAGGATGTTTGACAGGTGTTGTTTGTACATCTTGCGAACGACAGGACTAGCTCACAAATGCCAAAAAAATAACTTGGAAGAAGGCATTGGTACTGGAAGTGGCCCATTTGAATCAAAAGAATCTCTTACAAGGGCTTTTGGAAATGGTAAGTTGTTTGACAGTCATCGTTTGTACATCTTGTGAATGACAGGACAAGCTTCACAAATGCTAAAAAAAGAATTTGGAAGAAGACATTGGTACTAAAAGTGGTTTGAGTAAATTTTTTTCTCTTACAAGGGTGAGAATTATATACACATCGAAACTTTCACTATAAAACACAATCTTGCTTCGTTACCTTATACGAATCCATGATGAAAGTTGTTGAATATGTTAAAGAGCTGGTTTGAATATTGCTAGCGTTACACAAACGAATGGACTTCAAGCTAATATGAAAAAAAATATGATTTTGTATTTTAGTTACGTTTTATGAAACATTTTTAATGATCACAAATATATACACAAAGTCTTCCAAAACAAGAAAAAGATTCGGTGTGTGCAATCTCTTTTATAAATAGACCAAACAAGAACTCGAGAAGTTTAGATTATAGGGCTTTAATTATTTTTTGAGGAAGTCAATTTTATTATTATCTTTTTTCTTTGTGTAGAACATGAACTTGAAATGGGAAACATGAATAATTCCAACATTAACCTAAAGAAACCAATCAAGATAAAAGATAAATATCACGTATTATGAACATGATAGAATATGAGTTAGTTATGCCATACAGTTCTAAATATGTAAATTCATGAGTTTGACAACTGTTTTAATAAAGTGACACCTAACTATTTACATGAGTATTTTAAGTCTATGTGATAGGTTTGGTGGGTTTGATGTACCAATGATAGTATGATTAGCCGAGACGTATCCATATGGTTTTAACGAAGATGATAAAAAAGTTCTGAATATTAAACTCCTAATATACATTCATATTTTGAAGTGGATACAAGATTTTCCAATTTGCAAAGTTTATCTAGTCTCATACAAGTGATGGTCGAAACAAAAAAAACGTCTTTTATTTTCGCTGGTGTATCATCTTTTGTAGTTATTTCTCGTGTTACCAATTACAACACTAAGTATTAAGTGATGCTCAACGATAAAGTTCGTGAAGAACATTTTGCATAATCAGATTGCTGATAAAAATTTTGAGCGGTGGTTATATATGTTATATTTAAAAACACTTGCTTAGAAATGTTTCTATAGTTGATGTAATGGTTAGGTTTCAAAAAATAAAAAACCGTAGAGAGCTACTATAGAGACATTGAATTTCTATTATGAATAACAAATATGGATTGACGTATTTTTATTTTGTACTTGCAATTTAATTTGATTTTATTTTGTTACGTGACCCAAACATTTGAAAAATCTAAAATATAGTGATCCGACCCAAATCGAACTAAACTAAAATATGTAAAATATGTAAGTGATAGATAACTGACCATTCACGATGATCCTAAAAAAATTTCAAACCCTTATAGAAAAAAATCTTGAACCCGTCAACTTTGTCCATTAACAGAAAATGTTTGTAATCGCACCATTATTCGACGATCATGTACCATATTTGTAATTCACTCGAAAGTATAATAATTTTTGACTTTTTTGAACATATATTGTGATATTATAAAGATTAACTTGTCAAACAACATGAAAATAAATATATTTGTAAAATATTTCATATCAGATTAGAGATTGAACCCACGAGGGATGCTAGGACTAGGGAACTGCCAAAAAGTCTTAGGATTACACTAAATCCTTCTACTTCATTATCAAAAGGCATCTTTCACAATGGGAAGCAGTTGTAGACCCTTTCCCATTGAACCTATTATAATTATGCATGTGAACACCAACATAATTATTGATTTATACATATATATATTACTAGTAATATGTAAAATATGTGAAACATATAATTTCTCTTTAAAAAATTGTAATCAATAGAAGGATTATAGAATAAAAAATATTACTTTTATTAAATTATTGATGCTATCAACATATTCATATGATTGGTTCAATATATTAGGGGAAAAAATATATGTATTACACGTGTTGAGTAAAAAAAATACTTAGTAACAGAGATTTAAAAATTATAAAAAGATAGTTTGCGTTTCAATTAACTAATTAAACAATGGTATTGAAAATGAAAAGCGTAAATACAAATATTAAAAGCTATAAATGTATAGTAATACGTGGTATATTAGTTACTTATTTATAATATGCACATACGAATACGAATTTAAGTAAACTAGTGTATAATACTCGCTGCACGTTGTGGCGGCGTAGTACATGTCGTTATAAAATATAGACTACGATGAACCGACTTGTTTCAAAACTAAATTTATATAGAAACGGAAAGTAACTCGAATTTATATCGTCGAATGAAAGCGTATTATGTCGGAAGATTGAATAACTTGATTTTATACCTTCGAATGAAACATATTATATCTGACCTGACTCTTTTCACGTACAATATACATCGAAACATTGAAAATCACAAAATTAGTTAAGAAATCAACATGAAAATGTTTTAATTTAACTTAGGCTCATTTTCGAATTAAATTTAAGTTAAAGTGTAGATCGGGAATCGAATTAAATTTAAGTTAAAATGTAGATTAAGAATCGGATACATATTGGTATGTAGAAGTTAATAATTTATATTTATTTTCCTAAGTTATCAAAAATTATAACTTTCATTATTATATTTTTTATAGAACAAAAAATGTGCGATAATACTTTGAAAGATAAGTGTAATATTAAATTGCCTCTTCTTTTCGTATCGCAGCCAAAACCAAACCGTCAACCCCCTCAAGAGGAAATAAATTGTTAAAAAACCACCTGACTCAACTCTAAACATATTAATTAAATTGAAACTTAAACTTATTACCTACCCATATAATAAATTTAGTTAGTATACTTATAAAATCACTTTACCACCTAAATCTCTGTTTCATGCTTCGATCCCTACACATGTTATGGTTTCATCATACACTGGCCTTTTTCTTTTTGAATGTTATCACTGATCTACAATAATTTTGAGGTTATAGACCTTGCATAAACATGCATTAAGGCCAGTACACAAAGCACAAAAGCTTCAAGAAGACGAAGAAAAACCCAAGATGCGTCCGAAGAAAAAAGCTGAAGAAGACAACGATAGTAGAGGTAGAGAGAGACAAGACGAATCGGAGATGTCTTGCTATGTATCCCTGGCTTGTACAACAACCATCAAAAGAGTTATACTCAGTAAAAACAAAATACCTACTAAATACCAAAAATACCCTTAATTTACAATTCATTTCACTTGCATTATAAATATTATTATCTTTCTCAAAAGTCAAGCTTTAACAAGGTTTATAATAATTATATATCTTATAAACCTTGTTACACATGACAACCTACCTGCCCCAAAAGCCTACTCACAATTGTTTAAAAATTACAGATGTTAACTTAGAAACAATACAATACATCTTATCCTTAGATAAAATAATATGTGATATGGACACTTGTAAATTAATGTATGAAGTTTTAGCAATAATTCTTCAAGACTACAACACTATAAATACTATGGCAAGCTAAGCACCGATATTTCAGTGAAAACTTAACACGGATATGATACAGATTTTCCAACATACTATAAGGGAGTTAAAGAACTTATATATATACATTTAAACATATTCTTTTATACGTGATGAATAAGACGAACGGATGATTGTCTATAAGTTTAACTATTTCACTCTCGTATCTTTTCACCAGTACTACATATAATGCGTATCGTGATTCTCAAAATTTTATACTTAAAAATTGCTTATTTGTTAAATACTAATTTTTTACTTGGTTATTTTTCTATGTTGCCTTAAATTACTACTTGGGGGTACACTTGGGCTACACGATGAAATAACATCTTTTGTACGCAACAACTGGTTGTCTTTGAACAATTTTATTATTAACACATGGCCGGATAGGATAATTGTCAACACCCTTTAAGATCACAAATGTTGAAGTTCAAACGTCATCTCTCTTGCAAATTTAAGCCTTTTAGTATTTGAAGTTCAATATAAAACACTAATAGATTATTCACGTAAAATATCAACAGACTTCTATAAACAAAACCACAAGCATTTATAAATTTCTAAAAAAACACTTTAAACTTGAACATGACATACTTGTTAATTGGGAGAATCAGGTTTAAATTGGACCATATAAACCAAAGATCAACAGGAAAAAAATAAACACTTCAAAATTTTAATTGGAAATGATTTAGCTATTTTATTCCCCTGCACAACAAAGGATACGTATATCATGAGTTTTCTTCCCCTTAAGTTCATGAATATGCCCCTTTTATATATCAATGTTAAAATCTCCATTTACTTTCATGCTTGGTTGATATAGAATTGAAAACATATTTATACTACTGTATAGAGGAATAATATTGTAAATAAAAGTTGTTTATGAATCTAACACTTATATATATCAAATTCAATAATATTGTTCTTAAGTGTTTTAAAATTAAAATGAAATTATATTGTTGTCTCAAAAAGTTGTATGAATCCTAGGCTTTTATAAACCCAAACTACATAAATTTATAATTTTCTAAAATATGTTTCAAACTTAAACAAACAAACATACCCAGTAAAATCCCACTCAAGAGCAGGGTCTGGGAGCGGTAGTTGATGGCGAGTCTTTCCTCTATCTTGAGAGATAAAGAGACCGCTTCCGAAGAAACCCCCGACTCGGTAAGGAAAACAATAACCATAGCAATTATAATATACAGCATACAATACACAGGTCAAGATCATATAAAAGCTGAGAGAATTGAGTACAACAAATAAGCGTCAAGAGACGCTCGAAAGGGCAGATTGGAGAAAACAGGGGTCCCGCAACTAAATCTACGACTACCCTTCCTACCCAGAGATCCCGCTAAAAGTCCTTAATTTTAATTCTACGCCTCCACGCACTCCTATCCTCGATCATGTGCTCAGAGAGGTGCAAGTCTACCATATCTCGCCTAATTAACTCGTCCCAAGTCAACCTAGGTCTACCTCTACTCCTCCTACCCTCTATGTTGATGTTCTCTACTGCTCTAACGGGTGCTACCATTGTTCTCCGCTTTATGTACCAAACCATCTTAATCTTCCCTCTCGGATTTTATCTGTGATACCAGCTACCTCTAGCCTCTGTCGAATGTTTCAAACTTGAATGTGAAATAATAACCATGTCAAAAGGGAGAATCGGGTTCAAACCAAACTGTATGAACCAGAGATGGAACTGGAAAAAAAAATGAAACACTTCAAAATTTAATTGGAAATGATATAGTTTTTTCATGGTCTTGCACAATACCAGTCGTACATAATCATGAGTTTGTTTCCCCTCAAGTCCATGAACCTCATTTTATAAGCGTTGAACACTCCTTTTGTTTTCTTGCTTGGCCGATATGTTATATCTCTATAGGGACACAGTTGTAATTCAAGAGTAGTTTATAAATCAAAACTTGTATCAAATGCAATAACACTATTCTTAAATGTCTTAAATTAGATTGAAGTTACATTACAACCTCAAATAGTTGTATTAAAAGATAAATATAGATAATTATCTTTTAATTTTGAGTTGTATGAAAATATAATATAGATAATTCTCTTTTAAAATTTGATTTTAAATATTTCACACTTAAAAGATAATCTTAAAGATAATCTTAAAATTTGATTAACCGAGCCAGGGTTAGCTCGGTTCGAGCTCGGCTCGTGGCTCGGTTCGTTGGCTTGGCTCCTGACTCGGTGCATATTATATATGTATATATATTATTTAATATAATAATAATAATTGTTATTATTATTACTACTATTATTATGATTATTATTTTTATATTAGGATTTTAAAAAGGTTTTCTTAAAATAAAAATGGATTCTTTTTAAAAACATTAAGTATTTTATTTAAAAAATATATAGCTTTATAGTAAATTGTTTATATTCAAAACAATGATCTTTGTTCTCTTAAATACGAAATACCCAACAAAAGGTAAAAACCCTAATATATTTTTTTGTGTTTTCATATAAATTAATGTGAAATTTATTTTTAATCGAACTGGCTCGAGCTTTTCATGAGCCGAACTCGAGTTGGTGTTTTAAGCTTTTCATGACAACGACGACAACAACAACAACAACAACAACAACAAAAACAACAAAAACAAAAACAACAACGACGACGACGACGACGACGACGACGACGACGACGACGACGACGACGACGACGACGACGACGACGACGACGACGACGACGACGACGACGACGCGACGACGACGACGACGACGACGACGACGACGACGACGACGACGACGACGACGACGACGACGACGACGACGACGACGACGACGACGACGACGACGACGACGACGACGACGACGACGACGACGACGACGACGACGACGACGACGACGACGACGACGACGACGACGACGACGACGACGACGACGACGACGACGACGACGACGACGACGACGACGACGACGACGACGACGACGACGACGACGACGACGACGACGACGACGACGACGACGACGACGACGACGACGACGACGACGACGACGACGACGACGACGGACGACGACGACGACGACGACGACGACGACGACGACGACGACGACGACGACGACGACGACGACGACGACGACGACGACGACGACGACGACGACGACGACGACGACCGACGACGACGACGACGACGACGACGACGACGACGACGACGACGACGACGACGACGACGACGACGACGCGACGACGACGACGACGACGACGACGACGCGACGACGACGACGACGACGACGACGACGACGACGACGACGACGACGACGACGACGACGACGACGACGACGACGACGACGACGACGACGACGACGACGACGACGACGACGACGACGACGACGACGACGACGACGACGACGACGACGACGACGACGACGACGACGACGACGACGACGACGACGACGACGACGACGACGACGACAACAAGAACAACAACAACAACAACAAAAACAACAACAACAACAAAAAAGTTACATTAGCTAAAAAAATTATTACATTAGCTAAAAAAATTATTGCATTAACTAATACAAATATTGTATTATCTAACAAAAAAGTTGCTTTAAATCTAAAGCAACTTAATCTAACGCAAGCTTTGATAACAAAAAAGTTACTTCAAGCTAATGGAACCTTCTTTAGTCCTAATGCAACATTCTCAAGACCTAATGCAACTTTTTCAAAACTTAATGTAACATATACAAGAGCTGTATAAGCTTTATTTTGTTATAGTTGCACCTTAGTTTTTTTTTCCTAATTTCTTAGACATATGTTTTGCTTAATTAGACATATTGGTCTATTTATTGTTGTAAGATGGTCTGAACCGTCACATACATACCCTTAAATTAAATCGCAATCTTTGTGTTGTGGTTTTTCCACATTGCATGAGCTTCAAACTAGTTTATTAGTTAAAAAAATGAAAACAAATAAATATTTACTTATTAATGTTTATAGATTTGTAATATAAAATAGATTAGATGTCCCCAAGGAACATCTTATGGTTAATTAGTGTAATCCATAAACAAAAAGCGTACATGTTATAATACATTGAATATATACAATGATTGTTGTATCATTAGCTTTAATGATTGTATATATTCTTTGTTTTTTTAGTTTTTTATTTTAAACCTGATTCTTTTAAATCTTTCACAATCTAACCCTTAAATTTTAATCACTTTCAACTTTTCTCGTTTATACATTTCATATTTATCATTTTTTCGTTTTACATTTCAGTCTAAGTTTTAAGAGTTAATACGGCGTAACATGTGTGGTTCATCGATACTATGCCTTTTTTTTTAAGGACCTGTAGTAACGTGCGGGTACTAGGTCCACTTAATTATAGCGTTGAATATTTTGTGTTTTTAAGTTTACTTTCCGTTTAGTTTTTATTTATTTATTTTCTAATAAGAATTTTTTCAGGGTTGATTGTCGCTGAAGCTTATGTAACATTGGTGTTACTTTTCACGACGATTTTTTTTCACTGATTAAACTCAGTAAACTATAATAAAATAATGATAGTCAAATAAATCATTTTGAGTGTGTATTAATTGCAGGTTTAGGTGATGTTCAACTATACATGTATTATTGGAATAAACTAAAGTTAATCATTAAGCCTCTTTTCAGATTTGTATTTACTTTCACACTTGCCTGCACGTCCTTTACATTATTCAATTGCCCATCTGTCAACATTTCGGACCCCATATATTTCATTTGGATCATATCATCCCAATTCACACACACACACACAAACTAACACACACACACACAAACTAACACACACACACACAAGTTCTTCCTTTGTATCATTTCAGCCGGCCATAGTAAGTGTATATACATACACACATGTATATACATACACGAGAAACGACACGCATACCGGAGAGCGATGAATATCCGGCGTCACCTCTGTCGCATGACACCAAGGCAACATCTACTTCATCCCCTAAAAGAAGGTGAGTTATATACTTATATTCCAACTTATACACGTACGTACAATTATCTCCTAGAGTATATTTGTATGTTAATAGTTGGAGTGATATCGCGTACAGTAGACGAGGGATGAAGAAACGGGTTGTGCACGTACCGATCAAAGAAGTTGACGGATATCGGCTTAAGGGAGAGACAAATGCGCCACCGTCTGATTCCTGGGCTTGGAGAAAGTATGGCCAGAAACCGATCAAAGGATCTCCTTATCCTAGGTATTTACCCTCTCAGTTTTTATCAGGAAGACCGTCATAAGGTTCTATTCTTTACCGACTACAACTAATAGATCCAAGTCATGTTTTTCTAAAAATAACTCAACTTTTATGAAACAAAAATACACAAATTTTGGTGACAAGCAGTAAATGGACCATGGTGACTCTACCTTAATTGGTTTCTCTGTTTAGTGTCACCGGAATTTGTTTAATTCTCTTTTAATTAAATAAATCAAACACCCTAAAGATATGAGTTTGGCCTTACAGTACTTAAGCTCGATAATTTTGCTAACACGGTTGTAGTCGATAAAATTATACAAACAAAAAAAGTTGTGATTCCGTCATTGTTTGTTTGTACGGATGAAATCATAAATTTGTTTTCACTTATATGCTTTAAGATTAACCTGTTTGTTCACCTCACCCCTAATAATCTTCTATGAATTATATTATACTAGTTTAGTATGTTTGTTTATATGCTTAGCATTACAACTTTTCTTTGGAAAACATAATTTTCCTAGATAATGAAATACATATGATCTAGGGTACGTAAAGTGGTGAATTATTAGATTGAAAGTAATTAAATTAAAATACTTACTAAGCTCAATTATTTGTTTTTGTCTATAGGGGATATTATAGATGTAGTAGTTCTAAAGGATGTCCGGCAAGAAAACAAGTAGAAAGAAGCCGGACGGACCCTACCATGGTAATTGTAACATATTCTTGCGAGCACAATCACCCTTGGCCGGCTTCTAGAAGCAATATTCACCGCAGTACACCACCATCACCATCAACCACCACCGAAGCATCAGACTCAAACATCACCGATGAACAATAGAAGAAGAAGAAGAAGAAGAAGAAGAAGAACCACCGATTCAAACAGTGCATTCTGAGCTTGAACATGAGGCTGAGCCTCATCAGAAGTTCACAAGTGTTGAGGTGGGATCAACATGTGGGCCATTTGCGACAACCACCGATCAATACTATGGATGGTTCTCGGATTTAGACTCCACATCGCCAACAATGCTTGAAAGTCCCTTGATGGCTGAGGAGAGCGACATGAGTACAACAATATTTTCAATTGGGAAAGACGAAGAATCTTTCTTTGCAGATCTAGACGAGTTACCAGAATGCACCACAGTATTCAGGCGAAGAGAGAAAGATAGGTCGGATGAGCTCTTACATGCGTAAGATCTAGAGTGCGTCAGCCCTCAGGTCAACTTTAAATTTGGTTTACGCATCCTTACCCAGTATTTCTAGAGAATTAATCGAACCAAATTTGTCTTTACCGAGTCCTACTATTTGTAAACTCCAAGATTTGCATACATTACGCCTAAAGATACCAAAAGAAGAAGTTTTATAATATTTACAAATTTGAATTTATTATTTTATTATATTTTAGATATGCCAAGATTTTAGGGTATTAAACTAACAATGTCCAAAAATTATTTATTGGGTGTAATTAAATATGGATGAAGATACATCAAAAGTCACGATTTATTTATTTATATTATCTGTTACCATGTGATTAGCGAGTATTCTAAATCTTAATTAAAGAATAATAATTGGTTTTGTCATAAATTTTTTATACATATATATATATATATATATATATATATATATATATATATATATATATATATATATATATATATTATATATATATATATATATATATATATATATATTTGGTATCTTATACCCAAGGCTGCTAAGCACTTGCTATTTGTCAATTTCTAGTGGGTCACGCCATTAAAATAAAGAATATTTTAATGGCTTTAATCTAATAACAACATTAACGCTTAGAAGAGTAATTAGAATATAAAATCTAATAACAACATTAACGCTTAGAAGAGTAATTAGAATATAAACTATTTTACGACAACATGTAAATGAATCGTTTGTTACCGTAAAAACGGTTGTTAATGCTCTTTCCCGACTGTTATTTACGATTCTTTTTAGACCCGTTTTGACGATGGTTAATTTTATGACTTTTTTTTTGTCTTCGGTTGTTCTTTATATAGCTATTGAATTCGGCCGCTAATGGTTGTTAGTTTTTTGGCACTGTTTTTGCGACCGGATCGGACCGGCCGGTCCGACTGGT
>CM046452.1:77881924-77891924 GCA_025506515.1 Flaveria trinervia
CATATCTTTAGGGCAAAAACCACTGCGCCTAATTCCAGATCATGTGTCGTATAGTTCTTTTTGTGAACCTTAAGTTGACGTGAGGCATAAGCAATAACCTTATCCTTTTGCATCAGTGCATAGCCTAGGCCTTAATGTGATGTATCGCAAAACACCACAAAATCATTTGACCCATCAGGGAGGGTTAATATTGGTGCATTGCATAACCTTTCCTTTAACGTCTGAAATGCCTCCTCTTGTTTAGGTCCCCAGTCAAACTTCTTATCCTTCCATGTTAACATTGTCAACGGCTGGGCGATCTTAGAGAAAGTTGCAATGAATCGTCAATAATATCCGGCCAATCCCAAAAACTGTTGTATCTCTAAGGGCGTCTTAGGAGCATTCCACTTTTTAACTGCCGCGATCTTTCCAGGATCAATGTGGGTTCCTTTTTCATTAACCACGTGTCCCAAAAACTTTACTTCCCGCAACTAAAATTCACACTTTGAGAACTTGGTGTAAAGTTTCTCGTCCATTAATAGTTTGAGTATTGCCCGAAGGTGTTGTTCATGGTCTTCCTTTGATCTAGAATAAATGAGAATATCATCTATAAACACGATTACAAACTTGTCCAGATAAGGCTTTCATACCCGGTTCATAAGATCCATGAACACTGCTGGAGCGTTGGTCAGCCCAAACGGCATGACTAAGAGCTTGTAATGCCCATATCGAGTCCTAAACGCTGTCTTTGGTATGTCCTCCTCATGAACCTGTAATTGGTGATAACCTGATCGGAGGTCGATCTTAGAGAAGTATGAAGCTCCCTGTGATTGATCAAATAGATCATCGATCCTGGGAAGTGGAAATTGATTTTTCACAGTCAGTTTATTCAACTCTCGATAGTCTATGCACATTCGGAACGTTCCATCCTTCTTCTTGACAAATAGTATCGGTGCTCCCCATGGAGAGTGACTTGGTCGTATGAAACCCTTATCTAGAAACTCTTGTAGTTGGCTCGATAATTCTTGCATTTCCGACGGTGCTAATCGATATGGCGTCTTTGCTACCGGCGTCGCTCCAGGTACCAAATCTATGCGGAATTCCACTTGTCGAGGAGGGGGTAAACCGGACAAATCTTCAGGGAATACTTTTGGAAAATCTTGCACCACCAGAATGTCTTCCAATTTCCCTATCTCGGGTTCCTTCTCCACCACATGTGCTAGGAATGCATAACATTGCTTCAGCAGACAATGACGAGCTTTCATACATGAGATGATCTTTAGACTCCTTCCTGGTCGTTCTCCTTGAATATTAAGCACATCGCCATTAGGCATAGGGATTTGCACCACCTTCTCTCGGCAAACAATTTCAGCTCCACACTTCGACAACCAATCCATTCCCACTACCACATCAAAGCTTCCCAATTCAAAAGGTATTAAGTCTATATCAAAAGCATGATCTTCTAATGTAATTGCACACCCTCTAATTATTTCACTAGCTCTCACAATTTTACCATTCGCCGTTTCTACCGAGTAGCTAGTCTCTAAACAAGTAGGGTTCAATCCAAGTAGGGGTGCAAATTCTGAGGACACAAAACTATTTTCTGCCCTGGTATCAAAAATACAGATGCAAAGTGATTATTGAGAAGGTACGTACCGTAACTACGTTTGGGTCCGCGCGCGCGTCGTTTGCACCAATCACAAATGCACATCCTCGGGCAGCATTTCCTTGATTACCTTGCCCTTGATTGCCAGCTATTGCCATCATTTGATTTTGATTATTCACTTGTTGACCCGTGCCTGATTCAGTTTAGGGCACACATTCCGAAAATGGTCAGGGCTTCCACACTCGTAGCAAATCTTAAAATTTCCAACTGGATTGTTTGCATTAATCGGGGCAACCAAATTAGGAGGCACTCTACAATCTTTTGCAAAATGCCTCGGGCGCCTACAATTCATGCAAACTCGACACAACGCCGCTGGTGGATGATGATAGTTACATTTTCCACATTTAGGATGTGACCCAACATAGTCTTTTCTCCTTTGGTTCACCGTCACAAAACTTCTAGTCACCTTTGCCTTTTTATCAAATCTTCCCCCTGGTTGTCTGCTCGATTCCCTCATATATCTTCTTTTCTCACTAATTTTACCTACCACCACCCCAGTCCTTACCATCTCGTCAGTTAGAGTGCCCGCCTTCAAAATTGCACTATATAGTTGGGGGTGCCGCAACAGTCACCAAACCACGTATTTGAGGTACTAAACCCCAAATGTAACGCTCAATCCACTTTGATTCAGGTGTCACCAGGTGTGGCACCAGTCTTGCCAACTCATGAAACTAGTCGGTGTAAGCAGCATGACCCGACCCTACCATTGCACGATTCCAGAATTCATGCTCCAACTTTTGCATCTCATTCATTGGACAATATTCTTCAGTTGCCAAGGCTTTGAATTCCGCCCAATTCATGGCCATTGTTGCCTCTCTTCCTCGAGCCTGCACTTGGGTATTCCACCATGTTAATGCTTTTCCCACCAGCGAACATATAGCATACTTCACCTTTTGATTTTCAGCATAATTACTGATGTCCATCACAGATTCCATCTTCTTAATCCAACGGGTCAAGGCAATGGCTCAACCTTTTCCATCAAACTCCTTTGGTTTACAAGTCATGAACTCTTTGTAAGTACAATCGACCCTTCCTCCATTGCCATTTCCATTCATATTTCCATTCCCGTTCGCATTGCCCATTCCACCTCCTTCTGCATTGTCATCTCCACCTCCATTTCCATGTTCATTTTTGTTATTCTCTTCATAACCTCCATTTTCATCTTTGTGTTCGTTATCCTCATTACCACCCCCATTATTGTGATTCATGATGTTGTCACTCACCTATGCCACTATGATCGGGATGAGTGCTGCCAGTTGTTGAGCAATCATGGCGATTATATCAAGGTTTCCAGCTCCCTGATTATTACCACCTTGCCCATCTTCATTTCCACCTACAGGTGCTTTACCCCTACCTCCTGCACCTCTTCCTCTACCTCTACCTCTACATGTAGGTTCTTAGGTTATAGTCTAGGTCGAGTGATCCACCAATTCTTTATAACCAATGGCTCTGATACCAATCTGTCACACCCCCGCTTATAACGGAAGCACGAGGATGTAACGAATGGGATCGTCATAACACATTGTTAATTATAGAGATGCATTAAATGATGAAAGTCAACGTGTCATGACGTCACCTAACACAAATGGAGACTTGTGTCATGGTTAGTCAATTCCACGACAAACATAGTCATACAAACCAAATGAGTATAAATGCCACAATCCGGGAACAAGTGGACATAATGCGAGTAATAAATAAAAGTCAAAGCAATTGTCAAAGACATCCAAGTTTAAAATAGTGTAAGACTAAGGTCATCGCTAAGGCATCATCCCTAGAAATCCTCAATGATTGTTACCTGAAAAGATATGCTCAAAAAGGTCAACTAATGTTGTGAGTCGCAGGTTTAAATAATAAACAAACTTGATGCTGGTAATAGTTTGGTAGGACATGAGTGCATACAGTTATAAGCAAGTAATATCACATGAGCATCACAACTAGACGTACGACGTACACAAAGAATTTGTCAGAACATATTCACCCTAAGGCCCGTTCCTGGCCACTGTCAGTCCCAACTAGTATACTAACAAACAAGGGTGGGGGTGTCAGCCCAATAGTACTATCAATATCTGTTTGTTGGCTCTAACACCAGAGTTAAATAGTTGTGAATACAGAACCACAAAGACAACTCATGCATGTAGTAGATAAATACTTACAAAACAGTAAACACAACAGTCCTAAAAGAATTGAATAAGTTCACATATAAAAAGGGTGAGCGTACTTTTCCCCCTAGTTTATAAATGTTTAAAATGAAAACGGGGCCGCGAAAACTCACCTTGAATAAGTGCGAATAAAATGAACAAAAGAGCTTCAACGGATGAGGGTAAACGACAATTAAACACCTATAATTAGTTATGATTAGGTTTAAACATGATCAAGAGGATAGATGCCTTTGGTTGGTTTCGGTCGGTTCAAAGTTCGACGCGTGATTCACACCCAAAAAGTAACGTATAAATGTTTTATAAACCCAACACAAAAAGATTTAGTAAAATAATAATAATAATAGGTAATAATAATAGTAGTAGTAGTAGTAGTAGTAGTAGTAGTAGTAGTAGTAGTAGTAGTAGTAGTAGTAGTAATATAATAATAATAAATAATAATAATAATATAATAATAGTAAATTACTATTTGCATCTCTGACGTTTTTTCATTTTAACCACTTGTATCCCTATAGTTTCAAAGTCTTGATTTGCCCCCTAATGTTCATTTCTATCTCATTTGAGTCCAAAACACTAACGGTGTTAGATTTTTCTGTTAACTTTTGTAAAATGACAAAATTACCTTTATTTATTAATTCACCTACCCATCATCCTCACCCCACCCTCCTCTCTTCTTTATCTCTCTATATCTTCTCCATTTCTACCACCACAACAACATTACCACTGAATCCGCCGCAACAGCCATCACATCGTCGTCGCCGTGGCGGGGGCCTCACTCCCTAATTAGGCCAAAGTGCGTCAGGCTCGTGGGTAGGTTGCAACACGTTCGGCCGTTAAATACCATCAACAAGATGGCCACCGCAGGCACCGCCTCATTGACCACAACCATCGCCACCCTTAACTCTTCTTTTTCTCTCCCTCTCTCTATCACAGATCTAGATAAGATAGGGGTTGTGGTGCTAGTGGTGATAGGGGGCTACGATGGTGATGATGGGGGTTGCTGTGGTGGTGATGGGGGGCGCGATAGTGGTGATGGGGGGCGCGATAGTGGTGATGGGGGGCGCGATAGTGGTGATGGGATCACAATGGTGGTGATGGAAGCCACGATGGTGGTGATGGGATGGTGATAGTTGTGATGGGGGTCACGATGGTGGTGGTGGTGATGGGGCTGTATTGTGGTGACGGGGTTGCGATGGTGGTGACGGGGTTGCGGTGGTGGTGACGGGGCTGCGTGGTGGTGACGGGGCTGCGATGGTGGTGACGGGGCTGCGGTGGTGGTGACGGGGCTGCGGTGGTGGTGACGGGGCTGCGGTGGTGGTAACGGGGCTACGATGGTGGTGACGGGGCTACGGTGGTGGTGATGGAGTTGCGGTGGTGGTGATGGAGCTGTGGAGGTGGTAATGATGGTTGTGAAAATGGTGAGGGTTAGTTGTGATGGTGATGAATGATAGTTTAGTCTTTCTAATAATAATTTTAACAGGTAAACTAACGGTGTTAGTATTCTATACTCAAATGAAAATGGTGAGGGTTAGTTGTGATGGTGGTGGGCTGCGATGGTGGTGACGGGGCTGCGGTGGTGGTGACGGGCCTGCGGTGGTGGTGACGGGGCTGCGGTGGTGGTGACGGGGCTACGATGGTGGTGACGGGGCTACGGTGGTGGTGATGGAGTTGCGGTGGTGGTGATGGAGCTGTGGAGGTGGTGATGATGGTTGTGAAAATGGTGAGGGTTAGTTGTGATGGTGGTGATGAATGATAGTTTAGTCTTTTTAATAATATTTTAACAGAAACTAACGGTGTTAGTATTCTATACTCAAATGAAAATAAAAATAAAACTATAGACTCAAATGAAGATAACATGAAACATCAGGGGTTGGATGACAATTTTCAAACTGCAGGAATACAAATGGTTAAAATGAACAAAAGTCAGGAATGCAAATGATAATTTACTCTAATAATAATAATAATAATAATAATCAATAGAAAGCAAACCACACACACATTTTTACAAACACACACACAGAACGCACGCACAGCTACACACACTCATTTCACACACAAAACACTTACTAATTACATACTCTTATTGCAAACACCACACAGATAAACACAACTCACACCCTTACCGCACACGATTATATATATTATATATATATATATATATATATATATATAATGCATTCGAACATATATCCACCTGGGAGCATGCATACATGCGAACCAACGCCATGTATAATCACGGTCAATCGCGAAACCACATGCTACCATGGCGACGATCAAACACACCGAAAGCACACGCCCAATCTCAACGCATACATCAGTCGTGGCTGCTGTGTTTTGCTTTACTTGAACCACACTAACACGCACATGAGGCAACCATACAACACCATATATATATATATATATATATATATATATGTATGTATACACGACACACACACGACATATATGTACATACATATACACTTGCGTACCCATGCATACAATATATATATACATACATATACAACCGTAAATACACGCATATATGTATACAACCGGGAACATGTATATATACACACCCTCACACACATGACACATAACTATACATTAATCCATACACATACGCTACACTATATATACCCGCATACATGTATATATATATATACACACACATCACACACACATAATACTATCTGCACACACATTTGATATATACACACACACACGTCTACAACACACACAATATACACGCACGCCCACAATATATAGATATACACCAACAACTCCTCCCAGATAAAACGTATACACACACGTACGGGTCAAACTCGGAACCGAGCTCCGACAAAACAACCGAGATTAAAACGGGGAACCACAACCGTTACCTCGATATGAGAGAAGCGAATGCCCGATGAAGAGCTTCTAATGATTACGGAGTCTTGGAACAGCAATCGACGGTGAGGAATGGCTGGAGGAGAGCTTGAACGAGAGGGGAGGGGAAGTGCGGCAGTAGAGTTATGGTATGGAGGAGAAGAGCCGAGGCAAGGGTTTATTACATTACCCATTTGCCTTAAAGTCCTCCAAAATTTAAAGGATTGACAACTCAAACATTAGACTAATTAACAAAAAAAAAGAAAGAATAATACATAATAATAATAACAATAAATAATTAAATATAATATACAACGATAATATTAATTTTAAATTAATAATAATAATTTTAACTACTAATAATGATATTGTTATTCATAATTATTTGAATAGTGATTTATAAAAAGAATTTGCATTTAAGTAGTTCCACCTTGCGGGTGGTCAGACCATCCACCAGACGAGAGCGTAGATCAGGGAACATGAAATCTTTGCAGTGTAGTAACATCTTGCACGCGCTAACAGTTTGGAAAAATGGGTCCGGGTTTGATGCTTTGGTCTCGTCCTTGTTGGATAGCGTGGGAGAGGCTGGTGCTATTAGGGGGGATGCATGAGAGAGGAAGACAAGGAAAGGGACCCTAATGTTAAGCAATGTCTTCGGAAAGTCAGAGATGGGCATTTCACGGCTGCGATTAAGGTCCTATGCTCTAGTGGAGTTGCCCCTTTTGGTGAGTCGACCTTGAAAGCTCTTATTGATAAACACCCAGTGGTGCCACCCCCGTCCTTGCCTTCCAACCCTTTAGCCCAACCCACTCTTGTTGTTGATGAGGAGTGTGTGTTCAAATGTATCGGTCCTTCCGCAAAGGGACGTCATGTGGTAGGGACGGGATGCGGGCCCAACACTTGTTAGATGCTATTGGTGGCGAGGGCTCTATGACTCCCTCAGTTTTGCTTACGAGCATTACTGAATTGTTAACTTATTTCTTGAGGGATCTTGCCCTAAAGTGCTTGTTGAGTTTGTTGCGTCGGCCCCCCTCACCCCCTTATTGAAGCCTGATAAAGGAATTCGGCCTATTGCTGTGGGGTGTATTTGGCGAAGGTTGGTTTCTAAGGTGGTGATGAAGAAGGTCGGGAAAGACATGGCCCAACACTTGGGGGACTTTCAATTTGGGGTAGGGATGCCTAATGGTGCAGAGGCGGTGCTTCACAGTGCAAACAGGTTTCTCAACTCTTGTCATGAAGACGGCTCCTTGGCCTTGCTTACTGTGGATTTCTCTAATGCTTTTAACACGGTCGACCGCACAACCTTCTTCAAGAGGTTCATCAGCATTGCCCGTCAATCTATCGGTGGGTCCAATTTCTTTATGCTCAGCCTGCTAAGTTGTATGTTGGTAATGATTGTATCGGGGCTACTACCGGAGTACAACAAGGAGATCCCTTAGGGCCCCTTCTCTTTGCCCTTGCCTTACACCCCCTTATTCTTCGGGTCTAGGACCATTGTAACCTTTTGTTTCATGCTTGGTATTTGGATGATGGAACGATTATCGACAACGCGTCTGAGGTTGCTAAGGCCTTAGACATCATCAACGTGGAAGGGCCATCTTTGGGGCTTTATCTCAACATTAAGAAAACAGAGGTTTTTTGGCCGACATGCGATGGGCGTAAAGTTCAGGACGGACTTTTCCCGAGAGGGATTGGTAGACCAGAGAGGGGGGTTAAGCTCCTTGGCAGAGCTGTTAGCCGTGATCCTAGCTTTATTGAGGAGTTGGCTGGGCGGCGGGCCTCGGGAGCGGTTGACCTCATGAAACTCTTGCCCTGCCTTAAGAATCCCCAATGTGAACTACTTTTGCTAAGGTCGTGCATGGGAGTTGCTAAGTTACTTTTTGGGTTGCGCACTTGTCAACCCCATTTGATGGAGGATGCGGTATCTCGGTTCGATGATGGCCTCAGGGAGGCTATAGAAGACATAGTCGTGGGTGGTGGCCCTTTTTTTGGTGATCTCCAATGGCGTTTGGCATCTTTGCCAATGCGTCTCGGTGGTTTGGGGCTCCTTTCAGCTCGAGATGTTGGGGCTTATGCTTTTGTGGCCTCTAGAGCTCAGTCTTTGGAACTACAAGATCATATCCTTCGAAATAGTGGGGTCTTCGGGCTTGACCCGGACTATCAGCAGGCGCTCGAACGCTTATATGTCCTTCTCCCAGACTTGGATATTGGCGGTTTCTCTAATAAGGACACCGCCCCCTCGAAGCCACAAACAACTTTGGCGAATGCTCTGTTTAGCAAAATCGCTCAAAGCCTGGGAGAAGTTTTTTCTTTGTCATCCCGCCAAAAGGCGGTGTTTGAGTGCCTGAAGGGCCCCCATGCTCAGGACTTTTTGACCGTTATCCCGATTGAAGGGTTGGAACAGTGCATGTCTCCAGTAGAATATAGAGCAATTCTCAAATACCGGTTGATGATCCCTATGTACCCGGAAGATGAAACATGTCCGATATGTCGTAAAGCTTGCATGGATAAATATGGGGAGCACGCCCTTCACTGTAAAGAGCTATCTGGGTTCAAATATCGGCATGACTGGGTACGAGATGTTTTGGGGGACATCCTAAGAAGAGCTGGGATTTCTGCTAAGAAAGAAGCCCCTGTGAATTTCCTCACGGACCCTATGGAGGGGAGGTCTACTTTGCGACCAGCGGATCTGCTCGTCTTTGCTGGGCTGGGGGCAAACATGCTTGTGTGGACCTCACAGGGGTTTCCCCTTTGGTTGGTTTACGGGAAAACGGTTTTGTAGCTGGTCAAGCAGCAAGAAAGGCAGAATCAAAGAAAGTGGATAAACATGCTAAAGCTTGCGCAGAGAACCAGCACGCTTTTGTTCCCTTTGCCTTTGATACATTTGGCTCCCTAGCGCCAGAAGCTATCAACTTTTTGACCAGGGTCCAACGGGTCATAGACAACCATTGCTCAACCCCGGGGAGGCAAGGATTTGTTTTTGGAAGGTTAGGATTTGCTATTCAAAAAGGGGTGGCGGCGCAGCTTGTTGCCCGTCTACCTTCTATTTTGATGTAACTTGACATAACATTATTAATTAATGTCTGGTTAAAAACATAGACTTAGTAGTTCATTACGATATTATAGGGTTAACGCTCAAGGCAATACGACGAGATTCGACTAAAAAACGAATAATTACGCAAAAATAATAAATGTGCGAAAAGAGAGTTAACGAATTCTGAGTCAATTGACGGACCTGATAGTGACGGGTGTCACACATATTTATTTGAATTCATTTATGTTCAATAACTATTCGTGTACAATCCATTTCTTTACACAAACAAGAAATTTCTTTCGGTAAGTATCATGAAAA